>CM068369.1:34832500-35152500 GCA_034769895.1 Magicicada septendecula
AGGTTGGTACACCTGATCATATAGATTTAATATACATTGTAACACACGACAAATTTGAACTCATGCAAAGGTTGGTACACCTGATCATATATTTTAATATACACTATAATGCTTCGAGTTGGAACCACCCCCCACCCACCACCACCCACTGATATGAAATAAAAAAACAACCTCCCACCCAACGCCACCCACTGATATGCAAATCAGCTTTCTTAAAAAAATAAAAAATTATATTCACGGATGCTGGTGGTCCATTGAACATCATCCCACCAAATCAATTTAATTAAAAAAATAAAAAAATTTATTCGCGGTGCTGTGGTCCATCGGGATGCTGCGGGTCCAGCGGTGGCGGCGTCATCTCTGAGATCATGTTTTTTGGTGTTTTTTTAGTGTTTTTTAAGAAGGCGGCATTCCTTTGTGAGTTTGAACCGGCATTTTCCCTCTACTTTCAGAGTTTTATATTTTGGTTCATGAACATTTAAATTCAATTTAGTAAAAGAAATTTAATCAAATCAAATCAATTAATTAATTAAAATTTAAATTGCAATTAACTCGCCAAAGAACGAGTTTAGTTTCTTTTCAATTATTAACCAATCGAAAACATTGATTCATTGTTTAGACTGTAAGAAATTGATACTATAATAACCATTTATTTCTTGTGTGTTGTTGGAGTAATAAACAACGTTTTATTACCCCATATAACAGTGTTTTATTGTTGTACGATAAAGCCTACCAGTCTCACAAAACTCTCCCCCTTTAAAGTAACCTATTTTGTGTGTTGTTGCAATAAATTTGAGATTACTAGCTTGCGAACTTCAAATCCAAAATCCACACGCCCTAGCCGGAAGAATCCGCAAGATTGGACAGCAGAGGTACTCATACACAACACGACACAACAATAACGCATATAAGTAGAGTTATAATATATATATATATATAAACTTTCACTATGAACTTATTTTATGGTTTTATTTCCCAAACGTTTCAACGTGGTATACGTCTTCTTCAGTGGGAGTGAATACTGAATGTCTTTACAGAGTAACGGTTATGGACTGTAGGAGTGTGTGGTGGGGGTTGATGGTGGGAGGGAATTGGCGCGGGGTTCAAATTGTGTGTTTGAATCAGTGTATCGAAAAGTATGTGTGATCTATAATGTAATTGTTCATTTAATATGTTGTTTGGTTGTAGTGCGTGATATCTGTATATTTCAGATATACAGATATAAAATAATATTTGAAAATTTGAAATATAGGATGTACCAACAAGATAATGAAAATACAAGGTTTTAATGAAAAAAGAAATATTAGTAATTTTTATTTAATAAATCAAATTTAAAATATTTCTAGCGTGGAGATCATGCTTGGAGAAATTTCTTTCATAGGTGACGATCATTGCTTGTCTAACAAATAGAAACAGACAAAAACCTTTCTGTATTAAAACTGACTAGCACTTTTTTCAAAGCCAAATTGTTATTAAATGACGTAGCATTAAACTAAAGAAGAATGATTGGGTTAGCATGTCGACGTTTATAGCAGTCTGCTGTTGTATTGTTTGCAGACTTGATTTACGAGTTTAATAATCCCTTGCTTGGACACTGATGTTATGTTTTCTGCCTTTACGGTGCTTGTTACGTCTTGTAGCTGAATAAAGGTAACAAATAATGTTTGACGTAGGTATAAGAAATATTTTTATAACAAACAACACAATCATATTTTACCGTATGATATATTTTATGTACGACGAGAAAGTACTAATTATATTGTAAACTGTAATTCAGAAATTAACTGTTGGTTAGTTGTTGGGAATGTATATGTGTAAGCGCGTTAACTATATCACAATAGAGATTAGCACTGATTGATTGTGACAGTAACATATTGAACAAGCCAAACGCACAAAGAAATCGTACTGCTAATGGTTTTGAAGGAGATGCATTATGGAGAGGTGATCTTGGTGCTAATAAAACAAATGACAAAACACAGATACGATTCTAATGCTTCATCTTTGCCACGGCATAGAGGAATGGGTTCGGACATGTGAAATATGTGCTACAAGCAATATGGGCTTACAAACCGGAAGCAGGGAGAAAATGAGACAGTATAACGTTGGACTGCCCTTCGAGAGAATTGCCATAGTCATTGCTGGACCTTTCCCAGTTATTGACAATGGACTATTTTACTAAGTGAGTTGAAGCTTACACAATTCCAAATCAGGAGGTTACCACTGTGACAAAGGTTCACAAGTTCACAAGTTCACAACTTCTGTTGCCGTTATGAAGTCGCTATTGAAATCCATACGTATCAAGGGGAGTATTTCGAGTCAGGAGTGTTTAAAGAGTTACGCCGTCTACTCGGAATTTGAAAGAGCAGGACGACGCCTCTTCGTCCTCAGTCCGACGGAATATTTGAGAGGTTCAATAGGACACTCAACAGCATCTATCGAAGGTTGTTGATGAGAACCAAACACATAGGGACCAGCGAATATCACTATTCCTCATGCAGTATAGGTCATGAGTACACGACACAACCGGCATGACTCCAGGAAAGTTGGTGTTTGGGCGGGTGATTTGCCTTCCTGAGGACGTGATGTTTGGATCACTTGAGACTCAGTTCTAAGAGCCACAGAACTATTCCTCGCAATTGGGAAAGCAACTGCGAGAAATCAGTCGCTTGATGAGAGGACGGCTGAAGATAGCCAATGATAAAATGAAAACTCGGTATGACATTCTCAGCAATAGTGTGGGTTTCCAAGAAGGAGATCAGGTTTGGCAACCCAAAGCGCCGTCGTGGTCGCTCACGTAAACTTCAAACTAACTGGGAAGGACCGTAGACTGTGAAAAAGAGAATCAACGATGTTGACTATCAGATTCAACAGGAAGGACAACGGAAATTCAAGGTTGCCAACCTAAATCGCCTGATCAATTATTACTTCAGAGACGGTTTGCCAGTTTGGAACGAACAGTCTTAAGGAGGGTGTAGTGCTACTCAGTTACGTAATGCTGTGTCGGCAGGTGCAGTTATGTATAAGTTCCACACGTTTCTCAGCTACCCTAGCAGGTGCAGTGTCTCTGTCAAGGCCGTGGAGTCAAGTAGCTTCGAGACTGTTCGAGCACTCAACTATGGAAAGTACACCGGCACACTGACAAAATGATGGAAAATTATTCTGGAATACCTGCGGGACCTATATAAGTAACAACGCCTGGCCCTGGCTTAGACGTTAGTTACACCTGACGAGATCGTAGTGTGAGGATCAAGTGATTGTTGTGGATTAGTGGAAAATTAAAGGAAAATTATTATTATTTTACAGTTAGTGCAAACTCTTATAGTTGATAATATTATTGTGTGTGGACAAATTTAACTTGAATTATTGTATGAGAGTACCTTGTTGATTTTACATTGTTATTAATTTGTGACTAATTAAAGCTCATAATTAGTGACTTCATTGGTATCTGTATCTGGTGTCCACTGTAAAATACGACGGTTCGTGGGGCCGTCGTAAAATACAGTAAATTACCAAATTTTTCATTAAAACATTTACAGTTTTTTATGCATACTATTACGTACTAAAAAACTGATAATAATTAATATAGGAATAATTCCTGACACGTGTGGAAAATGGGGTACCTGAGTAGGACACGAGAGTAAATACTGTAATTTTTAAAGAGGAAGGAAAGAATTTTAATTAAAAACTGCTTAAACTATAAGTTTGTTTAACGTCTTATTTCTCACCGACATGGTCATAACATCGTATTCTGTCACTTGATGGCAGACTCGAGACACTACATCACCCTTAATTACGTAATACTGCACCCAGCGTTGTGTGTCATCCAGGAGTTTCAAAACATAGTTGTTATCAGTCTAATCGAGTTTTCCTTTGTCCTCTTTCTGGCCGGCAGAAGTCTTCCAACGGTCTTCAGTTTTGACACCTCTTCATGCTTATCAACTTATTCCTTCCAGCCGCTTCCAAATTCGTATTTCCAATGCCTCGGTCCTATGTCTTCACCGTCTTTTTATTAACTGTACACAAAGGAAATGAAAGAAAATGGAACGAGACTCATTCTTTGTTAGTAACATGACATATAAGAACAGAAACATGACATCACAATATGTATGATACAGACAGAACAGAAACATTATAGCATCTGCTTTTGTAATCCTATACCCAAATCCTGCAAGTTATTTTCCTGCGAATTTTCTACAAATAATAATAACAATAACAATAACAATAACAATAACAATAACAATAACAATAACAATAACAATAACAATAACAATAACAATAATTATAATAATAATAATAATAATAATAATAATAATAATAATAATAATAATAATAATAAATAATACCAATTTTATTGTTTCATCTAGTTTTCTTTACGTCTTTTCGCCTTCAGGAAACTTACCGATCATCTACTTCCTTGTCTCCTAACCAAGGAGTGTTCTGTACATTTGCATTTTATTTTCTTAAGTTTTAGGTAACTGATATAAAAGCGGTATTGTTGTACATCCATTTTAGTGTACTCCTGTCTTTCCTGGAAGAATCAAAACATTATTTGCTAAAGAAGCAAACATTATTTGCTTATAATGTATGATGCTAGTACTACATATAATTAACTCCTAATTAACCCTTGTTTTTGGTAATACCCAAAACACAAACGTTTGACACACACACACACACACACACACACACACACACACACACACACACACACACACACACACACACACACACACACACACACACACACACACACACACACACACACACACACACACACACACACACACACGTAGATGAGAATATGAGATACATGTAACTCCAAGTATCTTTACAATTAAAAGTGTAGGTTAACTGATGGCACTTTATAATCCTGATACGATAAATGAAGTTAACTAGAAATGAGGTATGTTTGTGCCTCAGAACAGAAATATCATTGACTAATCACAGTAACATATTGAATAATAACAAGCAAGCAAAGAAATAATACAAGAACGTAAATGTTAAATATATTATCTACAATTACAATGTTTTCGCTGAAGTAACGTATGTTATTGACCTGTATGAAGTTCGATCTTATAATCGTACGCAATGTTGAATGTAACTAAATTAATTCGACATTGTTTCAATAAGTGGATCTACGCTTTTGCCAAACTAATTTGTCATGTATACTACGACTAACTGTTGCTAATAAAATAACAAATTTTTACTTAACAATAAACAAACGAAAATACGTCTTTTTAAGAAAACACAATTACTTTCTTCTCGTTTTCATTTGTAAACAGTAAGCGACTATAAACGAAATGCTTCTAACATAACAACACTGATCGATTTATACCGTTGCCTGTCTGCTGACAGCGTAAGATTTTAAGTTCCGCGAAGTAAACTATTTCATTCAATAACCATAATACACAGAGGGAAGGTTACATACACTGCCCGGGTTCGGCTATAACAAACAGTTGTGCTAGTGTTAAACGCACGGAGTTCGTTCACCGCAGATCCATTCTCTCCAGCCCTCAAACAGAAGGTGAATTGTATAACGTTGGAATACGTTTGACGAACGAACATATGACTGCTCCTGCAACAAGAATACTTACACACGCATTACGCATTTTACGCAGTACAACTTTTGCTACGCGTTACCTATTTTAAAAATAAATCAATACAGTCAAGTTTTCAATGTCGTGATGTTGTAATGAAAAACTACCCCAGAATATTTAAATACCAAAATAACGAAGCTATCCAAACAACACTGTAGGAATATAAGAAAATAAAGCATACACTATATTTTCAGAATATAGTGTAGTGACTATATTTTGACACTACGCAATCCTGTCACACACGCGCGCAACAATAACAATAACAATACAATAATAATAACAATAACAAAAACGACGAAAATAATAATAATAGTAGGAGGAAGAAGTAGAAGTGCAATCTGTAGTCAATGAGATTTTTACATGTTTCAATTATTGCAATAAAGACCGTTTAAATTTGTATTTCTTCAATGTGAACGATGATGTCTAATTAAATGACGCGCATGTTGAGAAAAACTGACTTTCCCAAATTTTGTTTATTTTCGAGATGTTTACTGTTCTACCAGTAATTGGGCAAACGCCAGTTTGTTGTTACTTTTCTCTCATCGTTTGTATGTTAATGTTAGCGAGCCGTGCTTATTCCTCTGAGCAGAGGATTTTCGTTTCGCAGTAAACTAAGAATAACGAACCCGTTTCTCTGTAAATGTTTACTTTGTTGATGTAAACACTGGAGTAAACTACTTACCAAAAGAGCATGAAAATGCTTTGTTAACTCTTACAAAGTGACAATACCCGACAGACATGTTAATTCAAATCTATACAGTATTGTAGGTTTTCCTGGAATGTGATTGTACAAGATGATGATAGTGTGTGTGTGTGTGTGTGTGTGTGTGAGAGAGAGAGAGAGAGAGAGAGAGAGAGAGAGAGAGAGAGAGAGAGAGAGAGAGAGAGAGAGAGAGAGAGAGAGAGAGAGAGAGGTAAATGGCATAGTAGCACTGTGACGCTGGACAATTATTATGTAAGCAGCTGGGAGTCGTGTCTGTAAGTGGCGTGCTTCTGTTTTTGTCATTTATTCTACGTGCAACTGTCGGCAATGTCGTAGCTGTTCCTGTCGGCTATAAATACCGACAATATACTCCAGTTACTCAATTTGAAAACTCTAATAAAGTCTATAAGCGTTACTATTAGTCGTTGTGCGACTTGCGATTGTTTGTGTGTGTCTGGACGGCGGTTTAGTGTGATTATTGTGAATCGTTGAGTGCTGGCACGTATAACTGGTGACTTGTATTATTTATTGCGACAACCTTCATAGACGATGTTTTGTTGTCTGTTTACATTGATATTTGTTGGAAAATTGTAAACTTGAAAGATTGTAGTACACGGGTATCATTGTTTATTCATCATCATCATCATCATCATCGTCGTCTTCTTGACGGATTAAACCAAGGATGGTTCGTTCTGGTCTTAAATAGGCAAAGATTGGAACTTGTCGCTCCAGCGCTTTCTCGGACGTCCCACACCTCTCCGTACTCTCGGCTTATAGGTCCACAGTTGTTTGGGGATGCGGCAGTCATCCATTCGGCAAAGATGTTCCCACCAATTCAGCCGATACTGGGCGATCCTGTCGAGTATACTCATAGTATTCAGTTCCTGCCGTATATCTGTGTTTCTTCTATGAGAGTATACCCTGCCGCGTGCCTGAGAAATCTCATTCAGGCTGCTTGGATACGACTGGCCTGGCCTTTCGTTAAAGTCCAATTCTCGGACCCATAAAGAAGTGTGGGAAGAGCCATCACCCGGTAGAATTTTAGGCGTGTTCCTTTACTTGCTGACTTAAGGGTTCGCCTAAATTTCCCGCACATAAGGTTGAATTTATGCAACATACTTACAACGTCGTTGCTTGCATTATAAGACACACTGTTTAAAATTGCCCAATGTTAATTCAAACTAATAATTATGTCGTGAATAACGACTTCTCTGGTGTTGAATTATGTTACTTCCACTGTTTCAAGATGACGATCCGTGAATTGTTTCAACTTACTCATTTTTCAGAAGCTCAAGGTAGGCTCTTTTATTAGCGGAAACCAGAACAGTTACATTGTAAAATATTTAAAGCATTTGAAACAGTGCATTTACAAGGCTACGATACACGTTTTACGTGCTTGGATAAAATCAGAACGCCAACGGAATCTCAAGAAAAATTAACTCGATAGGATGAGAAACGTAAACTTGAAATGAAAAATTAACATAGGACTGGCAGAAAGAGTTCTCGCTGCCAGCAAAGCAAGAATTGGAAATACAACGGAAGCGTGAAAACAAAATATTTTAAAAGCGAGAAAACCTTAAAAAAAATTTACAGGCATTGCACAAATGCAATGCACAGAGAAGGGCATTGAAAATGCTTCAATAAGTCTAAAAAATATATATATTTATGTTCATTCACCAATCAATGAGTTCATTCTTCATTCACTAATCAATGAATTCCTTCTTCATTTACCAATGCACAGATTATAAGTTAAATGTAGTCGCATTCATAAGCGAAGTTTTATATGTGTGCTACATTGTTGACAACAAAAAAGTAGTTTCTATGGGAACTCACCGGTTCCCATTTCCGATCACGCACCAGCGATCGGCCGCAAATGTGCGACACGTCCTTATAAACATTTTCAATGTTAGAAGGAAGGCATTAAGGTATTAGCACTTAAAAATCCGTTGCACGAGTATAATTCTACAAAATTTGATCTTTTACGAGTTAAACTACAGTTAAAGTAAACTTTTACGAGTTTTACTGTCTGAGGAGGCTGGAAATGCAATGTTGTAGTAATGCAATGTTGAAGAAAAGAGTGTCATTGCACTGACTAATCCCGAATCCCAAATGCGTCCTTATATTCATTGATTTTTCTAATTTATTTGTCGTAGAGGAAGTTCTCACGACATTGCTTGTTGTCTTGCTTCTGATGTACTGATGTGTATTGCTTGATGTGTCTTGCTTCTGATGTACTGATGTGTATTGCTTGATGTGTCTGATGAAGTTGTTTCATTCTCACGATATTGTTTTTGAAATCAACTACATACCCAAACGCGTTCATGATGTCCACACCAAGAATTCCTGCATCCACAGTGTCAACAACAAGTACCTGACGATCAAGCTCAACCCCACCCAGATGTAGTGTATGTCCCCTTTGCCAAACACTGTTACATGCCTTCCAACTGATGTCCGCAAGTTGAAAAATCATCAAATTGGTTTGAGATTTATCACTAGGCAAGAAAGTTAATTTGTCAGTTCTTCCAACATGTAAAATTAAACCTGTTAAACTCATTGTTTTCACAATTACCTTAAGAAAGATCGCTACAGATTTATTAAATTGATGTACACAAGATCAGCTTCACATAACTACCAATAGCGTGGGGTTTATGTAACCGCTTTTACTGGCGGCAACAGTGCTGGAAATATGAGAAAATAATATTTATTGTATCACAGAATAAATACTTTTTTTTGTATCGGCCATCTAAGGACCACATGCCAATTTCAATTCTTTAATCTTTGTTCTTTCCTTTTTTTCCAATATTACTTCATCTTCTCACTGTGTTTCTTCTTCCTGTCTTCAGTCCACTTTGAATCTTCGTTTTTCTCTCTCCTACCCTGGACTTCGTCAATTTTTAACACTTTTGTCCGAAAAACGTCTCCTTCAATTGCTTCTTCTTTTCCATACTGCAATTGAAATTGTATAGAGTGCAAAAGTAGGAATTAAATTCCGAGGTAAGATCGGATTGTTAGTCCGAAATGATTGTTTTTCGTGGTTTACTCCACTAGGTTCTTCCGCTCTCTCTGCCGTTGGGAACCGAGGTGCCTCATCCGCCTTAGAGACCGTTGACAGGGTTTCATCTGTAATCCTAGGCAGGGGCCCTTACTGGGTGCTATCATCTGGAGCCAGATGAACCCAGGTTTTTGAAGAGGTCTGTTCCTCTAAGACTCTTCCGCACATCCGGGTGTTGGATCATTGATATCTCTTCCACCATTCCGTCCGTTGGTCTTCTCAGAGGTCCGTTAGCATCTGTAGCTACAATCATGAATAAATACTTTAGTTATTCAGAATAATTTGATATCCGACAAAGGTTACCTGTGCAAAATTTGGTGGCAATCGGTGTAATGGTGGGAATTTGTGTTCAATACAAAGAAAAAAATCTTCAGACTTTGAGTTTATGTATGTATGCGCGCGCGCATGTGTGTGCGTGTGCGTGTGTTTATTATAACGAGGAAAGGTGAATGGTGTGTTTTTAAAATAATAATAACACTTCTTATATCATATCGACTATGTAAAAATCATTTAATTTTTATTAAATAAAATTTTCAAAAATTACGAATTAAAATTTCGTTATTATTATTAGCATAATATTTTTCTTTTGTGTGTGCTCATCATACACACAATTATTGTCACTATACAAATAACATTACACAAATATTCATAAATATAATATAAAAGATATAAATTGACATGTATAAATAGGAATTTTTATAACATATAATGTGCTTTCGACTTGCTCAGATTGTATTTCTTTTTAAATTCCATATTTTTTTATATTATTACTACTTTGCTTTGTATGCCTAGATATAAATATCGTGTTCATAAAATATCAATAAATTTTAGATTTACTTAAACATTTATGTTACGTTATAATTACAAAAATAATTTCGTAAATAATAAATATCGTTATAAATGACTACAATTTAACCAATTAGATTTTACAATTATTATTTACACTATTAAAGTTTATCATTGTCTCTTTACTCTTTTCTATTTAATGTGTTTTATGACTCGTTGGTTGACGAGTAAAAATGGTTTCATGTCACCTTCTTCCTGTGCGGTGATACTCAGTGATTCCTCGTCATGATCCTGAGTCCTGTTTCCTGTGTCGATCCTCCTGGAGTCCGTCGTCCGGTCCTCCTGGTCCACTCAGCATTAAGATGACTCGTACGTTGCCATCTCCATACTGCTGGGATATCGACCTTAGATGCTCTACCGTCGGACATAGTCTTCGGCTGCAGATGTGTTCCAGTGAATGAAGGTCGAGGCTGGTGCTTCTCGTTTATTTATACTGTCGGGCGCAAAAATCATGTTTCAACCATTCTGTGCACGATTTATATTGTTATAGTTTGTCGAGCGTCCATTTACAGATTCGTTTATTTTTCGTAATTATTTTAATTTTATTCGCAACATGCGAAGTCTTTTGTTTATTACTCGATTTTCTTATGGTCGGTAATTTTTTATGTATAATTGTATGTTAACAGTTTTTCTATACTTTAATTGTTCTTGGTTCTATTCACTTTTATTTACACTGCGTTAATATGTATTATTTGTTTCGTACTAAATTTTGCACATGTGCGCGTCTTTATATTATTAATAATGTGGCGTAATTTGTTTTGTTATATCTAACGCGCACTTACAAAAATTTAAATAAATCAATGATTGAATTCACATTTATTCAGGGGTTTCTACTGGCTCACACATTCATATCACTTACATTGTACACAGTCTTAGCTTGAGTGTGGCGTGATATGCCAGTACCGTCCTGCACATTCGGTGTTTCCCTTCGCTGGTTACTTACAGCTTTCAATACGCATTTTTTTTAGTATTGACGACATTAATTATTTATTTAACTTTGGACCGACAATCAGTTTGTAGATATCCAAGTTTCCCGCATTTATGATATTATTTACATAGGCGTAAGATTACATTTAAATAAATAAAATGCCTACAAACATCTCAATAAAATCAAATTCGCTATGTGTGTTGATGTAGAAAATGCTCACGTATTTAACAGAGATTATGGAGTACAACGTTGTCTCCTTTGGGTACGGTTACACGAGCGTTTTTACCCGGCCGTTTGCATGCGGTTGAGAAACGCTTTGAATTTAACACACAGGCGGCAATGAAATTGGTCACACGGACGTGGAAAAAACGCACGGGTCGTCAACTCTGCTACGTTTTCAAGCTCATCCGCATCGGAACGCAACCTGCTGCGTTTTATTGGGTTTTTAACACGCATGAAGGTAATCCACGGACTGTTGAAAGATGCCGCTAAAATAGCATTTGTTTGTTTACTTGTTACTATGGTAATTAATTTTGGTCTCCATGGGGTTGTTGACAACTTTATAAAAAAGATTTTTAATGTAAAATGTTTTCTTAATAAAGATTTATTTAATACTGATAACCAATGTTTTCTCTTATCTAGACACGAACGTTTCTGTGCAGTTGCGTTTTAACCTTTATATACACATGCCAGAGCTGTAGGGACGCGCGTCCGTGACATCCCAACGCTGCCGTCCGATTATAAACCGCCTGTGTGACTACACTTCCGTCCGTGCATGTACGAGAAAAAAACACACGTGTGACCACTGTGCGTTTTTCCAAACTCCACGCGCGTGCACGGCCGGAAAAAAACTCTCATGTAACCGTACCCTTAGACGATTTCTGTGTTTGTAGCTGGACGAATACTGGCGTTAATAACCTGCTGTATCAGTTACTGCTGTAAGCGGTTTGTATACAGTAACTCGCGTAATTATGCGATTAACACCTTAATTATTAATAATAACATCAACAATGCTACAATGTTATAATAATAATGATGAAATTATTATTATTAATATTGTTGCAGTTGGAACAGACGTTAATGTTGTAAATGCGTTGATAATAAAATTATACTTAAACAATCAACCACATTAGACAACGTCAACAAATTTTGTTTTCAGGCATAGGCCTACTTAAGGAATTCATATACTTAAAATTGTTTAAATACATTATTTTTAATTTTTAGAATTAAATAACTTTTTTAAAAAGTTATTATTAATTTTTTAAATTTAGTAATTTAAATTTAAAATACAGTACATTTTAAAATTGTTTCTTTAATTTTTATGTTAAATTATAATAATTTTTATAAAAAAGCAACATTCAGCCTACACTAGTAATGCTTTCAGGCCAGTAATAGTAACACAAAGAATAGAAAATAGAGAAATCTGGAATACCACTCCTGTGATAGAGTCACGAAGAGACCACAGCTTGACAGACATTAGTTTGGAAAGTATATAGATAATATAATATTTTGATTTTTCTGCGTTTTGTTACTGAAAAAAATAATTAGAAAAATAATATAAAAACACGGAAAAATCAAAATATTAATTACATTAATTTCACATACATAGGCAATATTCATCATAATATTACACAATTATTTAAAAACCAAAATACAAACATTACCTATAACAGTAATAAAACAGATTTTGATAGAATCAAACCTAAAACAGATAAATTAATTTATAAATTAAATGGAATATATAAAATTGAATGCCCTGACTATAACAGATTTTATGTTGACCAAACTAAAAAACGTTTAAAAGAAAGATATATACAACATCAAAATTCATATTTTAACCCAGATATTAGCTACACACTCAATAAAAACAAACACACATTTCCAAATTTAAATATCAGTTTATTGAAACATATTTCCAAAGGTCCAAAAGTGACCTTAGAATTTAAAGATTTAAAATTTAGAAATATTTAAACATAAAACAAGTAATAAATTAATAGCAGACAAATTCAGATTAATACAAAAATTATAATATTTTCAAAATTACTAATTTAAGAAAATAATAAATATTTATATTATATGTTACAATTAATTATATAACATATTTCATGTGCACGTATAAAAACATTAAATTTAATCTACACATAAAACAGCTGTTTTTAACAATTTATTAAAAAATTTTGAATTTATTAATTTATATAATGATGATAGATGGATTAATATCGAAACGTGTGTATTTTACAAAATAAAATGTATTCTTGTAAAAAATCGTATTATTAGTAATAATATAAAATATATAACACGGAAAATTTGAGCATATATGAATATAATTTTTATATGCACATTATAATACAAAGTGAGCCACACCAATGAAGTCATAATCACCAGCTTTAATTAATCACAAATACAGTTTATAATCAACTTGTATAATAATCCCAGCAAAATATGTCCACATGCAATAATGTAATAATGTTAACTAATAGAGTCCCACACAATTATAACACACTAACACTTCGCAACAATACTTCAAACCTCACATGAATAAATCGCCACTTAAACGCACCGACTAATCGCCAACGTAAATCTGACTAACGTCGTTGGATGCTTATATTTATACGCTTCTGAGATCAGTGCTAGAATACGGCAGAATAATCGGTCACTTTCTGGATGACGTGTCGGGCAAACTGCGTATTACAGGCGCTCTAAAATCCACTATAAACCGTGTAAACTGTCTGGCCTTGAACACAGTGCGCCGACCGGTACGGCCTGGAATAGCCTCGATTATTGACGCATGATAAGTGTCACATAATTGTCTTTCATCTCAAAGTAGCAGCAATATGTACGAACACACACATTACAACTGGGCTCTGCTGTAATATCCGAGATACTTCTAGAACGTTCCGTATTACGTAACAATATTTAGTTTTTGTTTGCTGTTCGGGTTATGTAGGTATTGAAGGTAATGAAGATGCTGACGCTGCAGCGAGAAATGCTGCGGACAGCTCACAAGTCGATACCATTGCCGTACGACCTGCGTATGTGGAACACACGGCAGAGCAAACGTTGTGCCGTGAAGCAGAGCGTCCGTAAATGGCAAGTAGCAGGTGACCGCAGTCGTCGTGAACACGTTTGTATCACCACACTTCGCATTGGGCAAACGAACTTGATATCTTCGTACTCCCTACAAGGAGAAATACGATCCGTCTGCACTTGTGGCGGAGCACTTACAGTGAAACACAAAATTGAACATTATGCGGAACTCAGGAAGAGACACAGAGTAAAAGGTAACCTGAAAAAACTGAAAGAAAAGAAGAATCGGAAAGTAACAGTTAGCGATAGACTGAAGTCTGTCCTTCCTGAAAGCAGCAAAATTCTTATATAAACATTGAAAATGTCGTCTTGCGTTTTAGTATGTACGATTTTTCACTCTTGTTGAGTCAACTACAGTGTAGATGAAAACGAAACATCCCGACAAGGAATACTTCTGGTAGACGTTGATGGGCTAAAGGCCTTTGTTGCCGAGCACCTAAAAATAAAAAAATAAAGTAATTCTGTATTAAGTGTTGTAGTAACATTTTATCGTTGTATAATAACGTAATCATTATTACTATTATTACCTCTTCCCACTAATTATTTATGTTCACATACGAGTTCGAAGGCTGATATATTCAAAGACAAAACATATAAATACAACTATTTCACTAACGACTCGGAACACAAAGTTTTTTACCAACCTGAACCTCTGATGAAGCTTTTTAAAAGTGAAAACCGGTTCAGGTTGTAAGGTAAAACTTTATGTTTTTGCTCATAAAAAACTATGTGTTCCCAGTCGTTAGTGAAATAGTTGTATTTAGTTAAGTAACGGACACGTCATGGACAACGAAATCCAAGAACAAAACATATAATAAAAGTTCTATGTCAATAAAATTGTATATATATTATAACGAAACATTGTTATCAATGTTTATCGTTCTAACTGGAGTACGCATAATAAGCGTTATCTGCTACAATTGTACATTTAGAAGGGTACAGATAAGATTTTATATAGCAAACAAAACAGATAACAGTCCACCTGCATAAATATGTATAATTTTGTCGGCACATGTCAGAAGTGTTTTAAAACTTAAATAATAAAAAAAATGACAAAAGATTAAGAAGAACTAGGTTGACCAGTGAATAGTGCGGAAATGTAGCTTTTTTTAGACACCAAACACATAACGATATAGTGAGAGTGTCGTGAACTATAAGCGTTTTACTATTTCACACCTTTCGCGGTGCTAATTAAAGATCGCGTGTATACATAGCTAATAACTGTGTTCAAGACACGTCTAACAAACAACTTTGTTACCTAAATAAATAAAGGATTGTTGAGGTATTCGCCGATAGAAACTCATTTGCACACGTGGCTTTGCCCTATAAATAGCGAGCCAAAAACGAGCATCTGTCTCTCATTCATAAAGTATTCATTGAGTCGTACACACGGAACGATACGCTGCAGAAGACGCTTCAATGAGACCGGCAGACACCTGAGTTACTACAACTACGTACTACGGACATCAGACTATACCCGAGGCCAGAGACGCTGTGTCCATGACGATAAAGGAACGACGCCTAGCCTAGCTGTTCATACACCGCTAAGCGACGCTGACGGAGGTTTCGAGAGGAATAGCTGTACTCAACGCCGACGCCTGAGACCCGTGTACATCTGTGTAACATGAAATCATCAAAACAGGTGACCTGATATGGTTCAGGGTTCATAATAATGTTGTAAAACACAACAAGTAAATGAAAAGCCGCTATAAACGAAATTGAACAGTTTTAAATAATTGATAAACATTTTTTTATATAGGCGGTATGACTAAAGCCTAAAGACACTTTTAAATGTTGTACTGTATATCATATAGAGACATTTATTCAAAAAGACAGAACATTTAGATAATGTGTGATTATTATAATAATATGTTAATAAGAGTGCAGAAAGACTCTAAGCAAATGTTTTCATGAGATTGTGCACTGTATAAAAAATTATATTTGATAAATTAAATGTGATAAATTAAGGGAGAGTGCAGAGAAGCTCTAAGAGTGTTATCAAGATATTAGATGTCACAAATTTTATTGTTTCATATTAATTATTGTTGATAGCCAAGCAGGCTGAAGAGTAGAATAATTAAAAGGGAGTTACCCTTAATAAAAATGTTTAGATTAATAATAATTACCATAGAGATAACGATAACTATAACCCTTGTTATATTCATTTAAAAAGTTCGTATTTTATTTTCTCATGTATAAAGAACAGGGTTACGGATTTCATAGAATGAAATCAATTCAGTATTTCCATTTTATTAAAGAATTAAATTCAATATAACAAAATGATTTTTTTATAAATGAATTATAATTACAGGCAGACAGTGTGAAACTGCCCATATATGTGTGTATATTTCCATGTTATATGTTTTGTGTATATACTGTGTATTGTATGTCTTATTTTCAGGAACTTATAAATTATGTACTAAGATATATGATTTTAATATGTGATTGTTAGACGTAAGCATTATAACAATATATCACTAGAGAAAATATGTGTAAAGTAATATTCAAGAAAGAATATAAATTGGTGGAACCCGCCGTAAATCGTGTTAAATATTTGAAATTCTTTTTATTATTATGATTTGTTTAAAGATAAGTACCTTGAGGGTGACAATTATAATCATTGGAATGATAGACTAAAAAGGTAGTTTTCATTTATTCACAATTTATACAACTCAGCTTCCTAAAATAATTCTTTTGGAAACACATCGTCCCAACTCGTTACCTGGTACCTAATAAGCCCAAATCCCACACCTAATAGCCGGCAAAGCAGAAAAGTACCATATACTGCAGGTAAGTGTTGTAAAACTCATAATCCATAATGAAAGAAATCATAAAAAGATGTGTTGCAATATATATATATATATATATGTATATATATTATTCTTCTTTTCCTCCACTATATGGTTAGGGCTATAGCCCGTTCCGACTTCACATAATCTCTGACCATTTTTTCTACGGTCTTCCACGATCTCTCGTCCCCACTGGATTAAAATATTCAAACCCTTGTTATGGAATACGCGTGTCTACCATGCGTTCCGAATGGGACTTCCAATTCCGCCTGTATTCTTTTATTCTATCCAGTACCGCCTGTAACTTCAGGTCTTTCCTTATGTCGTCGTTTCTTAGGTGATCTTTGTTTCATAAGTATTCTGATAACTAATAGCAGTTTTAATACATTTACATGCCCATAACAAAGATATCTTACGAATAGACAAATATGATGGTATTACACTTCACAGAATTTTACTGCTGGTTTATTATCAGTACAAATTTAAGTACCTAATTTGAAATCTTAATCACTTTACAATATGTTTACATTTTATTAAAGGGAGTACCAACTGTACGAATAACACATTAGATTGGAACCGCTTTTAATCATAATCGTTTTAGAGATTTTAGGTTGTTATATTCCCGCTTGCAGCAGCACAGTGTATAAGACTTTAGTTGCCTTTCAACTAAACTGTGCTCAAAGAAACTTTGAAACGTTTAATAGGCTTAGTTCCCCAAACTGTGAAACGAAGTTGAAGTTGTTTGTCAACTTCGTTTTCAATAGGCTAAAGCTATGAAGGGTTCTATTTCTGGCGGCATAAGTAGATTACTTACGCTGACTTTCTAGATTTACCCTATTATATAAATATTGAAACATTAACTGTCTCCCTCATTTATGCTCCACACACACAAGCGCGCAGATACTACATCAAGTATCTACAATGCGCTGATTTTCCGACAACTCTCTACGATTCGCGAAGTAATAATTTTAAATATTACTAAAAGTTATAACTCAATGAAAGATGGAAAACAGTACAGAAAACGCCGCAATAATGACCATGTTGACAAAATCATAGACGTAATTAGAAAAAGAAGAATTACTTTCTATGGACATATTCAAAGAATGAATCCTGACAGACTGTCAGGGAAGCTTTTTAGCTCTTTCAGAAAGCTAAAAGTGCCTGTATTCCTTTATTCTATCCAGAACCGTCTGTAACTTCAGGTCTTTCCTTTTCTCCTCGTTTCGTAGAAGATCTTTGTTTTATATGTATTCTGCTAAATAATAGCAGTTTTTATAGGCCTATAACAAAGTTAACTTATATTCGTACATTTGGTACCCCCTTTATTTTGTGGGATGATTAAAACTTTAAAATTAGGCGTATAAATTTGTACAGATAACCTGCAGTAAAATTCGGTAAAATGTAATACTATTGTGTTTGTCTATTCGTGGTTTAAAAAAACAGAAAAAGATATAGAAGAACTTCAGATTGCTCAAGAAGACATTAAAGAATGCTTACCACTTCAAAAGAAATTAAAAAATGCCCAAGACGTTCAGGAAAAACACAAGAAGAGGACATGTGGCATCTGGACTGACGAAAGGAGGGAGAGACATCGGTCAAGAATGAAGGATGTATGAGAAAGGAGGAAGAGAGAAGAGAAGAAGGGAGGAACCTGTTGAACCAAACGCAGTCTACAGTGGCTCGTGCCAACAGAGTAGTAACGATTACAGTAACATTAATGGTACTAATTATGATAATGTTAACAATAATAGCAACGGTATATTGCAACATACATAACAATAGGAATACTAATACTTTTTGAGAGGGAAAGTACGATATGGACCATGAGAGAGATACGACCTCTGTGTATGCGGGACTCGCCACCAACTTAAAATCCCCACCACCTCCTCATCAGGTTAAACATCTCGGTGCTTCTTTCACATTTCCTTAAGGTGGAGTAGGTATTAAGCCGCTACAGAAATCCTTATCCCTTATTACTTATTTACACATTAAAATTTATTGTTATTATTCCGGCTGTTCAATGTTTATACATTTTCCGGAACCAACGATTACAGACGTAGTTGAATTCTCAACTTCCACTGCTGCTTGTTCATCCATAGATCTTCTTCAATTTCTCGTTCCCTCAATGTAGTCTATTGACGAAGACCACATTTCGTCTATCCAGGTGATATGTGGTCTTCCTCTTTTTCTTCTTCCTGGTGGGGTCCATTTCATAATTCTCCTTTGCCATAATCTTTCCTGTGCCATTCTTTTCGTGTGTCCATAACATTGTAATTTTTTGTTTGGATAAAATCAACAATTGAATTTTTAAATTCATTCTGTCCTTAATGAGTTCATTTCTAATTTTCTCACGTCTGGATACTCTTGCCGAACGTCTCCAAAAGTCCACCATTGCTGTCATTAGTTTTGTTCTTGTTTACATTAAAATTTGTACTTCTCCTAAACATGATTTTCATTTCCTTAAACATCATAATCATCATTATCATACAAAGCGCATGCCTTGTCGAGATAGCCACGTCTCTCTCTCCATCATTATTCTCTTTAAGTCGCAGTACTATAAGAAGTTCATCTCCTTTGCCACGTCTTTGAAGACCGCTGCTCTTGGTCGTCCTCTTGGTTTTCCCCCAACACTTTTCCTTCAAAAATGTTACTTAAGAATCGATTGTGTCGTAACACGTTCCCGATCAATTTTTCCCTTTTTCTTCCAATCATTTTTAAAACTAATCTGTCATCGTTCACTTCTGTGAGGACTTGATCATCACTTTTCTTATCCACCCAACTCGTCCTCGTCGTTCTCCGCCAGACCCACATTTCTGTTGCTTCCAGCTTCTCCTTTTCTTTTTTGCCGAGGGTCCAGGCCAGCCTGTTTCTTTAAACAATAAACTAAAAGTCAAAAGACATTTTTACCTCACAAATAAAAACATTTGTAATTTCACTTGACAGTAAGGAATAGAGTAATTTACAATTAGCACACTTCTTCTTCTTCTTCTTCTTCTTCTTCTTCTTCTTCTTCTTCTTCTTCTTCTTCTTCTTCTTCTTCTTCTTCTTCTTCTTCTTCTTCTTCTTCTTCTTCTTCTTCTTCTTCTTCTTCTTCTTCTTCTTCTTCACATAGTGGTATATCAATACTATCGCATATTGAAAACCCTGGAAAATGTAGTGTGGGTAAAGAAATTGGGAAAGTAGTACCGAAAACTACAAATACTACTTTTTCTTTCAAAGTCTATTAGAGATTTTTCTCAATCACCAATAGAGGCATATATAACGTGAAAAATTCGACCACGTTTGTAGTATAATTCAAAAAACTTAATCATTTGAATCTGAAAAAATTATAAGCGCTTTAATTATATACTACAGTAATTTATACGCAGTCGTTGACAACAAGTATCTTTTATAAATTTGAAATACAAAATATTCAAGTTACTTCAGGGACTGAGCCAGGAAACTTTCATTTGTACTCATTAGACGCACTCATTAAGCGGACCACAATACGTTATTTGCGTAAACTGAAACGTACTATAGAAATGTCATCAATCACGTTTACCGGCAACAAACTGCAATTTAAACACCCTTCTAATTACGACATAACAATGGCAGTACACAGCTGCTGAATAGTTTGAACAAACTTTCTCGCTGCTGTCATTATCGAGTCGCCTGCTTCTCAGCCAGCCAGGTTGTACAACATTACGATCTGTGTAACGTACAGCACTCTCGACCCTTAGGTCTACACAACATGACAAGGGGATGTCGTAAGTTAAACAGGAACGCAGAGTGTTATTCAGTCGTATCGCACGACCATTTATCTTCGTCAGTGAAGAAAATAAAAGCTTTGTTTAAGAATGCATTCAGGCAGCCAAAGGACAGAAAATATATCAACCTAATGGTTACGTTTACGGACACAAAAAACGTTAGATAAAAGCCTTTAGTGACTAGTCTGTATGGGAAGATGACCTTTGAATCTTATATTGTTGATGGCTCTTTGACATCTGCAACGATAATTTGCTAGCTTTAGTCGTGGTCAGTTCAAGTCCCTCAAAAATTCAAATAACTGTTTTTAGTGATATCTTCTTCTTCTTCTTCTTCTTCTTCTTCTTCTTCTTCTTCTTCTTCTTCTTCTTCTTCTTCTTCTTCTTCTTCTTCTTCTTCTTCTTCTTCTTCTTCTTCTTCTTCTTCTTCTTATTCTTCTCTGGCGTTACAGCCTTTGGTGGGCTTTAGCCTCCTCAACAATACTCCTCCATGCTTCCTTGTTCTCCGCCTTTCCTCTTCACCCTCTGATTCCCATGCTAGCAATGTCTTCTGTTACGCCATCCAATCATCTCATATTTTGTCTACCTCTATTTAGCAGTATATAATCTTGCCTTCAACATTGTTCTTACATTCCACGTACCTATTGCCATATCATTTGTCGTTGTCCTTTCCCTTGGTCGTAATTCCTTGCTCCCGTCCAACATCCGAGGCTTTCGTTGAGCTTTCGTAACCGAGTACTTGCATAGTATACGGTGGGGGGCTGCCCCAACCTGGAGGACCAGGATTGTAATCAAGATTTTCTCATCTACATGGCTTGCTTCAACTACAGGTACAGAGTCCCGCCTACCCCTTTAGTCGCAGTACCACAGCCGGGTAAATCAAGATTTGATTGCCGCCTGCAATAATCCAAGACATAGGCCTGTCCAGGATATTTCTACCTTCCTATAAGTTCTACCTTCGTACTGGTGGATACCTTCGCCCTACCTTTATCAAGAACGTTTATCGACATTCCGGTCTAGATCCGTACTGTTCTGCGAAAACAGGGTGACCTCCTGTAGGATGTGGTTCTTCACCACGCAGTACGGTGTTGGCTGGGTAGAAGCTAGGGTCCCCACTGGAGCGCCATCACTTCCACCAACCCTCGGGGCTTGTGAGGACCAGTGTCCGGTCCACCTAGACCAAAGGTCCACCTCTCCAAGTTCCCGCGATCCCAGTGATATATATATATTGCGACAAAACAAATATAAGGCATAGTATTAAAAACACAATAATAATAGAGTCTTTTATCTGGAGTAAGGTAAAGGTAAACAAATTTAAAATGGTCTGTGATTGACAAAAATTATTTATTCTAAATTTAATAATGTCTGTTAATGATTTGAAAGTTTCCTTCCTTAAATGTCTATTTTACTTGGTCGTTGAATTCCTTTTGCGAAACCGTTGAACCGTTGCACTACCACCTCTCGCGGCCTGTTGAATCTGCTACCCCTCGCTCCTGCTGAACTCTGCTGCTCTGATGACACGTGGACAATCTGCTCACACGCACGCACGCCGATACACCGATAGCGTTTATCTCTTTACCCAGGGCTCGATATTGGTTTTAATTTAAATTAATTTAGTTTCGGTGTGTTGTACGTACACCTTCCCGAGTCTTGATGTGTCCTCGCGTTCACACAGATGTATTACGATAAACACACCTGCCCTAAGAGGAAATCTTGACTCTCGCGAGAACAGCACTATTTAAATTAATAATTTACTTTTATAATTTGAGTTCTAGTACCCAATAGGATTTTAGCAAACGGGGCAACTCGTTGCTAAGATTCCGCACTCGTGACCCTTATATAGAACGTATACTTCTACTAGTAATTTTATACAAACTACTATGTTGTATTTGGTACTGACGATCGCTTTCGGTAGTCAAGTCATTTAGTTGATAAATTACCTGAAGATGGCTTGACTGCCGAAAGCGCTCGTCAGTACCAAATACAACATAGTGGTTTGTATAAAATTACTAGTAGAAATATTTGAGACCCCTAACACTCCAAAATAACAATAAAAGAACGTATACTGATATGAAAAACTTGCATAGAGCCAACGTCTGTTTAGGCCGAGCTGATAGGTCGAACTGACTGAAACTTCCTTCGCGAAGACCAAATATGAATGAAAATAGGGGCCTCTGATTGGTCAAAACCCCTAGCACATGATTGATGGGTTAAATTGATATACAGAAGTCCGGATCAAATTTGCTGAAAACTGCAAAAGCAGGTATAGATTTTATCTAAACGTTTTATGACTTTTAGAAGATAAGGATTCTTTAGAAAGATGAATTCTGTTAAAAAATACATATTATAATAATATGTTTCGAGTCTTTGACATTAGAAAACTGTAGAGCTAATTTAGAATTAATCCCTGAGATTAAGTAAATTTAAATTGTAAACAATAACAGTTCATATCGCAGTGTGCGTGTGTGCAAAGACGTAAATTGTCAGCGTAATAGTCATCGGTCGAGTGCAGAGTCGCAGCGGTTCAGTCGAACAGCATGCGGAGCGTCGAAAGGCTACGCAAACAGTGGAATTCAACGAACAAGTAACATATATGTATGTAAAACAGCAAATAGACTCAATTATTGAAAGACAAATTTTTAATAAACAATTTTATATTATAAAGTAATAGGACAATAGTAAATTTTAATGTTTTAATTTAATAAATTTTCCTACCTTCAGATATAGACTCTGTTGTAATAATTTCAATATAACCTATCTATGCAGTTTTAATTTGTATCGTTGCAGAGATAGTATTTGGAGCCCCAACGTGGTTGGGACGAGTTATATAGTTAATACGACTTAGGTTAAGAATTTTAATTATTGTATATAGACTAAATTTTATTTGAACTGTGTTATATATTTCATTATTGTTTCGCAGGGAGTGTATGTAAACTGTTGCATATTCTCAGTGAAACAAGTTAGTTTGGACGATATTAATTTAGTTTGAATAATATTTGGAGGTTTGAAGTATATTTGTGTGTTAGTTGTAAGTAGGTTAAGGTAAGATTGTGGACATTCGATTTGAGATTACTGACGAACACTGACCACGACTAACAAGTATACAATTACATTCAAATAATCAGAGCTAACAATAGTTTAACCGTACACGTTAAAATCAAGACGATAAGCTGTGTTTGGTGATAGTAACTGTAAACAATGGAATCCCAGACTCAATCAGCTGATTTACAAACAACACTGGCCGCTATATTAGCACGCATTCAAAATATACGCGATGAAAATAAAACCAGCATTCAGAACATACAGTCAAATATTCAAACAGTACGCGACGAAAATAAATCGGCTGAAGAGGACGCGATTAAACAAAACAAACCTTTACACGACGAGAACAAAAAAATATTTTCCGCGGTCCACGATCAAAGCAAGCAAAACGAAGCCTTATTGGAAGCGACGGAAAAGAAGATATCAGATAAAGTTGAATCAATACGCGCAAATGTTGAGGTTGCGTTACAAGTAAACAGTTCACGTATAAGAGAATGCGAGGCAAGGGTTGGTTCGATCGAGGAACGAGTTCAAGGGCAGGCGACCACCATCAGTGAATTTGTATCCGAACAAGAATATCGGTTCGAAGAACTTAGACAACAGATTAATAGGTTACAACGTACCTCTATACCTGCGAGCCAAACGACATACGTGTATAAAACGATTGATGAACCTAATTGACAACCAAAATTCTATGGTCAAGATAGTTGCAATCCGGTCCAGTTTCTGCGCTCATGCGAACGAAGTATGGAAGCAGTTAACGACAGTTTGAGCGAAGTGGACAAAATTAATTTGGTTGTGCGCCAGCCTAAAGGTACGGCGGCAGAATGGTTCACGATTGTTCAGGATAAGATTACCGTATACAAAGACCTTGTAGACCATTTCCGATCACGGTATTGGAATGAAGAAGTACAGCGAAAATTCCGTGTTCAGTTAGAATTCGGTAAATATACGCCAGCCAAAGGGTCCAAGGAGAAATACCTGATACAACTGGTGTCTCAAACCAAGTATCTTGAACCACCTATGTCAGAGGCAGAAATGGTAAATAAGCTTGCACATCACTTTAGCCGTGGGATTCAAATAGCCGTGATCACACAAGGCATAAAAACGATAGAAGAGTTGTTATTACTATTGACCAAATGGGAGAATGTTGATGGCCCTAATGGCCATAGCAACCAAACACGCAAATTGATTCAATCAACGCATAAACAACAGCAACAACAACAACATAAACAACAAGACATACATAAACAAAACATTCTAAAATATAATCAGCATAAAGTCGCGTCGGTAACTGAAAATAAACCAGTTTTAGAACAGCAAAAAACTTGGAAGGTTGCACGGCGTGAGTCCGTGTACAGACAAACATAGCATTAAAAGTCAGTGCCACCAGTCTAGTGTTGGCAACAGTAGTGATAAGCGAATATTTTGTGTCAGGCATATACCCGAATGACATACGAGACGCTCTAGTAATAGTAATAGGTGAATGGAAAATGACAATAGTGTTAAAATAGTTAATAAGAATACTATATTTAGAGCCAAAATTAATAATTGTATAGGAAATGCTCTGTTAGATAGCGGGGCTCGGGTACCTTTAATAAGCGAAAAATGTATCAATAAACATAAGACTTAGTTTAAGAAGGTACCAATATTACCTGTAAACAACACAATTGTTAAAACAGCAACTAATGATAATCAAATTATTAACCGACAAGCATTGGTGTCTATCACAACATAGGGAGTCGAGATTGACGTGCCACTACTATTAATTAAAGACCTTGTATATGATGTTATACTGGGTACTGACACGTTAAGCAAAATAAATGCAGTTATTGATTTTAATAATAACACATTGATGTGCAAAGTTAATAATAAACATTATAACGTATAGTTAGGACATATGGACATCAAAAATGAATCTGTTGTAAATGACTTAAAAGTAACCAAACCGCATGCTAACATAACCTCAAATGTAAACAATAACAATAATAACAGTGATAAACTGACTGCCATACAACTGGAGGATAACGCAGTAGAGCAAGAAAACTATTCGACGACTAAAAATGAAATACAAATTTTAGCAATTAAGTATGTTTCACCAGATAATTTAAAAACCCAACTTAAAAACATTAGTATCGAATAACAACGAGATGAAAAATTAAAGATGATTTGTCAAGACATTAAAGATAGGGAAAATCCAAAATACCAAATTGTTAATAATACATAATATAAGCTTTCTGATGAGCAATGGAAAATCATGGTTCCAGATAACATCGTTGAGGACCTGACTTGCGCATGTCATGAGAGTCTAGCACATGCGGGTGCATATAAGTGCTACTTAACACTTAGAGAAGACTTCATCTGGATGAACATGTCTAGGAAAATAATTTCTATGCTACGTTGAAATTGGTAATATTGTTACACGTGATAAAAATGAATTGCTATGTATTGATTTTCTAGGACCACTACCACGTGCAGCTAGGGGAATAGAGGAATCTAAGGTAATTCTTGAGAAATATGTTCCAAAATATGGGCATGTTAAACAGATATTATCGGATCAAGGTAAGCAATTTCAGAATAAGAAATGGCAATCGGAGCTTCAGAAGCATCACATACAGGCAGTATTGACGGCGATCCGGAGACCTCAAGGTAATCTTGCGGAGAGGGTGAATAGGGAATTAGGAAGACTATTCAGGACGTACTGTAATACCAATGTAAATAACCCGAACCAATGTACCAGTGTAAATGGACTGAATATCTTGAGTTTTACGAGCAAGGCATAGATGGGAATTACAACGATACGACTGGATTCACAACTAAGGAGCTACACTCTGGAGCAATCCTTAAACGCGTAATGGATGAATATGTAAAGCGAGTTGCCACACAAAAATTGCCTGTTCCAAATGAAGTTAAGCGTTTAGAAGCTAGAAACGTATTAAAAAAAAGTGCAGAGGAACGCACAGAAAATTTTAATGAGGAACATAAACTTCTAACATTCAAAGTAGGTAAGATGGTTCTTCTAAAGTCGTTAAACGTTGGTCGTAGTGAAGATAACACAGCTGCTAAATTCTTTAGGTTATATAATGGACCTTTCTTATTATCTGAGCAATTTGGTAAAAATACTTACATTGTTAATAATCCTACGTACAACTAACCGTACTATTGGTAAATTCCATGCATCAAATTTACGCAAATATTATGTTAAAGTATATTTAAACTGTTCATGTATATCAGGTTATATGATGTATGACTGTATTGAAACAAATTGTATAAGAAAAAAATATAAATATATTAAGTATGTGAGGTTAGATGTCGAAATATGTGGAGAAATATTTGGAATTTGTCTAAGATAAAGAGACATGACGTCATCAAATGTTATTATGGCTTATCTTGTGCAGGCATAGTATTCAGAATCTGACCACGTAGAATTGTTTATATTTGTTTTGTCAAAATGGAACTGTCAAACACAATTTAAATAATTTAGTTTTGGGAAGAATATTTATTTATTTGGTTTTATTTCCTGTTTATATTTTTTGGAAGTGATGAATCATTTGGTTTTTTTAAACCAAGCAATGTTTAAAAAAATAAGATATTTTAAAATGTTCAAAATTTTATTCTTTTTTATGTCATGTGAAATTATTTGTGTGCAAGTGCGCGGGTGCGCGTGTGATTTACATTTTATTTAATAACTACGAGAAAAATTAACATTTCGTTCTGAAACTTGGACAGAGTGTTCTCATGGTTATAAGCTACATTTTCCATATACTCAATTCTCCACAGTTATACTTTGTATATGTTTTTTTTTTTATGAAATCAGTCTTCTTTTATTTTCGTTATCGCCTAGAAAGTAATAAAATTTGTAGATTAAATTTAGATAGGCCTTTGTAAAATCGGACAGAGTTTAAGCCTGATTTCAGTCTATCTGTGTTTTCATCTGTGACGTTGCTAGAGTTTCAACCAATCAGAAGATCTAAAAATTATTTGAGATGATCCTTTGTCGAGAGCACTTCGCTCAGTTTCTTCCAAAGACTCGTCATAGAAAGACGTACTCGCTGCCACGAGTTTTTCGTGATAAGATCGTTTTCCTTTAGAGTTAGAAGTTGGTTCACGGTTCGAATTCTTCGTAACCATTACCACTTAGAAAACTCAAATAATAAATAGATCATTCTAGGGGTTTCTCGCGTACAGCAGAAGATTTCCGCTAGGGGCAAAATATCTGCCGAGTTATTTTGGTAGTAACACGAGAACACTTCAAGAAGCTGGATTTTGTGTAAGCTCAATACACGATCTATTTTACCCAGTTTTAAATCCCTGAGACTAAGTGAATTTAAATTATAAACAATAACAGTTCATATCGCAGTGTGCGTGTGTGCAAAGACGTGAATTGTCAGCGTAATAGTCATCGGTCGACGTGCAGATTCTCAGCGGTCCAGTCGAACAGTATGCGGAGCGTCGAGAGGAGAGGCTACGCAAACAGTGGAATTCAACGAACAAGTAACATATATGTATGAAAAAACAGCAAATAGACTCAATTATTGAAAGAAAAATTTGTAATAAACAATTTTGTATCATAAAGTAATAAGACAATAGTAAATTTTAATGTTTTAATTTAATAAATTTTCCTACCTCCAGATATAGACTCTGTTCTAATAATTTCAATATAACCTGTCTATGCAGTTTTAATTTGTATCGTTGCAATATATATATATTTATTTATTTGCGCGCGCGCTTCTCTGTAACGCATTTGCCTATTTTCGATGTTGCTACATTACCAAGTAGAAAAACAATATTTATAAAACTATTAAGTAACCTATTTAATTAAGGCCTGGTTTACCAGTCCTTACCAGGTTTCGAAATACTACATTCTAGGTAAGTGCTTCCCTTTTATTATGCAGTGCAAACCAATATAAGTTTATTCTTTTCTTCGCTACACTATATGACGCTGAGTGTGAAATTATTATTAAATTCCGTAAGATATTTCTTTAATATGTTGAAGTAGCGTAGTCGATATGAATATTCATTCGCTCTAACGAATCTTTTTCCACAGCGACAATTTTTAATATTCTATTTATCTTTATGATACGGAAACCACGCATATATAAAAATATATATTCTACATATAATATATTAATATATTCCTTACACATTTTCTATTTAATTGGCTTACATTACAGGACAGATTACATTAAAATTTTCACTTCATAATATACTTTTTCAGGTTAATATTATTGTGTTGTAAGCATGAGAATAAATACAGTTTTCAGGACCGTTAATAAATGACGTTACACGTCAATATTATGTACATATAAATGCACTTAATGATTTTCAGCGGCTTGTTCATCGTACAGTATAAATATAATGTCAGAACGTTCGCTTCAAATAGTAGCATATTCGTGCTTAAAGTTATTAAGTTTATTCATGGCCAGGGGATTGTAAAACTATATCAGACTTCCATTCCTATCAAACCAAGTTATAATGAAATTACTATTTTGGTAAATTATTTTTAAGTTACACAAATAAGTTAACGAAGTGAAGCGTTTCAACCTTGTAGCACTTAGGCCTATACTCACGTCAGACATATGTATATAATCACAAGAGATCTATATATGAACGCCTTATTCTGGTATTTTCTAACTGCTTTTCTTTGAGAAGATATGTGACAAGACTAATAAATAACAAACTTAAACTTAATTAACAAACTTAATAACAAACCATTGGCGGTCTCCTTATTTTGTTTGAAGTCATTTTAGATTGCGATAAACTTTTACTTTGCTTTACATAATTTAGAGTTTGTTAGATCTTACGAACATTATTCAAATATAATTAATTGACTTGAATTCCAATAAAAAGATTCTTCAAGAAGAAACCTGATAATATTTGCATAGATTCGAAAGAAACATAAAGAATAATTACTGTATTTACGGATGTCTCCCATTTTCTTTGCTTTCACACTAATTATCTTTCTAATTTCAACTGTAGTACAGTAATGAGTTTGGCGCAGTGTATAATGTAACAACTGTAATTTCTGTGTTGTTGGTTAGGAACGGTTAATTTTCTTTTTCTTTATCTAATATAAAGATGAGAAGGGGAAACTGATAAGATTGTTTAATGCGTCTCAGTAACAATCCATTTCCTTTCTCTTCTTGTATTGAAAACTGTACGAACACACTTGTTAACAGTAAAGTCTGGCGTGCATCAAATTTGATGTAAAATTTAAAGACAAAATTGATCTCTCTTCCCGCTCACATATTGTTTCACTCTCTCTCTCTCTCTCTCTCTCTCTCTCTCTCTCTCTCTCTCTCTCTCTCTCTCTCTCTCTCTCTCTCTCTCTCTCTCTCTCTCTCTCTCTCGACAATATTATACCATAGGAAAAATATGTCATAACAGATCTTGGTGACGTTTTAGTAATACTGCACATTCCAGTAGGCACGGCGTATGATATCCTGTAAAGTGTAATTGTTTTTTTATATCCATAAAACCAAGGACTACAAGTTTTAGATTAGAACTTTTCGGAATGCTTCTACTGCGAATTAAAGACTACCACCCCATTAAACATTTCGTAGATACGACGGTGTACTTCGACAAATATATAACAGAATTGCAGAACTTGTTGACTTGTAAAAAGGTTTTTGACTTGTACAACATTGCTTTGCCTCTGATTAAATATAAAAAAGTAATTCAAATGTTTTTGAAATGAGTAATAGTTTCTTGGAATAACAAATTATTAATAATGATAGCAACAACACTTTTTTTACATATGAGCCACTGTGGACTAGGTTTGGTTTCAACTGGTTCCTCCCTCCTTCTCATCTCTCTTCTTCCTCTCCCATATTTCCTTCATTCTTGATCAATGTCTCTCACTCCTTTTGTCAGTCCAGATGGCACCTGTACTCTTCTTGAGTTTTCCTGAAACCTTGGGCATTTAAAATTTTTTTTGAATAGTAAGCGTTTTTCAATGGCTTCTTGAGTAATCTGGAGTTATTCTACCTTTTCAGGGGTTTTAACCACGTATTTGGCATTTTAAGCTTTCTGAAATGGTTAAAACGTTTCCCTGCTAGTGTGTCAGGATTCATTTTTTGAATATGTTTGTAGAAAATAATTCTTCTGTTCCTAATTAGGTCTGTGATTTTCTCAACATGTGTCTACAGTTCATTATTGTGGCGTCTTCCGTATGGTTCTCCATATTTTATTGGTTCCAAGATTTTTCTTAATACTTTCCTTTCCGTGACACTTAGTTCTTCCGTCATAATTTTCTTGTTCAGAGTCAGACACTCAGCTGCATAAACTGCTTCCGGGCGAATTACCGTTGAAGAATGTCTAAGTTTGGCATTAATGGATATTGATTTCTTGTTATATGTATCCTTGGTTAAATGGTAAGCAACTTACATTTTATTAACGCGTGCTTTAATGACCTCTTTCTCTGATACATTTTGTTCAGTAACTTCTCCGAGATACTTAAATTTGTCAGTTCCATAGATTTGCCCATATCGAGTTTTCATTTTCTTGGATGTTGTCTAGATGCTTTTCATGACATCAACAACAAAAGTAGCATCAACCAATTTTTTTTGGTATCGGCCATCTAAGGAACACATGCCAATTTCAATTCTTTATTCTTTGTTCTTTTTTTCTCCAAAAATCTTTCATCTTTTCACTGTGTCTCTTCTTTCTGTCTTCAGTCCACTTTGAACCAGCGTTTTTCTCTCTTTCTCTCCCCTACCCTGAACTCCTTCCATTTTTAACACATTTGTCCGAAGAGCAACAACAATTATTATTATTAATTATTTGTCGAAATAAACACTTATTGTATACTTAGAAGGGGTAAATAACTCCTTAATTTGTAAATAACTCTGTTCTTATTCAGGTTTTAATTTTATAAAATATTTAAGTTAAGTATTTTATAGTTTCCGTAACATGTTATACACTTGTGGTAAAACATTGTTTATATTTTTACGTAGGGCAACATTACACGCGTACAATTGTTGACGTATACAAAAAATACAAGGTTTGATCAAAACGTTCGAAGAATTTTGCAATTTTCACCTTACAAGGGTCCGATTAAAAAACTGTTTTTATGTCAGTTTGGTAAACATGTTAGTGACAAACATCCAAGAGTTTAGCACTATTTGATTTCACTTCTAACTGAGTAAGTCGTCCTTCCTTGCATTAGGCAATTTTTGTCATACAATGCAAGACTGAAGATTGCAAGATACGATTAAATTTTGTGTAAACTGTGAGATAAACTGTTTTGTCCTGGTAGACTGTTCAGAAGGCTTGTGGCGAGACTGCTGTGCGTGAACAAGCGGTTTACGAGCTTCAAAGATCGTGGTTTTCAAATGAAGATATGTTTTTGTATTCCACGAAATTTCATCGATAGGCGCAGTGGTAAATAAAGAGTACTATTCGGACATTTTACGCCATTTGTGTGAAGCTATTCGTAGAAAACGGTCAGATTTACGGAAGAAAAATTTATGAAAATTTGAGGCCGATAATGTGCCTGGACGAACGTCGTAGTTTGTTAAGTATTTTTCCAGGCCAGGCAAAAGAAAACGTCATAATGATGACACGGCAACTGCCGTATTCACCAGGTGTGTCCCAACGCAATCTTCCCTCCTCCAAAAAGTGATAATTTTTACGAAAGGACAACGTTTTGCGACCGTTGAAGACGTAAAACGAAAACAGCTAAGCGAGCTTAAGGCTGTACCTTGCAGAACGGCTGGCTCAATCGTGTTACATTCGAATGAGACTACTTTGAAGAGGGCAGTATAAGTGTCGATGAATGAAGACATCATTTTTAAAACAAAAACCAATTGCAAGTAATTTTTGATGAGACCTTGTATTTGTCAATTCTGGTACAAACAATTTTCGCGTCCGTAGGTACACAGAAATCTCTTATCTGTTTCTGAGGAATTCTGTCATACAGGCGATTGAACTGTACAACTCACACTTGGCAGCGACCTTATATAAATTCAACGTTCGAATCAATTACGTGAGATCCCGTTAGGCCATATACAGGGTACAGAGAAAAGACTATGACAATAACTTTTGCCAATAAATAAATAGCTTTAAAAATAGACCTAAACACGACAGTATGTAGAAACCGATAGGCTACCAATCAGCGTGAAACTGTGATAATCCACGTAAAATCTTCGTTCAATTAAAATTGCAATGAACAGTACACTAAACATAGTGATAAACTCAGTTCACTATATACCCAACTCGTATCAAATTGATTGCAATTATTTGTTACACCACAAATCCGTTTGACACCGACAAATTGGAATGCAATTTAGTGTGGCCAATGTTTATAACATCCTCTACACTGAAAGGTGTTTTTGGAATTCTAATCATATAACCTGTCATCTACGCATGATTTGCAGAGGTTGCAAAGCTTAGAATTGTTGTTTATTTCTCTGTGTGTGTGTGTGTGTGTGTGTGTGTGTGTGTGTGTGTGTGTGTGTGTGTGTGTGTGTGTGTAAGAGGGGGAGAGAGAGAGAGAGAGGGGGTGAGGGAGGGAGAGAGAGAGAGAGAGAGAGAGAGAGAGAGAGAGAGAGAGAGAGAGAGAGAGAGAGAGAGAGAGAGAGAGAGAGAGAGAGAGAGAGAGTGATACTGAGGAAGAATGAATTACAGAATGAGGGGGAACATTAAGACCATCATCATCTCTTCATCACACGGCATAGGCAAAGTGCTGCCTGTTCCGCTTTAAAAATCCTCCAGCCTGGAATCTGACCGCCTGGTCCAGCCTTACTGGGTGTACCCACATATCTACGTCTTATATGTTTCTTTTTCTAGACTCGTTTGGCCAGTCTGGAATATGAGATTCTTTCTAAGTGTTGCTTCTATTGTTGTTTTTAATCTTTTAATTTTTGATTCAAATAAAAAACTTTATGGGCTTCTGTTACGTTCTTTGTACGATAAAATTTAGAACACCTTTTAACTTCTCTTAAGGACGCCATTTCCGAGGCCTGTATGTTGCTTTCTTGTTTCTTGTTTCTTGGTTATGTCCACAATTCACACCCATAGGACAGTGCAGGGACCGCCATAACTTTGTGAAACGTTAACTCTGTATCTCAAGAGAACATTAAGATGATATAGAATAAGGAGATGGAATATTATTATCAAAAAGGTACATAGTAAGCAACGTGGGCTAAGCCGCCAATACTGCCAATTAGAACATAGGAAAAATTAAAAAAATTATTGTAAAGATTATATTATAATTTATTATATATATATATATATAACTTTCACATATGAACTTACTTTCTTTATCACTTCCCCATACGTTTCGAGGTGATGTGCCTCTTCCTCAGTGGGAGTAAATACTCCCACTTTGAGTATTTACTCCCACTGAGGAAGAGGCACATCACCTCGAAACGTATGGGGAAGTGATAAAGAAAGTAAGTTCATATGTGAAAGTTATATATGTATATAATATTTTATAAAGTGAACGAAGAGGATGAATCAACAAGATAATTATATTATAATTGTTTCAAAACAAAACAAAACTTCTTGCGGGATTAAGAAGTTGAGAGATTGGTTTTATTAATTTCTCATTTTCTGGTTTATGTTTTCTATTCAGACTGCAGTCTAACTAGATTTACAGGGTGAAAACATTCCTCCTGTAAACTCCTCAGTGATGTTGATCCTATTTTGTATAGTGGTTTAGACTACTGTGTACGAACATTGTGTCAGATAGTTATCAAATATGACAGAAATGTTACGTGTTAAAGGCAACAGCACATGAAGCATTATGTTATGTAAGTAATACGTGTTTCATAATTTGAACTGTTGTGAATCAGCGGCGGATGTTGGTGTTGTGAATATAGGGATTTAGATTTCAGTGAACGTATAAATATCGACGATTTTTGTGTTTCCTATTATGTTTCTACAGTTATGACCGCAAAACGTTCGTAATTATATACCATTACTATGTTTAATATAAAAATATATTAAAGTATTACATTTAAATTCTAAAGATATAAAAATTTATTTAGGTTTTAAATGCTAAAATGTGAAAAAGACTGTAAATTAATAAAAGTGTTCCTAAACATATGTCGATTGATCTCTTCCATGATTGAACGTTAATGGTGTGTATTGACTGTAATTCAGGAGGCCTGTCTAATTTCTGTATTTCCAGTTTGGCTCGTAGAGGCAACATGCTAACTGGGGTTTTCAATACAGTGTCTACTAAATACATTTTTTCAATATAGTAAACTATAATTGCAAGCATATTTATCAAAGTATCTAGATATTACAAAACTACCAAAGTATTTTTTATTATGTACTGGTTCAAGTGATCTAAAAATGTACGTGTAGAAGAAACAATTATGGATACACAGCGGAAAAGAATCTATCCCAATACAAACCAAGGCGTAAGACAAGGCTGTGGTCTGTCACCATTACTTTTTAACATTTATTCTAATAAAAAAATGGAAAGAACAATACCCTGACGGTATTAAAAACCACCGAAATAAAAGCTTGATAAACATTCTTTTTGCGGATGACCAAGACTTCAGAAGACGATCTCCAGCGAGCAATATACATCTACATAAAATACGAAAGAACATAACAGTAGCATATCTGAATCAAAGACAAAACGTAATGGTTTTTATAGGAGATGAACCGGTTCGGACAAAGTGACGAATTTTACAAGAATGCATACAACGATTTGGAGAACATTAAGATATAAACGTAGAAAAGAAACCCAAATAACATTTTATAAAACAATGGCAATACCTACACTACTGTATGGTTATGAAACTTGGGTCATAAAGAAAAAAAACAAACAGAAGATACAAACAGCGGAAATGAAATTTTTGAGATCAGTTAAAAGGTGTAATAGACGATATCGTATAAGAAATGAAGAGATAAGAAGTGATTTTTGCAATTAATGAAAGTTTTAAAAAATACAGAAGAAAATGGATTCAACACATCAATAGCATGGAAGAACGTAGAATACCGAAGATGGGCAAAAGATTACTATCCTAGAGGCAGAAGAAAAGTTAATATACCTAAGAAAAGGTGGACAGTGGAATAGGAACAGGCCGCTAAAGCCTAAAACCGTTAAGAAGATGATGATGATGATGAGAAACAATAGTGGCCGAAGATTAACTTCAACTCTATAGCCCTTTGCAATACGATTTCTAGAACATAAGCTATTTTCTTCTTCTGACGCGTGTATTAATTAATCCAATTAACGAGGAAACCTTTGTTTCTTGGGCACAAAGTTACATACAGATCTTTGATTTTTCGCTTTGAAAATAATGTAACACAAAATTGTTCAAATAGAGAAAATCTTAAAATTAGTCAATGTGAAATTTTAATAACTACATCGTTGCAAACTGCAAGGGGTCAGTTAATCAATTTGTTTTTAAAAAGCAATTTACTGTTAGAGAAAAAGATATCCCTTGTATGAACAATCATATGGACAATATTTTGTTATATTTTTAACAACAAATATTTGTTAACTTTACTGAGTTTAGGGGTTTATCTAAAATGAAATTTGTAACTATTTTGTCTTACAACTTTCCTTTCAAAAACGAACAAGGCAACAAGAAAGCAAAGACCATATGTCTATGTTGCAGCAGTAAGAATTATGCAAGTTTGCTTCTTCTACAGTGCAACAAATCAATAAAATTTTCAACATACGATTTGAATATCCTTCACTACATTGTACCGTATAGCACACATATATACAGACATGCATGAATTATATTCATCATCAACATCTTCAAGGATTAAACGAAGAATGGTTTGTTACGGTCTAAAACAGACAAAAGTTAGAGCTGGTCATTCCAGCTCTTCCTGGGACGTCCCACACCTCTCCGTCCCCTTGGCTTATAGTTCCATAGTTGTTTGAGGATGTGGCAGTCATCCATTCGGCAAAGATGTTCCCACCAATTCAACCCATACTGAGCGATCCTGTCGACTATACTCATAATATTCATTTCCTGCCGTATATCTGTGTTTCTTCTATGATCATGGAGGGTATACCCTGCCACGTGCCTAAGAAATCTCACTTCAACCGCTTAGATGCGACTGGCCTGGCCTTTCGTTAAAGTCCAATTCTCAGACCGATAAACAAGTGTCGGCAGGGGCATCACCTTGTAGAAATTTAGGCGTGTTTCTTTACTTGCTGACTTAACAGGTCTCCTGATGGTCCCGCACATATAAGGTTGAACTTACGCAACTTATTCACAATACAACGTCGTTACTTGCATTATGAGATGCACTGTAGCCCAGGTATTAAAAATTGCTAACTTGTTCCAGGACAGTACCAACTATAAAAATGTTTACCCGTACGGGATCAGTTCCACCAAAATCCATCACCTTGGTATCAAGTGTAGATATTTGCAATCCAGAGTCTTTGCAGATTCGATTTAACAAATGTATACCCATCATGAATGATATTAAAAACTAAATGCATTTACTAAGGAGCACAACTACCTGTGTTAATAAATGTCCTCAACTTTAGTGTTCATGTAATGTTTATTATGCAACGGCAACAGCCAATCTCACACACAGTATCACCGCGTCTCTGTCGTGGATAAGTTGAGTGGAAAAAAACTAAACGACACAGTCAACCTTGAATATACGTAAAAGAGCGGGTAAAACAAAGCACTCACTGTCTGTATGCAAAACAGCATATAAACCGAGTTATGTTGATGCACGTCATAACAAGAACCCAAGGATAACAGCGCTGAGATTTTATAGTGGTCGGATACTCTATTGCATATAAACCCTTTGTTCTTATTTATATTATGGGTTTTACATATAATTTGATTCAGTTTTTATGAACTTACTTAAATATTAGAAGAAAAAGGACACCCTCAACAACTTATAAGAACTATACGAAGCTTATATAAGGGAACAAGAATAGCTGTTAAAAATAATTGTAGGATATCTCAAGAAATATCTGTCAATCAAGGTGTTAGACAAGGTGCAGTATATCATCTACTCTTGGTGTTATGTAGATGTTGTTATGTATGTGTGTGACCGCGCGCGTGTTTGTGCATCATTCGTATCAATACTTGCGTTCCGCGCCAGTATTATTCTGTATAGTTAGCTGGAAGAATGAAATACTAGTTTCCAATTATGAAAATATAGCGTTTTATAACTTTTTAAATGATTTAAAAAATTTGATAGAAAAAAGTGGAATTATAAATTATGAGTCAACGTGTGTAATAAGAGCTTAATTAATTATAGCTCGGTTAGCGAAATTTTTTTTAACAATTCGTAAACGTACAGTTTTGTACAAAAACTTAGTACATACCCATTAAAAACCTATTACAACCAAAATTTAAAACAGCCTTCACTTAGACACGATAACGAACAGCTATTTTGTGGTTGCGGTAATAATCCAGCTGAATAATGGTGTCTAATTAATAAATTGACGGGGAAACGTGTACAGCACACCCCCCATCAGAATGGTCGTGACGAACTCGTAACGCCTCAACTGTCGCTATCGCATGAATAACTTTTTTACAGGAATCGTTAAAAATTTTGCGTTCAATTTTCCTGTTGGTACGTGCAATTATATGAAAATATTAATGCTGCACGATCGGACAATGAGGAAATAATTTTATATTATAATACGCATTGGAAAACTAAACATGATTCGATGAAATGATTAATTATTAATGGATGTAGCACATTGCTTATCACAGTTATCAATTAAAATAATAAATATTAGTTTTTTTTTATTTTCACATTTATATTGACAATCTGATAAGGAAATGGAATCATCTGGTAAGCCGTGGTATTAAGTCATCACGAGACAGATATTTGAATGTGCTGTTGTTTGCTGTCTCGACTTGATTGTACTTTAAAATACAGAGTCTGATTTGCAAAAATCTGTTTTTAAGCTTCACCAGATTTACAAACAGTACAATATGAAAATCCCTATTACAAAAACAAAGGTAATGACATTTCGGAGCAAGGAGCCAGTAAGAACAAAATTAATAATTAGTGATCGAATTCTAGAAAAGATGAGGTACTTTAATTACTTGGGAAATGATATTAGCCATGACAGAAATTATGGTATTGATATTAAATTAGGTATGTTTCAGACATCTGTGGGACAATCAACCGTATTTTCAAAAACAAGAAATGTACTTCGTGATATGAAATTAATTTTCTACAAATTTATCGCAGTCCCTGTACTGTCTTATGGGTGTGAATTATATGTTTCTATACCAAGAAACAAGACAGTAAAAACATGGTGCCTCGGAAACGCCGTTAGTAAGAGAAATTAAAAGGTATTTTAAACTTGACCGTAAAAGGAATGAGGCCGCAAGAGAGGTTACAAGTTTTAACTTGAATGAAAAATTAAAAGATTACACACAACAGTGGAAAGAACACTTAGAAAGAATGTCAGATTCCACACTGGCCAAACAAGTCTGGAAATACAAACGTATAGGAGACATGTGTGTGGGTAGACATGGAAGAGTTGACTGACGGATATTTGAAGGCGGAAGACGCAGCACCTTGAATATGCCATGTTGTGAATATGATGCTGAGTTTATTTAAATTTTAGATAAGATTCATCCGCACGGAATATGTGATTTATCACACAAAACTAAACTAAAAAAAACAAGAAGACATGACATACACAACTACGAATTTGACGTGGTATTCATATTGTATGTACAATTTTGGTATAGAGGTGCCACTTAAGTAGTTTAGTTTTTTCGCTAATAGTATTATGTAATTATTTATTTTTTTTTTACGTATCGGCCATCTAGGGACCACATGCCAATTTCATTTCTTTACTCTTTGTTCTTTCCTTTTAAAATGATAATGTTTTTAGGCTGGGGGTCAATTCACAAAAATGTAACGTCATCGAAAAATGTAACGCTTCAACACTTTCGATTCCCCACAGTCTAGAAATCTTCGGTCTCTGTCGTTTTAACATGATAATGTTTGTTATATAGTAAATATATTTGTTATATAGTCAATATTTGTTATATGCACATTATACGTTTCAAAAGCCTAAAAACTTTATCATGCTTCGATGTTTTGGTTTCGTCGAAATTTCTTTTTTCCAATATTCTTTCATCTTCTCACTGTGTCTCTTCTTCCTGTCTTCAGTCCACTTTGAGCCTGCGTTTTTCTCTCTCCTACCCTGGACTCCCACCATTTTTAACACTTTTGCCCGAAAAACGTCTCCTTCAGTTGCTTCTTCTGCGTGTATATTATTTTTTCTAAATACTTTTGGACTTCTTTAATCCAACTTGATGTTGACTTCTTCCCCCACAGATATTTAAAGATCTGCTTTGGCAACCTATTGTCGTCCATTCTATATAAATGTCCAAACAATAATAGTCTTCTTTTTCTCATTGTTTCTGTTATATTTTCTATACTTTGATATATTTCATCATTACTTCTTAATTTCCAACCTTCTGAATTTTTGTGGGCCTAATATTTTCCTAATAATTCGTCTTTCTAGTATTTCTAGTTTGTCTAAATTATAATTCAATGCTAGGCATTCATTTGCATATAGGCACTCTGGCTTCACTACTGTACTGTAATACCTTATTTTCGCATTTTTAGATATACAGTTTTATTGTAAATATCTTTAGTTATACCATACGCCCTTTCCAACTTATGAATCCTTTCTTCTATAGCAGATTTTTCCAAGCCATTCTCTTGAATTATCTCTCCTTGATGCTTAAATTTTCGAACCCACTCTATTCGACCAATATCTGTTACCAGGAATTTTGGCGCGTTTTTAATGTTTGTGAGAAATTTGTTTTTTTCTGCTGAAATTCTTAAGTCTGTACTTAGAGGCTATGTCCTCTAAAAAATTAACTTGTGTTACTGCAGATGTTAGATGTTCAGAAAGTATAGCAAAGTCATCTGCGAATGCCAAACAGTTTATTTCAAATACGTTTGTTCCTTCTTCCCAAGATGATTGGTGATATTTTGCATTCCCTTAATTTTAAATTCCAAATTCTCACTACTTTCTCCATACTTTCTCCAGGACACAGTTAAAAAGAATTGGGGATAAACCCCAATATTCTGTAATTATTGTTTTTAATTTTTAACGCAGAATACGTCCCCGCAGTTATCTTACCGCCTGCTGTTCTAAGTGTACAACTTCCTAAACCACGAATGAAATTACAGCAACACAAAAGCTACCAAAACAGAACATTATACTGTCCTTTGACAGACCGTGTACACATAGTCAAACTAAAATGTAAGTGCAAAGTTAAAGTACAGTGGTGTAACTGTTGACGTATAGACAGATTTTATTACAGCCATTTTCTTTTCCTGACAGCCTATATTAACTGTGATATAAGTGATAAGATAAATATGATTCAACAGTCTACGCTATTAATGACTGGACTATACTGCATAAAAATTGCTACGGTTAAGGCCAAAATTTAATACGATTCTTCTACACATAAATAATTTTGCGAAGAATAACTTGAAATTCATTTTAACACATAAAGGTATATAGATGAATAACTCTTGTTCCGTTATATTTGGTTCATTCGTCCAGAACCAAATTTCATTAAGTATTCCTGACAGTAAATTTTTTGTAACATAAAAAATTTTTAGACTTTGAATTGTTCTGATGAGATGTGGTGGATATCCTCTTAAAAAAACATGATCTCCCATAATTTTTCTCTAAATACGGTCAAAAGCTTTATCAAAATCAACGAAAGCTATGCACGCTTCAGAACAATTCAAAGTCTGTATCAATAAACAAACATTTTTATAAGCCTAAACGGAAACTTAAGTAATTTAGTAATGACTAATATAGGAGTAAGAAAAGGATGCACTTTAACACCCACGTTATTTAATATTTATATAGATGATATAATCCGAACTGGAAAGAATTACATAAAGAGGGAATATATTTAGACAAAGACACAATATTAAATGTAATTTTATATGCTGACGACCTCACACTAATTGGGAAAAAAGAATAAGAATTTCAAAAGGGATTATAGAAACTGCAGAAAATCATATATGGCAGCGAAACATGGGTAACGACAAAGGCACAAGAAAATCGAATTCAGGGACAGGAAATGAGATTCTGAAGACGAGTTAAAGGCTGTAGTCGAACAGACAGAATAAGAAATGAAACGATTGGACAAGAACTTCAGGTATTCAACTTAAATGAAATAATAAAATTTAATAGAAACAAGTGGCAAGAACATTTAGAAAGAATGCAACAATACAGGATTCCAGTAAAAGCTAGAAAATACAAAGCCAGAGGAAGAAGAAATTTAGGTAAACCAAGGGAAAGGTGGAACCGTAACAGCCAGAATGCCTAAAACATGAAGTGAAGTAGAAGAAGAAGAAATAATTTTTAGTATTATCGTTACTTTTACCCAGTGTATGTAAAAGTAAAAGGATGATAATTTTAGAACGGTAAAATTGACACATAACAGTATAACTAATAGTATAACAGTATTACAGTTTGCCCACCTGCTACCCACCGGGTAGTTATTTACAATATACAGGGTGCAACAAAACTGTTACGAATAGGTATTGCCAACTTTGTGCCAAATTTCTGTCACCATCTGCTAAATTTCCTCATAACATTTGTCAGTGTCGACATAATTTTTGTCGTTACAAATTAATAAAATTTACAGTAAAATTTGTCACTGTAAGGAATACTATTATTGTAAAAATTTTACTCATGTATAATTAATAAGTATAAATTCCGAAATAGCGTAACTGGCACAAGAAAACGCCGTATCCGATGGGACAGCCAATATAATTTATAGTATATACTTTTCTTCTGGTTAGGACTGAGTCAAGAAATTAACAATGCAAAATGCTACACTTTATACTGTAGCATATAGTCAGATATTTGTGCTGAATGGGATGAAAGCTTTGGTTAAATAAGGAACTTTTACAAACCTTTAACTTTTTTTTTAATCGTATTACTTTAAAAAGAAATACTTGTCGGCGTACTTCAGTGACATTTATAAAATTTGAATATTTCATTAACAGTCAGCACCTTAAGGTATTTTTTTATAGAATTGCCCTTGTAGTTAATCGCCATATGTAGTCTAACTATTTCCTGAATAGTTAATAATGTTCTGGAACCCAAAAACTTTCAATGTGTTATAATCGTAAGTTATTTTTTGTTTAATTTTTTATCTTCTTCTACTTCTCCTCTTTAAGGGTAGGGTTATATAAACTTGTTCCGGCACCCATCTCATCATCGGACGACCCACGTCTCTTCTACCAACGGCTTTATAGTTCAGTGCCGCTTTCGGTAATCAATCCTCTGTCATCCTTTGCAGACAATCCCACCATTGTCTGCTGTAAATTGAAATAATTTTATTTATGTCCTTTACTTCGAGTTCTGCTCTGATATCTTCGTTCATTATTCTATTGTTACGACGTCACAGAACAATCTACGTGTTTATCGAACGTTCCAGAGGGATCCAGAATGTAATGCGGTGGTGTACGTGACTGTTGACGCATTCGCGAGACTTTTCTCGGAGCCGCAAGCCGCGCGGGCTGTGTCAAGGCGCAATTAATTACGTAGTACACACTGGCGCTAAGACGCAGTTTGGAACCTTCTGGTCTGTGCGCGGATGTATAAATACAAGGCAGCAGCGACCTTAGTTTTCAGTATAGTGGCGATATATCTACAGTGCGGTTCGAGTTTATTGTCGGGCGATTACAAGTGATTACTGTGTACGTTCAAGTAGTTATTAGTGAAGTGTTGCGTTCTATAATCGGGCGGTATATTGTAATACAATTGTATTTTTATATTAGTTGACATTTTATTGCGTGTGAACAATTGTTATCTGATTTGTTGTAAGACACAGTGTTGTTAATTACGAACTCTTTAACTGTTAAAATTAAAGCTGATGATTAGTGACTTAATTGGTGTCTTGTATTTTGTTTTCCACTGTACCTACGACGATCAAGTAGACCGTCGTAACAGTGGTGTCAGAACTGGATAGAACGAACATTCTTTGCTACTGAAAATGGCCACCGGTGGTGTGGCCGAAACGTCTAGCGATTTTACATCAAGCATTCGACCACGGCCTTTCAGCCCGGAAGTTTTAATTAATTATAGTGACACCGGCCGTGAAAGCATACGTACTAAAATTAATGAAGAAAGTTGTGTTAGTTGTTAGATTTCCGATCTGACGATGAGCTGTGAAACTTGAAAGCGCTAATCGGAATAATTTTTATATAGTGGTGTGGAACAGTGATAATTATGCTTATTAATGGGTTTGTGCCATCACATTGCATTCAGAAGATACCTGTACCACACCGCCGTTACGATGGGTGCAGAGAAACAATGTTGTCGAACAAACAATTCAGAAGTTCAAAAGAGTCGCAACGATTTGAACGATGGAAAAAGACAGAAGACCGAAATGTTACAACAGTGGAAAACGTGGTCATCTACAGGTAGACTGTTGGGAGAAGAAGATACCGAGAGAAGAGAGTGATCGCACCAATTGGAGAAGTAAAGCCTCAGAACAGCACACAGTTCCCACGCTACATAAGACCAGTAGAAACTTGATTGTTAATGGATTTGCGGAAGGTAAACCAACCTCAGTTACAGTTGACACGGGCGCAAACAGTGTCCATTGTGCGCCCTGACTTGGTCAGCAACCGCGAGCCTACAATTAGCTCTTGTACAATACAGAATGTGACTGGAAGCCCCGTCAAGGTGCTAGGCAAGGTAGACATACGTGTACACCTGGGTCTTCTCGAGTTTAGCCATCAAATGCTCGTTGCAGACATTGTCGATGAAGTGATTCTTGGCACGGACGTTATGAATGCCTACGGGTTCGTCGTGGACTTAAAAGAGAATGTCCTGAGGGTCGGCCAAGCGAAGATAAAGCTTTGCATGGCTAAAATGACAGGGTCTACCAACCATTCGATTAAGCAAGTGGCATTGGCAGAAGAAAAAGTCAAAGGTCTGGTCAAGAGGAACCTTCCCTATTACAAGCGGGAATAGAGGAAGAACTAGCAGAGGAAATACAAATAAGTGTAACGACAAAAGAAGTGATTGGGAAGCCAACTATGGGTGTCGAGACAAAACTCTTGCTTGTTACTGACCTGATAGAAGCGCCCCAGAGAAAAGTGGCTGAAGATGAGTTACAAAAGAGGTTGTTGACGAGAACCAAACAAATTAGGACATCAGTACATGACGCAAGGGGAGTGATTCCAGCAAAACTAGTGGTTGAGCGGAAGACTCGCATTCCTGGGAACGTGATGTTCGGATCACTTGAGACTCAGTCCCAAGAGCCATATAACTATTCCTCGCAATTAGAAAACCAACTGCGAGAAATGAATCGCTTGATAAAAGGACGGCTGAAGATTCCCAGTGATAAAATGAAAACTCGGTATGACATTCGCAGTAATAGTGCGGGTTTCCAAGAAGGAGATCAGGTCTGGTTGTTCAACCCAAAGCGCCGTCGTGGTCGCTCACCTAAGCTTCAGTCTAACTGGGAAGGACCCTACACTGTGAAAAAAGGAATCAACGATGTTATTTATCGAATTCAACATGAAGAGCAGCGACAGTTCAAGGCCCTCCACCTAGATCGCCTGGCTAAGTACTACATCAGAGACGGTTTGCCAGTTCGGGACGAACAGGCTTAAGGAGGGGGAAGTGTTACGACGTCAAAGAACAATCTACGTGTTTATCGAACTTTTCAGAGGGATTCAGAATGTAATTCGGTGGTGTACGTGACTTTTGACGCATTCGCGAGACTTTTCTCGGAGCCGCCAGCCGCGCAGACTGTGTCAAGGCCGCAATTAATTCCGTAGTACACACTGGCGCTAAGACGCAGTTTGGAACCTTCTGGTCTGTGCGCGGATGTATAAATACATGGCAGCAGCGACCTTAGTTTTCAGTATAGTGGCGATATATCTACAATGCGGTTCGAGTTTATTGTCGGGTGATTACAAGTGATTACTGTGTACGTTCAAGTGATTAATAGTGAAGTGTTGCGTTTTATAATCGGGCGGTATATTGTAATACAATTGTATTTTTATATTAGTTGACATTTATTACGTGTGAACAATTTTTATCTGATTTGTTGTAAGAGACTGTGTTGTTATTTACGAACTCTTTAACTGTGACAATTAAAGCTGGTGATTAGTGACTTAATTGGTGTCTTGTATTTTGTTTTCCACTGTACCTACGACGATCAAGTAGACCGTCGTAACACTATCTTGCAATGTACAATTTCAAGTATTTCGAAGAAACTGCATTTCAGCACTCCGAATCTTGCCGTTTTCCTTTTTTGTCATGACCCACGCCCCACTCGCATCAATCAACATGTGCTGTGTCTTGTTTTATTTCTAAACTTTCTATGAATCGTACCACAAATATTCCAAAAGTTATTAATTTGTTCTCTTATATCATATATATTATTTATCTCTTGGATAAAACTAAACGTATATTGGTTTCTTTTTTTAATTATTGTGTTACAATAATTTGTTTCAAGAGCTGAAAGACATTTTTGAATTGGTATCCAAGTCACTTATTGACAAAATCTGTATAATATTTACCTTATTTCTTCCGTCGTGTGACTTCGTGTTGCGTTCGATTTGATTAACGCGTTTCGAAACATATGTTTCGTCTTCAGAAATAAATAAAAATTCACTCTTAGCGAGATCGTTACATATTAAAATTGCAAATATTGGAAAACTATTCCACACATATCCGCGTTACATGAGTGCGCAACTCTCGGGTGCCCGAGTCCGATCGGTCCGACTCGAGTGCGCACTCATGTAACGCGGATATGTGTGGAATAGTTTTCCAATATTTGCAATTTTAATATGTAACGATCTCGCTAAGAGTGAATTTTTATTTATTTCTGAAGACGAAACATATGTTTCGAAACGCGTTAATCAAATCGAACGCAACACGAAGTCACACGACGGAAGAAATAAGGTAAATATTATACAGATTTTGTTTCAAGAGGTTGACTTGAATCGCATTTATCTAACACATGACATTTGCAAAAACCACTGACATTAATTTTTGTCTTAAGCTCACCCGGCAGGTGTCAACGTACTCAAAATGGTTAAAAACCGGGCTACGTTAGGTTGTGGTCAATTGGTATCTTCAACATCGTTGGAAACGTCGTTTTGGATCCTGCCCTAGGGGATCTTGTTCAGACCGCAGACGGCAACAGAGTGTTGCGAAACAGTTACGTGTTACCGGCTGCCTGTTGCTCTTAACCGGAGAAAGTTGTCGGCTATTGTTCGGGTAACATCCGGGCTATCGTTCGGGTAACATCCGCTGTAACTAAATATAATTATTTCACTACCGACTCGGAACACAAAGTTTTTTATGGGTAAACACGTGAAAGTTTTACCTTATAGCCTGAACCGGTTTCCGCTTTTAAAAAGCTTCTTCAGAAGCTGCCGCTGGGAGCACTATCCGTCTTGTTGTTGCCGACGGTATCGACTTTTGGAAGATCGATATTGTGCGTGTGGGGTGTGATATGTTCGAATAATACGTGTGATTTGAATTGTCTTCGTTCGTTTGTCCATGTTATTGTCGATGTTTTTGTATGTGTGTATCTAGCAGAATCCAACGGGTACGACAGAACAATAGTCAATAATCTCCTACACAAAACACAAAACAAACAACAGCCAAAGACAGAAAAAAACAAATTCATAACACTAACATTCATCAACAACCAAACTGAAAGAATAGCCCACAAATTCAAAAAAGCAGGATACAGAATCGCATACAAAACCACTAACAAAACAGAACACACACTATCAAAACACACACACAAAGCACAAAACAAATTCGATCTACCTGGTGTTTACATACTAAATTGCTCAGACTGCAACAAATTTTACACAGGCCAGACGGGACGTAGCTTCAAACAAAGATACATTGAACACACAAAGGCACCACACTCCACTACAGCATCCACCTTTGCAAACCACCTCATTGAAGCAAACCACACATATAAAAACATCGAAAATAACATGGACATTCTACACGTACACACAAAAGGCCGAAGAACAATTGGATATATACAAACACACGAAAACACATAAAAACGACATCCTAAACGAACAGACACAATTCAAATCACACGCATTATTTGAACATATCACACCCCACACAAACAATATCGATCTTTCATAAGTCGATACCGTCGCCAACAACAAAACGGACAGTGCTCCCAGCGGCAGCCCCTGAAGAAGCTTTTTAAAAGCGAAAACCGGTTCAGGCTATACGGTAAAACGTTTACGTGTTTACCCAAAAAAAACTTTGTGTTCCGAGTCGGTAGTGAAATAATTATATTTAGTTAAGTAACGGACACGTCATGGACAACGAAATTCAAGAATGAACAAACAGTTGAAATCAGACAATTCTGGATCTGTTTTAAACAACTTTTAACCTGCATTACTAAGGAGAGACGACTAGGTACATTTATTAACAGGTGATTGTGTGTATGTGTGTGTGTGTTCTACCTGCCCACACACACAGGAAACCCAATGCCTCTGTGTATAGTGTAGGCCAGCGTTTCTCAAACTATGGGGCGCGACCCATCGCTTGGTCCCGAGCGAGTGTTTGGTGGGTCGGGAAGCAGGCCTGGAAAAATTATTTACTGTGTCTTCAAAATCCATTACATTTAAATTACTAAGACGTATTGTTTTAACAATTCAAATTCAACCACGTTTTGTACGTAGCGTAAACTCTACAATTCTCCTATTCACGCTTTACCATTGGTTTTTAGGGCGTCTCTCTGAAGTTTAACGATTTTATCATTTAACTCAAGGAACTGGATGTTTTTAATCGTTTTTAGTATACTAACATTTATTAGTTTTTGCTGTTTCATCTCTATGTCACGCGATAACTGGGCGAACTAAAGGGATGTCGTTTTTCTTGCTTGACGAATTTACGACTATCAAATTTTCAATAGCTAATTACTTTTTTGTCAATAAACATTTAAAACTCAACACTTCACTGCAAATTTTCTGTTCAGTGATAAGTAAGTCCGTGGTTACTAAAACATTTATTACATTCTAATAAAATGTCCACAACCGATGACATAATCTTTGAATTCAAATTTAAATTAATAACATGAAAGACGTCTTGTCTATTGTATAACAAAAAGCCTATATTAACAAACAGGAAGCGATTTCTAAAGATTGAATAAAGAATCTAAAGAAAACTTTATATCTAGTGGAGTTCTTTCTTTCCTTTACCTTATATTAATTAAATCTTTTGCTATAACTTTCAAACTGTAATGAGTTTTTAAGTAATCAATACTGTCGCAAGATGAAAGTGTAAAGTTCTCCAGCGTTCAGTGGAACAAAATGAACAGCAAAGAGCAAAAGTAAAAAGGGGAATAAACTTTTGTATAAACGTTGATCTTGATAGGAAAGTTAGACCACGGACTAAACACTTTATTATCACGTTTTTAGCTAATATACGATACTTGCATGACTTTACAGTTTTTTAAATACATTGTTGAATTGCCTAATCAAATTCAGACGATATTTAGCTACTTTAATTTTAATTTCCTTAAATTTAAAAGTATCAATTTCTTTATGCAACAAAAACTACTCATTCAGAATGAATTTACTTAGTATTCTTGTAATAATCCTTATGAAATGTGTAAGAAAATTAACTGAAATATCTGGAAAACAATTTGACTTGCACTGGCTACAAAAGAATGGTATTTATAAATTACATACGCTAACAGTGAATTATAGGGGGACAAACGTTTTTGTGCCGTCAGCCAAGGAAATTATAAAAAAATAATGCCAATGAAAAGGCTATTTTCTGATCACTGTTAAGCAATAATCTGAGATCGGATTTCAGGAAGGAAATGATGAAGTGTTACAAATGGAATAATGCTCCACCCGGAACGTAAACCCAGAGACAATAAAATGAAGAAAAATTGCCTTGAAACTTCTTCTTCTTCTTCTTCTTCTTCTTCTTCTTCTTCTTCTTCTTCTTCTTCTTCTTCTTCTTCTTCTTCTTCTTCTTCTTCTTCTTCTTCTTCTTCTTCTTCTTCTTCTTCTTCTTCTTTTTCTGGCTGTAGACCTTACGATACGTTGTGCACTCCTTGGACCGACTATCTCTTCTTTGGTCTTCCAATATTCCTCCGTCCTTTCGGATTATAAACCAAAATTTGATTTGATACCCTGTTCTTATGGATCCTTTCAACATCTGTCTGTCCAATCCTGTCTGTATTGCTTTATCCTTTGTTACATTTATATATCCCAAGGACGTTCCTTACATCATCATTTCCTAGCCGGTCCCTTCGTAATACTCCTAGTATTGACCGTGAAAATCTTATTTCACTAGCCTGTATCCGGCTTTGGGTTTTTGCGTTCAGTGTCCAAGTCTCACGGTTATAAAGGCCGCATGGCACTGCCATCACTTCATAAAATTTCAAAAGAGTGTCTCTTCTGTCCTTTCTGTTCAGTGTTCTTCTTATCGGTACACACATGTGATTTAACGTCTTTACTTTTTTGTCCACATCTACCTCACCGACAAGTCACATCCAAGGAACCTGAATGAATGCACTTGCTCAATTAGTTGATCGTTCAGTACTAGTTTACACATTACAGGAAAGCAACCTTTAAAAACCATGGCCTTAGTGTTGATAACAGAAATTTCCAGACCATACAACCTGATTATCTGCTGCAATTATAGAGGGCTCCCTGCAGGCTGTTTTTATTGTCTGCTTTATTATGACGTGATCGTCAGGAAACACCTTGAAACTCGCAAAGTGTATTGCTGAAGAATAATCAAAAGTAAAGTGGTCAGGGAACGTGACAAATGCTGAGGCTTTTGAAAAAAATTGATGAGGAGAAATGACTCTTAAATATGGTTTGTCATAAGATAACAAACAGAATTTCATACGTCCTGACAAAAGATTTTCTGTTGCATGACCGTATCGCGCAAAAGCTAGAGGTACGTCCACACTTGGATGACGAATACTTCAGCTATCGGAAACATCATACTTTAGGGAAAAGGAAATACTTGAAACTGAAAGGGAAACTAACAATAGGAAAAGATGGGAAACAAATAAGCCGAATACAGTAGACTCCCTCTCGTCCGGCCTCGGTTGGATCGGCCGTCGGATGGTACGGCCAGCCACACAGTCTAGACGAGCCCCAACTTGTTAAACGGAAAATATATGTACAGTAGCTCAGTTGACTCACGGTTTTGTTCATGTGCGTATGTATGTCTTATGTTGCGAGTTCTGTGTATATAGTCTGTGTAAATATATCTGTGTATATAGTAGTACTGTATGTATCTGTGTAAATAATAACGTTTTCCGATATGAGTGCGAATCGAAAGCACGTTCGTGACTGTGGACCAAAAATTACAAGTCATTCAGCGTCTCGATAAGGGTGAATCGGACCAGCGTATTTGCCAAGAGTTTAATGTAGACAAGAGTACTGTTAATGACTGGCGCCGAGACAGAAAATCGATTCAGACTTTCTGCACTCAAATTGAAACTGAAAAAGTGCTTTCGACGCGATGCACTTTAAAAAAAACCAAATAACGAATTAGTAGACGATGCTTTGTGGTTATGGTTTATGCAGGAACGCCGAAGAGGCACTCCGATAAGTGGACCAATTTTAAAAGAAAAAGCAGTTATCCTACCCTCAAAACTTCAAGTTACCAGTACATTCTCGGCAAGTGAAGGATGGCTAACACGCTGGAAAAAGCGTCATGGAGTTCATTTCGTTGGCGTTTATAATTGCCGGCGAACCCATCAGCAGCTAGCGATTTTGCCAAGAAAACGTTTGCTACAGCTAAGGAAACTTCAGCCCCAGGATTTAAAGCCAGTAAAGAGAGAATCACGGTGGCTTTGTGTTCAAATGCCTCAGGGTCCCACAAGCTGCCTTTGTTTGTAATCGGAAAATCAACAAAACCCAGAGCTTTTAAGAATTTAAACATGACATCCCTTCCAGTGTACTACAGAGCACAAAAATCAGCCTGGATGGATTCGTATTTGTTTAAGGAGTGGTTCGAAAGCGAATTTGTTCCTAAAGTGAAACATCATTTGACGAGTTTGAAGTTACCAGTTAAAGCACTTTCAGTGCTAGAAAATGCACCTACCCGTCCGCAATAACTTGAATGTGAAGGTTATAGTGATATAAAATTATTATTCCTGCCACCTGACATCACAAGTCTTACACAAGGTCATCGAGTCTTTTAAGAGAAGGTACCACAGAGAGCTTCTTTCGGAAATTCTAGGTAAACTGGGCAATGAAGGCAGCACAGGTCTCATTCCGGCCTTAAAGACAGTCAACATGAAAGACGTGATCTATATGGTAGCTAAGGCATACGATGAAATGCCATCATCTACATTTACAAAGTCTTGGAGGAAAGCATGGCCAAATTGTTTTCTTCTCATTTAAAAGAATAAAGAGGACAACCTTAAAGTAGACGAATCAAATCTTCAGGGTTTTAAACCAGATGACAACGAATCTCTGTTAAAAGATCTACAACGATTGCCTCACCCTGATGATCTTGTACAACAAGACGTTGCAGAATGGATTGCTAGACAAGATGAGGAGCTTCAAAATGAGATTTTAAACGATGATGAAATTGTGCAAGCTGTCATTTGCCAAGAAGACGAAAAAGGAGAAGAAGTCAATGACGAAGAGGGAAATGTCGAGGAGAAAATGAGCCACACTGAGGTAAGAGCAGCCCTGGAATTAGCAACGACGTTCATCGAGCAACAAACAGATGCAACTGCAGTTGTTGTTATGTTCATCAAGAAATGGCGTGATTTCGCATTCAACAAAACAGTTGAACAAAAAAAGCAGAAGAAGATAACTGATTTCTTTTAATATTTTTATTTCCGAGTTTTAAGTTTTGTAGCGACACTTTTAATGTTCATGTGTTTTTCATATTCTCGAGTTGTGTTATTTTTGGCAAATACGTACAGTAATGTGTGAGTTGTAGTAATTTTCCTTGTTTGTTTTTTTACTTTCTACCATGGGGTAAGGGTGAGTAATTGTAATTATAAGTAATTTATATATACTGTATTGGGTCATTTATTGTATGGATCATTCATTAAAGAGCGTTATTTCATCATTATAGCGTATTTTCAGTTCGTCCGGCCATTTTGAAATCCGGCCTAGTGTCTGGTCCCGAGAGGAAGTCAACTGTATGTCAGAAGACCTGTCGACAGGGAGAAGACTTTAAAAAGTAATAATAAAAATTATAAATAATAATATTAATTGATTTGGAGTTAGTATTCTGACAGAAATATTTAATTGAGAACATTGGTTTCATTTAAATGTCTTCAGACTTTTTGCAACAGACACACAGGCCACGCGGACTATGTCCACTAAAACATTCTCGTGAACACACGTGTTGTATGGAACATTAGCGTGTTCTTGAGACGACACAGGTTCACTCATATAAGTATCGTGTTTGTACCTCAACACATAGTATGAGTCATCGTCATCATCATCGTCGTCTTCACACTCACTACTTAGGCAAGGTGCTGCCTGTTCCCCCTTTAAAGGTCTTCCAGCCATCTCTTCCTGGGTCTACCCACACACCTGTGCTCTGTAGGTTTATACTTTCAGACCTGTTTGGCCAGTCGTTAATCTGACATTGTTTTTAAGTGTTCATTCATTCCATCGTTGTTTATAAACTTACTTTTTATTTTTCACTCAAGTTAAAAACTTGTAATTCTTCTCTTATGGCCCCATTCTTTATACAATCAAGTTTAGAAAGCGTTTTAACTCCTTATATGAACGCCATATCCGAGGCCTGTATTATACCCCCTTGTTTCTTGGTTGTCGTCCATAATTTACATACATAAGACGGTACAGTGACTGTCTTAACTTTGCAAAACTTTAAACCTGGTATACAGTATTCAGAACATTACTACCTTCATCACTTATTCCTGTAATTACATTTTCAATGACTTACGCCTAGCATGATTATACAAGGGGTTGTTAAAGACAGCACAATAGCCTGCATGTAGTATATATATATGTAGTAAGGCACTTAAGCAGGCCTAAATGGAGCCATGTAAGTGGTCGGGAGTTTATGACATACATGTTCTATATTTGAGTCGCTGTTGAAAGCACAGGTGGCATACAACTTAATGACGGATCTGCTCCTTGTTGAGTCGTTAACGTTGATGTGATTACTTAAACGTTTACAGTAGAACGGATTATTACTGGCCCGGTATTATAAGCGCAGTACTTTCCACTTGCATGGACACTTTAGTACTCACATTGCGTTTAAGTATATTTAGGAAGTAAGGTAACAAACATAAGCCTTTACTGAGTTAACTACGGAGTATCTTAAATAAGAATTGCAGACGTAAACATTGGGTGTCACATGTGGAAGGTATTGTGTGTGTGTGTGTGTGTGCGTGTGTGTGTAGCATTTCTTACCATCAGGAACTACAGATATCGAGCTTGCTCCTCCGTCGACCTCCGTAGATATAGCAGTTCCATCGACACTTTCAGCAGTTTTAGCGATTTCTTCGACTTCAACAGACCTGGCAACTCCGTCGACTTCAGCAGAAGTTGGAACTATGTTACGCTTATCCTCAGTCATCAAACGTGTCTCCTAGTTTCATGTTTTCAAGTCTATGCTCCGTACTGTTTTCAAGCCGATCCCCAAAGAGCAATAATAGGACCAATAAAAGAGAATCCAAGAGCAGAGGCAAAACAGCTATTTTAATCTCTTCACTCTATAAATTGGAGCTGATTCGAGCTGAGGAAGAGAAAGAAAAAAAGAAAAACATGCCTGTGAAGGCAGCAAAAACGTTCCTTAACTTAGAACAGGCCGTTATACGAGCTATATCACCAGGGGAAAAGAAAGGTCCAGGAAAGCCTAACAAAACTAAGAAAAACTAAGCCAAGCTTTAAAATTTCAATGCAAGTAAGACAGACTTCTTCGTCCAGTGACAGTGATGAAATTGAAGAAGACGATGTTTGCCTCTACTGCCATGATTTTTCAGCGGAGGGCTGGATAAGGTGCTGTGTTTGTCACAAATGGGCTCACAATAGGTGCGCAGGTGTTGAAAGTGAAGGTGAGGAGACCGTTCACGTTTTGAATGAATTTAACAAACAATTTAGAGTAAGTCTGAACATTGAATCAATTTGAATTGATGATCTGAATGAGTGAGTTAATGTAAATGTATTTAATGAATTTTGTAAATGAGGGAGGGAAGGAGTCGATTAGTCCAAATGAGTTATATTGATTTAATTATTTTAATATTTGAATTTAAATTAGTGTAACAAAGTTGTGTACATTTCAAAAGCCAATTTTTCTTAAAACTGATTTTAGGAATAATGTACACCATATTGCCTCAAGTATGGGGCAAAACGGTGCATGTTGCATTTTCTAAAAAAAAAGCGTTAATTTCCTAGAAACCTGATAAGTAAACTTTGATTTATTGTATGTTTATTTACTTAACATTATAATAAATATTTTCATGTTACAAATCGGAATTTTTCTAATTTATTTATACCCCGAAAAAAATGTTTAAAAATTAAGTTCCCCGTTCTGCCCCACTCACTTCCTGTACAAAAAATATTAACCGTCACTTCCAATATTTATAGTAACTTTCAAATAAACGACAAAAGTCAATATTCAACTGTCCTGTATGCTAGCGTTTGATTTTTGTTTGAATATACATTATTGAGTCATGATTATTTAATTGACAAGTAGAACAGAATTAAATATTGTAAAACAAATTCCTATGGAAAACAAACACATTTAATGAGTCTATTGAATTATATACCATTTCGATTTATTATTACTCTAGCAAACTGTAAAGCAGGCGATCTGAATGTCTTTACTACTACTACTCCACGGCGCTACAGCTCATGAAGAGTCCTGGCATCCAGAATGACGTGCCTCCTCTTATCTCTATCCTGTGCGACTCTTTGCCACCTTCTGACCCCCAGTCTTCTCATATCTTCATCTATTTCGTCCACCCATCTCCTTCGTGGCCTCCCTCTTGCTATTCTTCCTCCTGGACCTCCAATGAATACTTTTTTCACTGCTCTTTCCTCTGTCATTCTTAGTACGTGACCTGCCCACATAATTCTGCCTCGTTTTATTGGTGTGACGATGTCCAGCTCCCTTGTATATATCGTAAAATTCGGCGTTTGTCCTCGTACGCCACATTCCACTATCTAGTACATTTTCATATATCCTCCTCAGAATCTTTCTTTCCCATCTTCTGATAATATCTTCTTCGACTGAGGTTATGTGGTCCAGGCTTCTGAAGCATATAATACTACTGGCCGCAATACGGTTTTGTAAATATGGACCTTGGAGGTTCTAAAAACGTTTCTGAACTTTAGGATAGGCAGCAGAAAAAGTAGCATCTATTTACCATAGCCAGTTTTTCTTGAATTTCCATTTCCATCTGATTTTTTTACGTTAAGAGGAACCCAAGATATCTAAATTATCCACCCTCTCAAATTCATTGCCACTGACTTTAATCTTTGGGACTTCTTCTCGTACATTCTTCTTCATCAGCATATATTTTGCCTTGAATGTGTTAAATATATATTAATGTATAGACTACTATGTATTAGTGTAGTCACGCTATTTTATAGCTTCAACATTAATGTTATTTTATTAAAGTACATAACATGTATTTTATAAGACGGGAGTGTACCGTGTATCGAAAATCCAATGTAGACACTAGCAAAATTGTAACTTGTTATTTCAGTAACTGTAATATGGTTTTGCTATTCAGAACAATAATTATAAGATAGAAATGTACAGTGGACCGAATAAAAAAGAATATGGTTTGGTGACAAACGGATAGCTGCATAGAACAAGAGTAAATAAAATTAGCTTATTTGAGCTGATAACTGTATGATAAGACGGTAAGTATTCACAATAAATAGAATGTGTTCTTATTACAGTATTCATAATTGGTCAAATGTCTTGTTATTTTATATTATTATTAATAATAAAGCTCTTTCCACATTTCTTTATGGGTCTTAGAATTGGACTTTAACGAAAGGCCAGGCCAGTCGCATCCAAGCGGCTGAAAAGAGATTTCACAGACACGTGGCAGGGCATACTCTCCATGATCATAGAAGAAACACAGATGTACGGCAGGAATTGAATATTATGGGTATACTCGACTAGATCGCCCAGTATCGGTTGAATTGGTGGGAACATCTTTGCCGAATGGATAACTGCCGCATCCCCAAACAACTATGGAACTATAAGCCGAGGTGACGGAGAGGTGTGGGACGTCCGAGCTCTAATCTTTGCCTGTTTGAGACCGAAACAAAACATTCTTGGTTTAATCCTTGAAGATGATAATTATGATGATGATGATGATGATGATGATTAATAATAAAAAACTGTTAACAAGAATATATTTTATTTTGTAAATTACATACGTTTCGATAGTAATCCAACTATCATCATCAGATATAATTTAATTCAGTTAAAAATTTTTGAATTTATTAAATAATATCTGATCATGATATTGGATTACTATAAAAACCTACGTAATTTAAAAAGTAAAATATATTCTTGTTAAAATTTTTTTATTATTAATAATAATACCTAATACAGTGTAGGAATTGTTGCTTCATCGTCATCTCTGACGTTAGGCGAAATTTTCTTTTCTAATTTTACCTTTAAAAACACCAACGAAATTTCTTCACTATATAGTAGTACACAAACATGTGATTCTGATGAAAGGAAACTGCTTTTTTGTATAACGCCATGTGTGTGTGTGTGTGTGTGTGTGTGTGTGTAGGTAGAAAAGGGAAAAAGAAATTGCCTTCGTTTAACTTTGCACACGTCGTAGGCGGCGATACTTAATAGAAGGTATCGACTGGTCGTATTTCATCTACAACATTCGCAGAGGTTAAATTTTCTTCGCAGAACAGCGTTATGAAAATTTAACACGAGAAAATTATCGTAAAAGACACTTAGTTTTCGATCTAATAGCATTACTAGAAACTAAGCTAAAAAGAAACGACTTTTCTCATCATTCATGGTTGTCGATATATTTTTGATGAATTCTTAATTTCGTAGTGACCGTCAATCAATGAATTTTAACGGTGAAGAGTTTGCGAGGATCAGTAAAAAAGTATAACACAAATTTTAAATTATTTGTGTTGACGTTTTGACAATATTTATTGTCATCATCGGGACCTTTGTACGGATACAAGAGAAAATATCAAACACAACAGATAAATTAGATAAGTGAATGCGTTTGTGTATGTGAGTGTGCGCGTATGTGTAAAGGCCTTGAGTTTGTTTTACATCATCAAAATAATTGCATTATTACATATTGTTTTCCTTAAATACAACGAAAAATTATAATATTCCAGACCATAATTTATACACTATTACAATTTAGAATTGATACAGAAAACATTTCTACATATAACATAGTAAAACATGTAGTCATGTACATGTAGAAATGTTTTCTGTACCAATTCTAATATATTATTGTTGATTACAGCTTTTATGATTAATTACAAATACCAATAAGAAACTTTTACATTATCAGTAATTTAAATTGTAATAGTGTATAAATTATGGTGTGGGGTATTATAATTGTCTCAATGTATTCAAGGTAAACAATATGTAATAATGTAATTATTTCGAAGATATAAAACATACTGTTTCAACTCCTTCACAAATAAGCCCACACTCACATACACAAACGCATTCACTCAACTAATTTATCTGTTGTATTTGATATTTTCATTGTATACGTACACAGGTCCTGACGATGACAATAAATATTGTCGAAACGTCGACACAAATAATTTAAAATTTGTATTACACTTTTTGACAGATACTCCCAAACCCTTCATTGTTAAAAGATATATATTTAGCAAGAGACATGGTTATAACTAGACTAATACGTACGATTTTGGGGTTTTATGTTGCAGGTTCACTTACGTGACACATTTTACAATGATAATGATAATAGTATAACAATATTTTGGCACCATGTTAATTTAAAAATATATAAAGAATATGGAACGGCCATTTTGGGTAACGCTTAATTGTGACACTCGCTAATTGAAAACTGCAAGTTGTATTAACACATGTTCTAAACTAAGAAAATGTATACATAATTTTCTACAGCTTTTAACTTTGTAAAAGAGGCAATGTAGGCCTAATTAACATTCAGTTTACTGTGCACGAGGTCGTAGGAGCTATCGCTTTCCATGCCCAAAACTTTTCACTTTGCTACTCCTTAAAAGGTGAAAGCTTTGCTTAAAACCGAGTAGCCAGCGAGACACCAAAATCCATAGAAACGCTATAATAAGGAAAAAATCGGCAGTTCAAAAAATTGGGGAAGCTGCAGAAAAAAGACACAATACTGATAAGGTACCTGAGCTGCATATACTTTAGAAAACAATACTTTAAGAATTCATTACTTTAAGCAAAATATATTTATTATTATATATAAATTTCAAGATTTGTACCTTAAATTTTTAGAAAAATTACACAAACCTTTTATTACTATTTTTTTTCAGCAAAATGGCAGTTTTAAAACAACACCATACAATTATACAATAAACAATAAACATTCCAAAATAGTGGATTAGTTTCATGCATGAATATATACCTTAATACGTAAATAGCAAATAATTTAATCGTAGCTTTTAAGCTTATAATTCACTTCAAACTCAAAATTTTCTTACAATTTTGACTTTCTTTAATATTGTTATTTTTGGCCGCAAGGCCCGTAAATGTTAAACATTTAGAAACTAAATACTACATTTGTATTTGGATTAAAACATCCTTTCGTTTTTTATGAATCTTGAATTTTTACACCTGATTTTGATTCTTTGCCTGTCCCCAATGATCTAAAGTTTTGAAATATCTAAAAAAAATATTATATTCAGATTTAGGATAACATTCTCTTCACTTTGATGGCCAACGTTGAGTTTTGCAAGTACGAGGGTAAGCCAATAAATATTCGCAATTCTGTTCCGTCTGTGGGTTGGCAGAATCATTTAGTGCTCTTTTACACCTACAGATTGTACCGTTGTCTTCGATTGTGGACTGTTAGACCGTCCGTCGCGTCAGTCAGCTGTGGATTTTTGCACAATAAACATGGCTGCCCCTCTCTCCGTTTGCACCATCGAAGAACAGAATGGACCCCATTTTTTGTGGTCTGAAGGTGTATCAGGAGCCAAAATCCATACAAGCCTTTCAAAAAAATATGGGGATGATTTTTTACCACAGTGAAGTGTACGCGAATGGTTTGGAAAATTTCAGAACGGTCAGATAAATGTCAAGGAAGTTGAAAAAGTATGACGCGCAATCTCTTCTACTGCTGATGATATTATTATTGAACAAGTTAATGCCATGATTCAGACCAACCGAAGAGTGACTATCGATGAAGTGGCATAGCATCTGCAAATTAGTCGTGGTTGTGCATATGAGATTATCCATAACAGGCTTGGCTTTCGTAGAGTATTTGCAAGATGAGTCCCAAAGAAGCTCACTGAAGAGCACAAGCGTAATCGTGTGGCCACCTATCAACGCTTACTGGACCGGTATGCTAATGAAGGCAAAACGTTTTGAAGCGAATAGTCACTGGAGATAAAACGTGGATGGATCACTTTGAGTGTGAAAGCAAACACCAAAACATGGAACGGAAACGCAACAAAACTCCAGTCAAAAAGACATTCAGGAGTCAACCCTCTGAAGGAAAGGTAATGCTCACAGGATTCTGGCACTCACAAGGGCCAATACTGTAACAGTAATTGAAGAAGGGCTCAACAGTAAACAGTGCAAGTTACAGTGAGGTGCTGTCCAACGAGCTAAAGCCTGCAATTCGATCCAACCACTGAGGCCTATTGTCGGAAGCAGTGCTTTTGATGCATGACAACACGCGCCCACATACTACCACCTACCTACACTGTTCAAACTTTTGAAAAATTGCGTTTCGAGGTGTTGTGGCATCCTTCATTTAGTCCCGATCTTGCCCTATTGGATTACCATCTCTTTGGTCAACTTGAAGGTGCTTTAATGGGCCGTCGAATTTGCAGAGACGAAGAACCGAATGATGTGGTGCGTACGTGCTTGTTGCTCAGCGGGAAAACTTATTTTAAAGGCATCAGGAAGCTTGTGCAAGAATGGACCCAAGGAATTGAAAAGTAATGGAACTATGTTGAAAATGAGCGAACTATCATATTTGTACTGCTGTTACAATAAATTATAAAAATTTGCGTATACTTATTAATTTACCGGAGCAGTCGTGGCGTAGTGGCTAGCGTCTGGCTCTGCTACGCTGTCGGCGCGGGTTCGATTCCGGCCGGGGCCATATGATATAGATACGACCGTTCCCCCTCGCAAGGCGATGGCAAACCAGCGAGAGGTATCCTGCCTAGTATAAACCCTCCCCAACTATGCCGTTCGGATCCGGCGTTAAACTGTAGGTCCCATATACCTGTGAGAGACTCCGTAACACACCCACCACGGGTATATGCGGGGAGGGTACAAACCAGTCGAAGCACTGAAGGACTCAAATACCTACCTATGTAAGTAGAGAGCTAACTTCTCTTGAATGGGTTCAACATACCACTCTAAATCTCAGTAATATAGTGCTGAGCACGATGACTTCTTTTTGCATTTTACAACGTCTTTGTTTGATTTAATTCAAACAGTACTTACTAGTACTGTGTAAACGTTTGTAAAATAACATTAATATTGTGTAAGCATAATCAAATTTGGTTTCAAAAGAAACAATTCCCTGAGGTGTAGCTTTAATTTTATTTCATTAGCATTGTCACACAATTTATGTATATTTTAGGGCGACAATATTATTTGCTAAACGAAAACTGAATTGATTTTATTCTTAAATATCCAATTATTATTATTTTTTAATTACACTGCTTTCAGAACACGCTATAGCAAATTTTTACATTACTCTGTAAGCTATAATTTTAGTCTTAAAGCTATGTGTTAATGAATGTACTCATGTCGTGTAAATGGAGTAACATATTACTGTGGCTCCACCTTGTCCCAAAGACAGATGCCTGTAACACAAGGGACACAGCCACGTTCCTCGTGATTGATAGTAAGCCATAAACCATACGATAGACTACTTTGTCAAAGCGACGTTCCGTGTTTACGTAAACAAACAGTAGGCTTCCAGACTGTCTCTTCCAGAAGATAAACACTACGAGTTACTCAATTCGAAACATATACAATTGTTATTGTGAGGATAACGGAAGGTACCCGAAAAAACAACCGTTTAGTGTAATACATAAATTATTATTGCTGTTAAAATATTCTTAGCCTGATTAAACTTGACAAGTGCTAGGAGTTGTCGAGAAAACATTATATAGTTTACAGTGGCGTAATCGAAAAAGTTTGATTTAATTTGTTTGCGACTTCTCATTTTATAGTACAGTCACTGAAGGAAAATAATTCAAATTAAGTGGCTTATACGGGATTTTAAGGTTAGATAAAAGGGTGAGAAACAATTTAAATAAAAGTTTACACAAATTCCGTCGCGGTTTTTCGAAAAAGAGGAGGGAGAAGGTACAAAAAATTAGTTTTTTCAATTATCTTGAAAAATAACAAATTTTACGAAAAAAAGATAAATTACAAAACGTAAAGAGAATTAAATTCTCTACAAAAAAGCCATTTGTCATTTTTGTTGTCAGGTTAATACTTTGTGAGAAAAATGGAATTGAAATATTAGAAAAAAATTGATTGTCGGAGTCCTCCCCGACGAGCGAGAAGACTAATTTTTTCACACATTGCAACATACAAATTTTAATAAAATCAGTTATAATAGTCGTACGGACAAAAATCAAAAAGCATTTTAAAGCTAAATGTTTGTACTTTTACGTAAAATGAAAAGAAAATAATTTGATTATTAATAAATATTTAAAATAAAGTAATAACTTTTTTGTTTTTTATTTTTTCAACTAATGCATAAACATATTAACAATTTATTACAAATGTATTTACATTAAAAAAAACTTCACAATATGAACTTTACATATATAGTTCTTCGAAAAAAATAATAAAAATTAGTATTGATTTATTACCATAAAATGAGCGAGTTTTAAAATTTATCATTTTTTTGAGTTCAGAAGTATGAAATTCTTTATAATTTAAAAGAGAATTAAATTCTCTACAAAATGAATAATAATGAGTTTTTAAACTTATATTCCTGAAAAAATTGTATGTCTATTAAATAAACATGTATTTTATGTGAAAATCCACCTTGTGAAAAATTTGGCCAAATTTGAATAAATTTTTCTACTAAATTATCTCCCTGACAAAAAAATGTTATTAGTCTTTTTTATGCAGAATTGTATGCTCTTTCTTTTTAGTCTTTTGTATTTTTCTCATAAATATAATATTTTTTAAGATAATCACGAAAAACAAATTTTTGTATTCCCCTCCCTTTTTTCGAAAACCCGGGACTGAATTTTTGTAAACTTTTTTTAAAATTATTTCTTACCTTTTTATCTAGCCCTACGCAAAAAATCTCGTAGAAGCCACTTATTTTGAAATTTCTATTTTTTTCGGCTTCAGTGACTGTACTATTATGTGCGCACAATAACTTTAGTTTATAAAGGTATAGCACATCTAATAATACATATATTAGTTGCCTTATGTTTTAGCGTAGGCTGTCGGTAGCTACTCAGTGTTTATAGGCTTCATCATTATCTTCACTTTGAACATTATTGATTATGGTCCAAGTCACGTTATTGATAATAAATTACCTTATTTCAAATCCGTCCTGTGACTTCCTTGCGTTGTTTTTGTTGTTACGCGTTTCGGGAACTATGTCCCATCATCAGACGTATCACTCGGGAAGAGATCGTCAAATATTAAAATTCATAAAAGTACATTATTTAAACACACGTGTCGACACGTGTGTTTAAATAATGTACTTTTATGAATTTTAATATTTGACGATCTCTTCCCGAGTGATACGTCTGATGATGGGACAGTTCCCGAAACGCGAAACAACAAAAACAACGCAACGAAGTCACAGGACGGATTTGAAATAAGGTAATTTATTATTATCTTCACAGCACGGTATAAGCGAAGCCTGTTCCGCCTTCAAAAATCCTTCATATCTTCCTGGGTCTAGCCACACTGCTGTGTCTTATAGGGTTGTATTTCCAGACTTGTTTGGCCAGTCTGGAATCTGATATTATTTCTAAGTGCTCTTAACACTGTTGTCTATAATATTAAAAATTTTCATTAAATTTAATTGTAATTCTTTTCTAATGGCCTCATTCCTTATTCGGTCAAGTTTACAACACCTTTTAACTCCTCTTACGAACGCCATTTTAAGGTCTGTATTTTGCTGCCTTGTTTCTTGGTTGCTGTCCATAATTCACACCGATACGACAGTACAGGGACTGCCATAACTTTGTAGAACTTTAATTATCTATCCCGACGTAAGGTGTTTCCAAAAATAAGGTTTATTGTTCTAGAAAACGTCTGAAACTTATCCAAGTTAACACCAATACCGTAATTCCCATCATAGCCAGTATTACTTTCTGAATAATTAAAGTGGCTAACCTGTTCTAGAATTCGATTACTATTCATTATTTTTGTTCTTATTGGCTCCTTACCACGGGAGTCATGGCAACCCCTCCACACGACTTACTCATCTATAGGTTGGTACCCTATAAATTTATGTCTAAAGTATATTTTAAAGTATATTTGAATGTTTCAGTGGATGGTTAGTGAGGATCGGTCAATAATACAAATTTTAGCTATTTTGCGTCGACGTTTCGACAATATTTATTAAATTTTACTAACAGGTAAACTTAGATAATAATTGTAATCATATTATAAAATATAGTCAAGAGTACTATAGAATAATGTAATTTATGTATGTGTCCACAATCACACCTTCTCTCTCACCCATTCACTCCCTGCCAGTCCTTCTCACAGCCTCTCACTGTAACCTGAAATCGATCTATCACTCACTATCACTTCCACTCGCTCTCTCTCTTCTACATCTCACTCACTGTCTCTCTTCTTCCCTCTCTCACTCTTCCACCCTTCGCTCTCTCTCTCTCTCTCTCTCTCTCCCGCTCCCATTATCTCTCTTCATTCACTCTCTCTCTCACCCCCTCTCTCTCTCTGTGGACACATACATAAATTACATTATTCTATAGTATTCTTGACTATATTTTATAATATGATTACAATTATTATCCAAGTTTACCTGTTAGTAAAATTTACCAGAAACGTTTGTTTGTAACCTTTGTCAACTGTCTGATTTAAGTCGTAATGTTCTACAGTTAGTGTGTAAATTGTATGTTTCTAAATTATTATTGTTTGTTAACACCAGTAGGGAGTGAAACATGGTAAAAATAACTTTTAATAATTACGTAGTGAATAACCCCTAATCTGTTTTAGTTATAGGTAATATAGTACTTTGGTATATGTTGACTGCTGTAGGTATAATAGTTTATGTACCAATCTAATATCCAATTGTTGATTACTGTTTGTTTAATTAATTAAAATATCATTACATTTAGTAATTTAAATTGTAATACTGTATAAATTAAGTTCTCTCATACTATAATTAGCTCGTTTTCTTAAAGATAATTTCAAGATGTAAACAAACTATCATAAGTCTTCACATATAAAATGATACATACATACGCACGCACACACTCACATACACCAACACGTTCACCCAAATATTTAATTGTTTCGATATGTTTGATATTTCTATTGTATTTCATACACAGGTCCTGAATATGACAATAAATATTGTCGAAACGTCGACGCAAAATAGCTAAAATTTGTATTATTGACCGATCCTCACTAACCATCCACTAAAACATTCATTGATTGACGGTCACTAAAAATTTAATGATAAATTATATTGTTACGTCCGTCTAACTGATTGTTGTATTGTACAGTGGAAAACAAAATACAAGACAATAATGAAGTCGCTAAAAACCACAATTAACAGTTTGTAATCAACATGTTATTCAACAAGATTATATACTCACACAATAATTCAAATTAAATTTGTCTACACGCAATAATAATGTAAAATAATAGAGTTCCACACAGCTTATAACACAATAACACTTCACACAATACTTCGACAAACACTCAATCCGCGCTAAGGAAAATCGCTCACGTAACTGACTGAACTAAGCCAGATGTTCTTGTTTTTAAATGTCGCGCAAAGGTCCAGTATAGCTTTCCCTCCTTACTGCATGCCAGCTTAATGCGTATCTCAAGGGTTCTTGAACACACTAGAACCTACTTGTGGGTGGCCTTTACTGAGGCAACACCTTTCAAACTGTCGGGGGGGGGGGGGGGGTGAAGAATGTTCAGGGCTGTTCGATAGGCTTCTCGTTATGAAACGCTATGCGATGTGAAAGACGTCTGATTAGATTCGCCTCCTTACAACTGTTCTACAGAGCCAGTTTAATGCAGTATAAATTATGACATATAATTTGTGCTATTATGATTTTATCTTTAAAGTTTCCGCTTCAAATTCTACAAATTATTCATTTTGCAAGATTGCGATTCCTATTGCTAGAAGGGTATAAACATAGTGTAATCGTTGTCTTCTGTCTATTTTTTCTATCTATTTATCTATCTACTTTTTATCTATCTAGGCTTCATTACTCATGCGTGTGAAACTTATAGTATTATCAACTAGGGAGTGCGGCTGGGCGAGGGTCAGGCCCACTCACAAACACGCAGCCCGCACACACACAAGCGCAGGGGATTAGGAACGGCCGGATTCTCGCCGCATTAGTCACCTAGTGGACTTCAGTTGATCAAACTTTGATTTATTTTATTTGACATTTTATCTTAAAATGTTTAATATATATCAATTCTAAACACCATTACAAGAAAAATGATACCAAACAATCTATAATTTACTGTCACTGTCTTTATGATTCACACCTATGAATCATCTTACAGTCAATAATTTTGTACCAAACATAGCTGATATTTTGGGCTCCATTTCAGTAAATTCAGTAAATCTTTCGTTAGTTGAAAAATATACATACACACTCAAAATAAATTTATGTGGTGGGTTTTTATCTTTTTATGTATTAATATTAATATCTCTCATAGATGAATATATATTTCTATAATTATTTATACATAATAAAATGTATTGTGTAACACTATATATATTGTAGTATATAATATGTTTAATATTATAATATATATTAACATTAATATGTATATTTATATAAAAATATCCGTATGGAGAACCATACATGACTTCCATGTTATAAGATTTATATATAAAATAATTTATTTGATTTCGGTTTGATAATTTGTAACAAGTTAGGTGTGTTCCTTGTAAATCGAGATTTATGTTGAAAAATTGAAATGAATTATTTCCATAGAAACTACTTCTTTGTTGGCGATAACGTAGTAGGCTACACATACAAAAATTTATCCCCTCGCCCTTCAACTATCATTCTCATTTATAGAAAATTACCCCCTCCCCCTTCAACTACCTTTTTCATTTATAGATATTTCATCCACCCTAGGGATACTTTATTTATCAAAATTTAAGTACTTTACTCTTGTTAAAACGTTAAACGTTGCCGGTAAACCACCCCTATCCTCTTAACCAATCTTCACCAAAATCAATAGGCCTTGAGTCCTCTACAACTCAGGCACGTTTGCAAAACATTATTTTATTCTGTTTGAATTTGCGGCAGTTACCGTTCGCCATAGAAAAAATACTACACACAGACACAAACATAGACATGTTTTGGCTTTGAGTGCTCTACAAATAGGAGACATATACAACAATTATTTGATCTGTTTGAATTTGCGGCAGTTATCGTTCGCCATAGGAAACATCACACACACACACACACACACACACACACACACACACACACACACACACACACACACACACACACACACACACACACACACACACACACACACACACACACACACACACACACACACACACACACACACACACACACACACACATTTTGGAAAATGACTTTTCTTCATGTTTTGAGGGTAGTACAATTCCTTATCTCGAACAGAATTTTTTTCGCGATCACCATACTTCTGTTTCCTTACGAAACATGGAAACATGGAATTAATACACTGAGAACCCGTTAGGTCTATTTATACTCACATTCACTTGAGAAAACCCCTGGAATAAACTAAATCGTAATCTAAATCGTTATTTGATTCTTTTGGTTTTAGACGTTCATATTTCTGAACTTAAAATAATAATCGTTTTCACGGAGAGATTAGTTTTGGCGTCTTTTTTTTGCATCACAATTAATAAACGGCATATAGACGTTTTTGTATATTTTTTTCATACAGTGAAAAATTTAAACTTCCTGTTTATTTGTAAAAGTTAACAAACAAACAAATTACAAAAATAATGAAGAATAAATATCAAAATATCTCCGATACAGTAATAAAGGAATAGTAACATTGAATGTGTAAACGAAAAATTGTACTGGTTTGTTATGGTAGACTTTACTTTTGTGAACTACGTGTTACAATAATAGTAAGTTGTAATATGAAGAATGACTTGTTAAATGTGGCACATTTGTTCCCATTCTCGTGGTGACTATTTGTTATAATTTTGTTTGATGAGACTGCTGCTGACATTCGTACAAAAGTGCTAGCAACTATTATTATTAAATTGTGTTCCATAAGCAGTGGTTTATTTAACTGTGAGCGTAAGAGCTGACCATATTTTGTTTTATAAATAAAGCGTTGTTAATGAAAACTAATATTCGTGTTATTTCAGCTATGGCGTTAGTTTATTTAGTATTTAGCTTAGTGACGACTCTGCTGACGAGTACGAGGAATATTATAGCAAACTTTTAAAAACAACGAAACTGAATTCTGTTTGTAAAGTTTTGGCAATTATTTTATTTGCTTTTGATTTGGAGGTTACCTTACAGGTCACTAAGTAAAAAGACAATGCACTGCTATAGCACTTAAAAAAAGATTCTAAATTAATAATTTTTTTTGACGATGGTACGTGAAAATCTTTATAAACACTAGGACCTCCGTAGTTCCTAGTAGTGTGGGACTCTAACCCACTAACAACACCTCCCTCAATGCTACAACTGAGCAAGTTTATCCAGCAGCTTTTCCTTCATGTTTCCTTTACGGGAGATGGGAAATTAATAAGTAATCTAGGAAACTCATCTCTGTATATTGCAGTACACTTTCATGTCTATTCGTTATTTTCCGTGTTCATTACCATATAGACAGCTTTGAATGGACAATTGCCGTGTAAAATTTTAATAACTTCTCTTGTATAACTTTATTCCTTTATTCCTTGCCTAACTATAGGATAGTAGCATCCATCTTATTAAAACGGTCTATCGTGTTCCATACATCGACCTCCCCAAGATATGGTATAATGCGTCTTAAGAAATTAAACAATGAAACTTGTTCAATAAATCTATTTTCAATCACTATTTTTTTTAAATGTTCCAGAAAAAGCTAACGCTTAAAATTAAATTATTATTATTATTATTCTGGTTGTACAATGTTTACACATTTTCCGGAACCAAAGATTACAGCAGTGATTGAATTGTAGACGTAATTTTGAATTTAATGAGATTGATATCGGTAACTGAAGTGATATTATTGGAAGCACAGTGGATATTTACAACAGGAAGTCATGCTCAGGTAATGTATTTGTGTTAGCTTACAATATCTACAACAAAAAAGGGAGACAATTTTCAAGGAGCGTGACAAATATAAATACGAATAGCACAAATTAAAATGTTAACATACACTGATGTTAATGACGGTTAAAAGCATGACAGAAGTGCCATAATTATTATAGATTTAAAAGACCAATAGTAAATGAGGAATGGTAGTTACGGGAGTCATAGGCATGTTAGGAGTTTCAGAATGGAATTACCATGGGGACAGACGACATTCAATGGGGCCGGCTCTCCCCCCCCCCATTCGGTGTAAGAAAACGGTTTTCTTAAAATACAGTAGAGGATAAAGTAACTGTTTTCCAGTTATTTAAGTAGAGGATATATAATTAAATTAATGTGTGTAAGTAAATTGATTGTTGCCATCTTTTTGTGTTATGTTTTTTAACTGTTTAGAGTATTTACCTGTTCGAGAAATACATTTAGTGTAAGCAGGGAATAGGGCACGAACACTTGGAGATACGAAACAAATATAATCATCGTATCCTGGGTGTATTGTGTTTTTTATTAGTGTCACCTATGTGCCTTCCCCTGGACACGTTCATGCCTAATATGTATGATAATTTTCACTTACGAAATAATTAGTTTCACAAAACAATGGGAAATGTTATTTTCTACACACGAACAAGAATTAACTCCTGTCTATTAAAAGATCTGATAAAATTAAAAGTTTTACAATTTTATAATTTCCTCAGGGATGACTCGTAAAATTGGTACTGTACTGGGATTCGTATTCGGGACAATAACATAGCGCGTAATATTCAACCTTTGTACATACATATCACATATCTACGAGCTATCTTTAGGCTATTACAAAGGCCAGGCAGGCATCAGATTAATTGTATATAAAACGTTATGGAGAATACCCATAAATTTGTTCTCCATAAATGATAAGATCCAGACATATCGCAGGGAATGGTTACTGCATCTGGGCAGAATGGAGGACGGACGATTACCTAAGGTTGCGTTTCAATATAGACCCTTTGGCACAAGGGATGTAGGAAGATCGAGAGTGAGATGGAAAGATAATCTGTGAAGTCAGAGTAGCGCAAGTAATAATAATCGAGACCTTGTGATTATTATTGAAAAATCAATAATAATTTTCACTTAACCAGTTATTTTTAAATTCGATTATAATATTTTTTTGTTTTAAAGAGTTTAATGTTTCAGTAAATATTGTGAATTCCGTAAACTATCAAATAATTTTGTAATATGCGCCAACGTAAAAATAAATAAAATACTCAATTTAATATAACATCAAACTATAAATTATAGTTAAATATAAATTACTTATTAATAAACAAATCCTTTTAATATTAAATATTATTAACTTAAACTATTAATAAAGTGTATTTCATGCATTTTAAGGTAGTATATTAGAACAACACTTAACGATTTTAATGTATTAGCCCCACGTTTTTGGAAGTCATTTACAACACTACCAAGTTTAATATATTTAATAATTGATGTGTGACATATCTTTAGGTACATTACATTACATTAAATTCGTGTGTGTGCAAGAGTGAAGCTTGTAATAATAATAATAATAATAATAATAATAATAATAATAATAATAATGCTAATTGATTTGTTTATAAATCATTTCAATTTTTATTAACACTTTTTTTAAATTTGTTTTGCGGTTTAGAAACTCATTATTATTTTTACAATTTTATAACGGGTAATTTGCAATCTCAGATTACACGTTAATTTCTTATTTATTTTACGATTCCAAATGATTCGTATTCTTACGTACCTACTACGTATAATTCGTAGTCTTGTTTGACACAAAAACTTATTATAAAATCTTATTGCTAATACATTGTTATTCATTTTCTATGCTGCTCTCAGGTAGCTCAATTATCTTACTGATTATCTACTCTTTTAACTTTTTTATATTAATTTCTTTTCGTTATGGCATATGCATTCCTTTCTATTAGTTTCTCTGACAAGGTTGTCATTTACTACTAACAATTATATTTTAAATTACAGTTACTGCTAACTCTTATCTTTACACAGTCTTTCATATTACTGTACTTAAAGTACAAACAGAAACATATCTACAACTATACAGTTACTTGACTCATACTAGAATCGAATTGTTTATTCATTTTTTTCTTTAAATTTAAAGTCTTTTGGTTCGGTCACGGTTTCTTATAAATGTGTCCTCTTCGGTCCTGGATACGGATGAACCTCTTCGGTCCTGGAAGTCCTGGAGTCGGGTATTCTAGAAGTCTAGTCGTCCCCCGTCCGCTGGATGCTCGTACTCTGAATCATTGGATGCTCGTACTCTGCTACACTCGATTCTCGTACTCTGCTTATGGTTGATGTACTGTGGTTGTTGTTTCTAAGTAGATTCTTTGGCTGCCATGGTCGTCGATCAAATCTAGAAGTTCTAGTTGTTGGACATAGCCTTCGATTACATCAGTAGTCGAACAAAGAAAAGTTGTAGTTCTTGAGCAGAGCATCCGGCCGCTAAGATGGTCTGATGAGAAAGAGAACGATGTTTGCGCGTTCTCGTATTTATACCCAGAGCACCAAAAATCGTGTCTCGACAATATTCTGCATGTTTGAAATTGTTAAGAGCGTCACTCTTACCCCACGCTTTCTAATGACAATTAATTTGCTCGTCTTCGCGAATTGCGAAGTCTTTAGCACATTATCCGATATTCATTCGATCGGTAATTTTCTAGGCGTTTATCATGCACAAACCGTTTTTCTTTATCTTAATTACTCTAATTACTATTGATTTTTAACTTCCTACACTAACACTTTTTGTATGTTTTCCACTATTTTTTATACACTTGTTTGTTATTTTTAACCACACATTTTGGTGTCTTTAGTTTTTCGCTACCATGTACACAAGCATTATAAATTAATTTAAATTCAATAATTTATACCGTTACTGAAAAGGGTGGTGCTTTTCGTGAATGAACTAGTCGCACTCACACAAACCTTTTACGTGTGTACACACATGCAGAGAGCAGCTGGCTCTACTCCCTGTCTCAACATGCAAGTTCTATTACAGTTTATATTGCAGGCTGAATGATTATTATTACCAAAATGCGTTATTTATGTCTTCTAATCACTTATTAAAATTACTTGGTGCAATGCACAGTACTCAACCTATTTGTACTGTTGCAATACATTAAAAATGACGCTGAAGCGTAAACATTATTGGTACTGTACCTTTATTCTTTCCTGCAGTCGTTTTCGTTATTTCGATTATTTGGCTTCGATCTTTAGTGAATATCGCGCATAATTTTATGTAGGCCTAAGTGAAAGAATTAGGCCTATACAAAGATGTTGTTCGATAAATAATGAAAATATTTAAAAAACGTATTACGCATTCTTGTTATTACGATTAGACCTAACATCATTGTTATGTTATATATGACACATGCAAATCAAATTAAATAAATATGTATTGTTGTAATATATTTTTTCCGGCAGATGGCCGTCTTTAAACTGTAGAATAAATAACACTGCACTGCCAAGTAAAACGGACCATCGCAAACCAACAATACCTTTGACTGACACTTTTTATCGCTTCGATTTGCAAAATAGCTGCTGACTGCGGCTGGCTGATGTTTTTCTATTTAGAGCTGGCAGAAATGGTGTATTTACATTATGAGAAAATTTTACTACATTGTATTCACTCGAAGGAATTACGTCGGAACATTGATAGGAATAAAGAGATTTCTTCTTATATAAATATTTAGAGTGTATGGGGTCTATAGAGTTTTATAATATACTAATATTCTAATTAAAATCCCACCAATGCTTCTTCTTAGACGCAGAAGAATTGAGAGTGCGGTAGAGTTTGTCAACATCCTGCTGATCACACACCGCGTCCAAACTGTTATATAACGGTAGAATGTTTAGCAGTAGAGGAATAATCAGCATCAGATTATAACTATGTCATTAGCTTTTTGAGACATAATGCTATTTAAATGTATGTATAACGATTAGGCTCGATCTCTGGAAGGTACGTAAACAACGATTCTACAATTAAACAATTACGCACGTTTTGCATACATTCTTAATAACGAAACGAATGGAACCACCTAGAATAGCCGAGAGCGTCCTCGACCCCCCCCTTAGTAGTGTAGGTGTTGCCTTAGTCAAGGCCGCGTTCAAATACATTCCAGAGTACTCTACAGAGCGATTTCTTTAGTGCGGATCGAGTGTTTGTAGCGAAGTGTTGTTGTGCGGAATTCTTTACAGTTGACATTATTATTGCGTGTGGACAATTTTTACTTGAATTATTGTAGGAGACTATCTTGTTGATTACTACAAATTATTAATTGTGATAATTAAAGCTGGTGATTAGTGACTTCATTGGTGTCTTGTATTTTGTTTTCCACTGTAGCATACGACGATCAGTGAGACAGTCGTAACAATACGTAAATCGATGGATGGATCATCAAGCATTAACATCGTATTTTGGTTTATGCTGCAACAGCTGAACGAAAACTTTGGATAGCGTAAAATATTAGGCCTACATATAATTTCTTTCAGTTAATTACAGGAAAGTTATTTCTTAGATTTAAAGAACTCACAGTGCAATATGAAAAGATTGTGATAATCTGAAAAAGGATTGATTTTGATGTTGAAAGGAATTGATGTTGAAAAAGGAATCTGAACAAAACAATCATTATTGTTTGTATTAAAAATAATGTGCAATAGAGAAAATTAAAAACATGAAAAGGTAATATTTTGAATTATGTTAATAATATTAAACACAACGCACCGCGCGCGCGCGCACACACCCACACACAAACACACACACACATGTTATAGATTGTATTGAACAAAGGACAGTGCATACGTATGTGGGTCACATATTACACAGGAGTGAACAGCTCTTGTCCGGAAGCGCCTCTGTATCGACGTTTGCGGCAATTTGATGAATAGGTCTCTCCAATATTTAGTCAAGTTGGCTGATCAATTTAATGCATACAATATTCGCGCAGTGTATCGCTTACAGCAGGTTTTGAAATCGACAATTTCAACTGCCATTTGTCTCCATTGTTTCAGGAACGATAGTTAGATTTTATTCACTTTACTCATAGAATAAAACTGTTCATATATGTTCACATTTTTCTTCTACACACCTTTTATATTGTTATTAATAATAACAAAACTTTTCACAAGAATACCTTTTTATTATTTTGTGAATTACAATGTTTCAATAGTGTTCAACTACAATCATCAGTATGCCGTGCTTATATTAAAAGGTAAACACCACGGCCAGTTCAATTGTATTTCCGTGGGTTCGGTGCATTATCGCTGCATGTTACGATGCCCGCTTTCGATATCGAGAATCAGTCGGCCGCCGCGACCTTGATCGGTGACGTCATTTGGTTGGCAGTGGCGTTTGTGCCTGACAACGAAATTTATACAGCAACGTTTTAAGTTTTATAAGTTCACGCAGCGTCTTCCTCCTCCTCTTTTTCTCTTTCAACTTGGTGCTGCTTGGATCGTGACGGTGTACCGTGATTGACTACTATGAGTCTATAATTCGATAAAGAGCTTCAGGTTTTCCCGCTTTAGTCGGGAGGAAAGGGGTCGACGAGATGGGTACTCAACATCTTCTCCCATCCGCAGAGCCTGCGTAAGGAGCCCCAACGCCGTCACGCCATGCGACATCATTCTTCGCACCCAACTTGAAAAGCAGGAATCTCTTTAATGTAATCTGGAAGAGCAGGTTTTCTGGAACTTTCTTTTTTAAATACATCATACACGAAATACTCCGCTGGTTACCGGGTAACACATACCCAGAAACTCAGTTCTAGAAATTAGACTCATGCTTCAGAATTAACATTAACTGAACATGTTTTGTGAAGACATGCTAGAGTGTGTATAGTAATGACTGTGTTATGAATAGGTTATAAGTATTCGTGTATTAATCTTCCATAATGTCAAGGGTTACCATTGTATAATATAAATCTTTAATTCTATTGTCTGCAAAAGAAAACCAATTTCAAAATTCATTTATTAACAAAATCCAGACCTTAAGAAAATGTAATACCCGGAGAGTACTTGCATCTACCTGTCATATGACTTGTGATCCTGCACGTTCTATTTTTCGGTTCTTTCTATTCTAAATTAAAACTCCTGTTGATTTAGTTATTTATTATTTGGTTCTGCTTGACTATTCAATTTATAATAGTACAATAAAATTATAAAATATTTAGTTAACAAAAAAATTAAAAACTACGTATTTTAATATTTAATTAACAAACTTCAACGTCTGTTTAATGTGATCACTAGTTTCGATTTTAATGTCATTAATCCAAGAGCTGGGGACAGGTAGATGAAGGTATTGGAACACACTTAGGTAGTTAGTTTTTTAAATTTAATTATTATCTTATTATCTACGGATAATGGATTGTCATCCTTAAGTACTTATAATTATCTCATGTTATTGAATTGTTCAAACATTACGAATGCAAATGAAAAAATCTGTTGAAAGTGAAATTCTCTGTGTTAAGTAGTTTGGTATGTCATTATTTAATTGTTAGAGATATGTTGGAAATATTATTGTTGTAATTCAACCACCATGGTGCTTTAAAGAAATATTTGAATTGATGTTAAGCATTAAGGAAGACTCAAACCAAAGATGTAATCGTAAAAGCAATTGTGTCAAAATCAAGAAGCATAAATAAAATCTTGTTGCTGTTAATCAAGTGTTTTCTTGCAAGACCTGTCACTATGGGCTCAGCACATTTTATTTCCATCTAGGCCACGCGCCTAGTCTTAAATATTAAGTAACGCCTTCCCAGAATAACAAAAAAAAAAAAAAAAATTTTTTTGGAGATTAGATAAGGGGTGTTAAAACAAATAAAAAATGTTGGGACAAAGGGCGTTTCGTCAGATATGAATGGATGACTGCCGCATTCTCAAACAACTATGGAACTATAACCCGAGAAGACAGAGGGGTGTGGGACGTCCGAGGAAGCGCTGGAGTGACCAGCTCTTGTCTTTGCCTGTTTAAGACCGGAACAAACCATCCTTGGTTTAATCCTTGAAGATGATGATGATGATGATGATCATCATCATCATCATCAGATATAAACAATTTTAAATTTTATTCAATGAATTTATTCAAATGTATCCAGAGAAACAATATATATTATGCATTATTAAATTTCAAGGAGATAAACAACAAAGGTTTTCTTAATGCTCCAGCAGAAGTAGGCATACTAGAGGATAAAACACAAATTTGAGCCTGACGCTTGGTCTCAATGGCAGATGAGAGGTAAATGAAAAATATCTGAGAATCAAGACCTACAAAAAAGACTAGAAAAGACATATCAAGGAGAATGTGGAACAATACGGTCAAACCCGCTCTGGAACAGCGAAGAAATAACTGAAACTCAGTGGAAGTATTGAGAAGATATTGGTAGAATAAAAAAGCATTCATTAAAAAAAAAATAATTTAAGCTGTAGAAGATACATACTAACCTTAGGGAACAACAAGAGTAGTCTACGTGAGTAGTTCTACAAATATGATATTACTAATTGAGAGGTGTATTTATAATGTAACTCTTTTATTTAATTAAAAACAGTCAAATACAGATTGATATTAATGAAAACACTGTTGCCATCGCACTTACTTTTCAAAAATCAACACGAAAGTTCATAAATAACCATTTGTGTAATATTTATTTCCTGTTTTATAAAAAAAAAAAGGATAATGAAATTTTATAATGAATGTAAGAAAATAGAATTCTTTGTAACAAATATAAAAACACGTTTTTCGATATGCTATAAAGCTTAAAGGAAAAATTAAAACAATTTAAGGCAAATATTACGGTTAAATCGATAAGCCAAACGTAAATGATAATTAAATTACGTGAAAACAACAAAAAATCCAACTAAATATTAAATTGAAAAGAGTAGTATTGAAAAAGGAGTTATTCTCGACAGCAACAGAGAAAATGCGACATCCTTCATGTGAAGAAAAAGTACAAATTTAAACAGTTATAATTGTATTGCATTTGGGCATGCATACTATGGTGACAGTAGACTCATTATTCATAATACAACAATGAAGATATATTTTACACTCATTATACCGGTTGTTCCTTATTTAGGTGAGACGTGGAGATTTGCAGAAAAAGAACAAGAAACAACGAGAAAGTTTGAAAGAAAAAGCGTACAACGTGTTTGTGATCCGGTTAAGTAAGGTGGAGAATAGTAAATAACCAGGAGCTAGATGAACAATTGAAGAATGAGAACATCATAAGACACGTAAAAGGTCGAAGAATATAATGGTTATGTCAGATAGAACGGATGGATGATCAGCGTAGGCCAAGGGAAATCCTGAAAACACAGGTGTATAAAAGCGTAAAGAGGAGTCGACCTACGATAAGATGTTTAGATGATGTGCTGGAGGATTTCAGAAATACGTGACGTGAGGGACTACGCTAAAATGGAAACGGAGAGGAAACGTTGGAGAAGACCAGGGCTAGGTTCGAAGGCCAGAGCTCACGTTAGGCTGTAGTGCTGAAGAATAAGAATATTGTATTACATTATAGTAGTTCCAAAGTTATATTCCAGCTTTGTTGCACTACCTAAATTTTTTCCCGAAACATATACATTAGCAAACATTACAACGGTTTTTTAATTCATGTTTCCAGTAAAAATTTATTTTAATATATATTAAGTTTTAATAGTTGTCTTGATTGTTCATCTCTTCTTTCACAGCATTTTACTAAAAATGAACTTTATCTTGTGAAAAACTTGCTTTTTTCGTCGGACGCGTTTCGGCTTAAGTATCCGCCTTCTTCAGCTTTTAGTAGCTTAGAGTCTGACTATAAGTTTTAATGTTCCCTGAAAGTAGTAACGGTTAAGACTATGATGAATTTTTAAAGCCTAATGTGCACTTGTACGCTGTCTTCGGTATATACAGAGAATCTCCGAAATTAGGCACCCTTAATACACTCTTTTCACAAGTTTAGTTCATAACATACTCTAAGGAGTGATGTTACGCTTGCTATTTTTAATCCTAAAACATAAAATCTAATTTTATTTCTCAGACGTCTGCTTCAGTGCCAAAGGATGTGCTTAAAATAGGATTATATACGATTTGAATCTATGTTCTCTCTAAACTAAGCTAAACTATCGTGTCAACGAAGTTCACTATTTTCGCTTGTAAAGGGCTGCCAAATAACATTCCATATTACTATGGCTCTAGTGTTTTAGATATTGCTTTGCCACACATAAGTCAACAATCTAAAAATTCTAAGAAACTATTTACTGTTTTCTACATACGAAATAAAATAAATAAAATAAATAAAGTAAATAAAATAAATAAAGTAAATAAAATATATTTGTCTTCGTCGTCGACGTCATCCTTTACGGCTTAGGCTAGTAGCCTGTTCCAGTCTCAATGGAAGTCATCCAACCTTCGGGGTTACGGGGTCCTCCCACACTTCTCTTCTCCATTGGATGATGGTCAAGGGCTCTTCTTGAAAATCTAGTTGGATCCATTCTCTCTACGTGTAACCGCCACTCCGTTTTGTACCGGGAGATTTTCTCATTTAAGCTTTCAGCTATGCCTGGCTCCATTCTAATGTGATCATTTCTGATATGATCTCTCCTGGTACAACAACCGTTTACAACCCTCAAGAACTTCATTCTTGTATTATATCTATAATACAAGTCTTTCTAATCCAAGTCTCATTACCATACAGTAATTGAGGTATGACCATTACATTGTAATATTTCAAATGAGTCTGTTTCTTTGTTTTCTTCCTTAAATGTTTAATGATACAGCGACAAAGTGACTGGAATAGACTAATTTTGCTTTCAAATTCCTTATCGTCTTGGTATGTGATAAAATATTTTTGTAAAATCCAATATATGGAACCCTTTAGTTGTTTATTGTAGAATTTCCTCCCCGTGACGGACATCGTGAAAACATTATTAAAGCGTAATACACAGCCAGCGGTTTGACCGTACATCCGCACACTACTTAATTATAACTAAACTGTTCAGTGGTTTCGTTGCAGAGCTGAACCGGAACACAGAATATTAAGTTTGCAATAACAGAGTAATCGAACGGTGCAGTAACAGGCACTGCTTACGTCATATATATTTATACATAATGTAATTACATAAAAGGCAGTCACGATATGTTTACAACTTGCTGTGGATTTCGATGAATTAGACGGTTTGAAGAATGCTATTTTACGCATAGTATAGTGATAGTTGAACGGAAAAAATAACACTACATTAATTAATTGTGATAATAATAAATTGTATAAACTGTATACATAATTAAAAAATCGGTATGGAGAACCATAGATGACTTCAGTGTTCCAATTAATTATAAAATTATTTTTAATATGTGAACTAGAACAAAACCAAATATATCAGCATGTGTTCTGAGTTTTCAAAATGTTTTCTGTTTGTGTTTTTTGTTAAAAAAAGCTGAGAAAGATAATCAAAATACAAATTGTACTTAGTTGTTAATATTTTAAAAATAATTAATTAATTTATCTTTTATTTAAACATCGCGAATGAAAGCGAATACCGTCTGGCGTTTGTTATCTGTGAATTTCTGAAAACGACAAAATTATTTTTTTGACGTATCCGTTGTCACATAGCATGGAACGATATCAATTGTTAATATTTTATTGAATATTTTTAAGTTTTCCATCGAATAAATTTATAACATTAATACAAGAAAATCGGTATGGAGAACCATACATGACTTCCATGTTCTAATTAATTATACAATTATTTTTAATATATACACTTAGAACGAAACTAAATATATCAGCATGCTTTTGGTAAACACCCTGAGATAAATAATCAAAATACGAATTGTACATAGTTCGTACAAGAGAGAAAAATCGAGTCCTTCTTTCTTTCCATTCGTCTTCTGATTTCCTGAACGACGATTCTGTTCACCTGTATAATTGTAAATTTCTCATCAAAACATTTCTTCCTTAATACGTTTGTGTTTTCTGTTTAACACACACTTTTCTGATTCATGTCATAACACTATATTTCACACAGGCTAATAAATAACTAGCCATCAGGGAGGTCAAAATATTTTCTAAGAGGGGCAAACTATTTTCCAGAGGAGAAAAATATTTATATATTTTTCATATATACACACATGCACATATTAATTTGTAATTCTTATACCATAATAGAAATAAGTACACAGATTGTATTAATTATTAAACCTTTATTGCTTCAAAATATGCATAAAATTAATGGTTTGTAAAAGTTAATGTTTGATCTTCATTAAGTACTGCTCAAGTTTCCAAAATTTTAATATTATGATGTCCGTAATCAAAACATCAGAGCAGGTTTTAGTGTGTATGAGGGTACACCGTAGACAAACATTTTCAACATTCTCTATGGAGCGTTTCTCAGAGTAAAGCTGCGAATCTACAGTGTACGTTTCACAGAACAAACACACGGAAAAGAAGGAGCGCTCCGAAGTCTTTCATGGACCCTGAGCATCTTGCAGACGGTTCATTATCTAAAAACGAAAAGTCTGTGTATGAACCGTTCCACTGTAAACACGTGCAGTTACACTGGCCAGCGATCCACAGAAACGAAATCGCTGTCCACGCTGGACACTTTTCAGTTTGCATCCGATGTGTTGGTGTGGGTTTCGGCACTTTTCATTTAAAAAGCGTGCAAACGTAAGAAAATAAACATTGTAAATTTATATAAATATAAATACCTTATAGTCCGTCTTGCGGTCTTGCAGTTTTTCAATATGTATCACTACATGTTTCGAAAGTAAACTTTCATCATCAGGTATATTGTAAACTTCCTCCTATTTGTAGGGCTCGTTAGTGAAAGTAAAAAACAATAATTAATTAAACAACATAACACAAATGTACTAGTCAATACGATTAACACCGACATAATATCTCGTACTATACAACACAACTGACTATTGTCAACAAACTGTACTATTGTCAACACACAACTGAGTGGACTTCAAAGTTCATTATTTATCTTCATTACTGTGTCGTATAATATATTGGATTTAAAAAGGAGTTGGTCATTGAGTAAACACTTGTTATTAATTTTGAAAGCTCTGTAAATTTAGAATTCTTCTAGAGCATCCATAAGTCTGCCTTTGCTACATATGTGTAAGGGTACTAAATTATCTGTGAAACTAGTGTAACTATGGTTTTCATTTACAAGATGCATGGTGAATGTCGACTTCAAATTTCTAATGTCCCTTTCCGGCATATGTTCTTTGAATCATTCCAAAAATTTACGTCCAGTTTGGCCGATATAGAACTTGCCGCAGTCACTACATTGTATCTTATATACTCCTGATTTGTTTTCTATTGTTCTAGGTGGTCTTAGTTTAAATATATTTTTTAGATTGTTGTTTGTTCGAAAGGAGACGTTAATATTAAGTTTTTTGAATTCATTGCTAAGTATATTAGGCATTACATTGGTGTATTCTACTGTGACATAATAGTTCTTGTCCTTGTCGGTTTTCGCTTTGTTTTTATTTTTATTTTTCATTTTGTATTTGTGTTTACGTATAAGCTTGTCAACTATGTCAACTTTATACCCATTATTTATAGCTATATATTTAATGGTATTTATCTCCTCTTGATAGTCATTACTACATAAAGGTATACTCAATAATCTGTGTATAAAGGCATTAAAAGGAGCCAATTTCTGAGTTTCAGGGTGATATGAATGAGCGTTGATAACCATGTCTGTGGTCGTTGGTTTTCTATAGACCTTATAGGTTAAAGAATTATTCTCTTTTCGTACAAATAAGTCCAAGAAATTCAAGCAGCCATTGCATTCCAACTCCATTGTGAATTTGATCTTACTGTTTAATCCATTCATATAACTGAGTAACTTATCTATTTGTCTGTCTGTACCATCAAATACAATAAAAGTATCGTCTACATATCGTGTGTACGAAATAATATTTTTGGATAGTGTGTTGTTAGTAGACAATAAATATTTATTCTCATAAAAGTTTAAGTAAACCTCTGCCAATAATCCACTCAAGGGGGAGCCCATTGCCAAACCTTCTTCTTCTATAAAGAATTTACCATCTTATGTGAAATAATTCTGTAGTAGTAAGATTTTTAAAACCGATTCATTAAAAAGTTCATTAATCTGTTGTATGTTTAGTATAGCTAGCCTAATAAGGACAGTTCTAAGAATATCAGCCGTCTCTAGTATTGGTATATTAGGATACAGGTTTATAATGTTGAATGATATCAATTTATACCTGGGTAAGATGTCAATATTTTTAACCCTTTCAATAAATTCTAATGCTATAGTTGTTTCTAATGCTATAGTTGTTTTGTAGTTCGATACTGTTTTTTATTATACGTTGTAGTGTTTTTGCCAATTTGTATCCTGGTGCAGAAATGAAATTGATCAGTGGACGAATGGGTATATTTTCTTTGTGGATTTTTGGTAAATCTGTGAACTTAGGTGCCTTGGCTTTGTTTTGTTTAACGTAATTCTTGGTATGTGTGTCAAATAATGTATTGCAATTGTTGATAGCCGAGTTTAATATTTTTGTGTAGTTTCGTGTGGGGTCCTTGTCTAAGGATTTAATGTTATTGTTATTGATAAAATCATATCCTTTTTGTATGTAATCCGAATAGTTCAGGAGAACAACCGTGTTTCCTTTGTCAGCATTAGTTATTACTATTTTATTCTTGTCAACTTTACGCTTTATGTTCTTGGCTATTTTGTAGTACTTCTTATATCCGTTGGTGACCCCCATGATTGTTTTAAGAACTCGGTTAAATTTATTACTGACCATAACATAACATTATATAACATAACATAACCATGACATATTATATAACAATAACATTATATCCTTAGACAATTACCCCACACGAAACTACACAAAAATATTAAACTCGGCTATCCAAAATTAATAACAAGTGTTTACTCAATGGCCAACTCCCTTTTGAATCCAATATATTATACGACACAGTAATGAAGATAAATAATGAACTTTGAAGCCCACTCATTTGTGTGTTGACAATAGTACAGTGCGCACTGCTACGAGATATTATGTCGGTGTTAATCGTATTGACTAGTACATTTGTGTTATGTTGTTTAATTAATTATTGTTTTTTACATTCACTAACGAGTCCTAGAAAATAGGAGGGAGTTTACAATATACCTGATGATGAAAGTTTACTTTCGAAACATGTAGTGATACATATTGAAAAACTGCAAGACCGCAAGACGGACTATAAGGTATTTATATTTATATAAATTTACAATTAGTAATGGGGTCTGGAGACTATACATACATAATGAAAATAAACATGAGTGAGGCCAGAAATAACGCGAATTGTGTGTTTGTGTGTGTGTTTCCTGCCTGTCTTTTTATTGCGGTAATCACAATAATAAAACTTTGGAATGGTGAACATTACATAATTGAGATATGCTTGCCTGCCAGGAAGGATATATTTTCACTCATACAAGATTTAAATTAAAATGAAAAAATTATAATTTTATTGCCTGGAAACAAAATTATTTTATTTTTAACAATTACCATTGTTTGAAAATGTTTAAATGAATTTTCAAGTATTTTACTCTTGTTAAAACGTAAAACGTTGCAGGTAAACTGCCCCTTCCCCTTAACCTGTCTTCACCAAAATCAATAGGCGTTGAGTCCTGTAAAACTCAGGCAGGTATGCAAAAAATTATTTGATTCTGTTTGATTTGCGGCAGTTATCGTTTGGCATAGAGAAAATTCTACACACAGACACTTTTCAAAAAATGACTTTTCTTCATGTTTTGAGAGTAGTACAATCAGAATCAGCCCTTATCTCGAATACGATTTTTTTCGCCATCACCGAAAAATGGAAGTATTTTTTCGCCATTTCCTTATGGAACATGGAAGTAAAATTACCCCCTCCCCTTCAACTACTCTTTTCATTTATAGATATTTCATAAACTTTTCTACAGTGGATTATTATAACCTTCTTTTCAGAATACTTTATTTATCAAAATTAAGTACTTTACTCTTGTTAAAACGTAAAACGTTGCAGGTAAACTACCCTTCCCCTTAACCAATGTTCACCAAAATCAATAGGCCTTGAGTCCTTAACAACTCGGGTATATGTGCCCCAAAAAAGTATTCGATTCTGTTCTAATTTGCGGCAGTTATCGTTTGCTATAGACAAAAATCTACACACAAGGCACAGAGACAGACACACAGACACTTTTCGGAAAATTACTTTTTTTTCATGTTTGAGGGTAGCATAATCAAAATCTGCCCTTATCTCGAACACGATGTTTTTCGCGATCACCATACTTCCATATCCTTACGGAACATGGAAGTAAAAAAAAGGAAATTGTTATAGGTCAATAATAATGTTGTATTAAATCTTCTACGTTTTGTTTTATATAGAAACTAATATTTGTTTATGCTAATCACATAACACTAATTAAATTATGTTACTTACAAATCATGTATAAATAAAGACTTTTAATGGTTTTTTGAATATAGTAAAAAATAAATTGTTTATCTTCTCATGGAATTTTAATATGTTGAGCAGCTGCACAGAAATCATTTTTTAGGACATAACCTCATGAGCAAAAATATTCCACCATAAAAGTTGCAACGTGTTTACTTCGACAGTAGTTATGATTACTTGATCAGTTCTCTCTTTTTTAATAACCCACTATGATTGGCAAGAAAGAAGGCCTATCAAGTAATTAGGTATTGATCGTGTTATGTGAAATTATTAACCATACTTCTGAATAGCCTGGTAAGTTATCATATACATAAACAGACTTAAGTAACGTTATTAAAATCCATTCCCGGGCTGATTGGGCGTGGTCCATTGTTTTGTTCAAAAACAGACGTTTCGGCAGTACCATCGACTGCCATCATCAGTATTAAAAATCGTGTCTCGGTGGTCTCCTACGTTAGTACAGCTCGACTTTTACACTGATGATGTCAGTGGATGGCGCCACCAAAACGTCTGTTTTTGATCTAAACAATGGACCATGGCCAAACAGCCCTGGAATGGTTTTTAATAACAAGTGAATAGTATGTTTAACCCTTTTTGTTTACAAGTTTAACTTTCAAAAATTCCAAAACAGAGTAATTAAGTAAATAAGACTGAACAACTAGGGTTATAAAGGAAAATCATTAACTAATATTTCCTTTGTAAAATGGTATTTATGACAAATATATAAATACATTTTGGTTACAATCAGACATACTCGCACACATACACAGTAACAAAAATTATTAGCATTAATAAGAAAGCCTTCGAAGTATTTTAAGACTTAAGTAACATTAATACCATCACTAAAAAAATTTGATAAAGAAGTAGAGAAAACTGTTTCGAAAAATTAATTGGATACTCGATTTAGCCTATAAGAACGTGTTTGATCATGAAAGCAAGACTTTTACTGTTACCATTCTAGTCAACCAGTCAACAAAGAGTCGGGTATTCTGAATGAAGACCCAGTTTCTGCAACAAACACATGAAATGCTAGTGTTTGTTGCAAAAGATACACTACGGGCGTTAAATCTAGGTGACGCCATTATATGGAAATTGAATGGGCAACAATCAGATAAAACTTCAAACAACTGAACTACCGCTATCAGGTGTACTGGTTAGAAGCTGCATATACAAAGCCGGTGTTACTCAGCTCAATAAAATAAAATCTAACTGAAAAACAAACACTCTTTGTGACATAAACTAGCGTATGGTTTATAAATGTATCCAAAGGAAAGTAAATACGTATATAGTATTAGTTATATTAGCAACTATCTCATTTTTGAAGTATGCGCTTTATTTTTATATGTAATGTACACATATATCTGCAATTCATAAACTAATCTCATCCATATTTTACAACAGGCAAAATTGATAGTATGCAAGACTTAATTAAAAAATCAGTATGGAGAACCATACATAACTTCCATGTTCTAAGATTTATATTTAAAATCATTTACTTCAATTCGGTTTGATAATTTATAAAAATATATCACTTTTTGTTATTGTGGGGTGGTCGATTAATATAGTTTTATTGTCGAGTCCCTTTATCTATAAAAATTAGGTACATTATTCTTATAAAGAAACTGAACTACGCATTAATTACATACTTCTATGATTATGTAATTATGTGTTCACAAATTTTTTTTCTGTGGCCTGCTGGGCCGTGGTTGCAGATCTTCACGCATAGATGATTTAAATTAAAATAAAAAAAAATTATAATTTTATTACCTGGCAAAAAAATTATTTTATTTTTACGATTGTTAAGATTAATTGCATTTTTATTTCGTCAAACTTATTAAAACAATACCGAAAGCGAAAAAATTACCCCTCCTCTTTCAACTACGGTACCCTTTCATTTTATAGATATTTCATCTACCTTTCTATAGTGGATTATTATGACCTCTTTTCAGGATACATTATTTATCAAAATTAAATACTTTACTCTTGTTAAAGCTTAAAATACCCCTCCGCTTAACCGATCTTCAATAAAATCAATAGGCCTTGAGTCCTCTACAACTCTGGCACACATGCAAAAAAATTATTTGATTCTGTTTGAATTTGCGGCAGTTATTGTTCGCCATAGAAAAATTCTAGACACAGACAGACACACAGGCACTTTTAGGAAAATGACTTTTCCTCATGTTTTGAGGGTAGTAGAATCAGAATCAGTCCTTATCTCGAACAAGATTTTTTCGCGATCACCACACATCCATTTCCTTACTGAACATGGAAGTAAAATAGTGTAGGCCTTTATGGGACATGGGGAAAGAAACCCGTAACTACAGTACAGTAGATTGGATACAAAATTTTACACTCCAGGTAAGCCTATTGTTTTAACGTTAATTGTTTTTATATTTACTGTTAACTTTTTTAAGTTATTAGGAAAAGATAATTTTATTAATTATGTTAAAATGTCTTGTTTTTCATGCTGCATTAACCTTTTTATTACGAGGGTAGGTGAAAATCTCTGTAGTCTCTAGGAACCCCGCAGTTCCTAGTAGCGTGGAATTCTGACCCACCAAAAACACCTCCCTTAACGCTACAATTGAGCAAACTCATCCACCAGCTTCTCCTTCATGTTCCCTTCACGGGTGATGGGGGTAAAGCCCATTGGCTAATCCCAAGATTATTTTGTCTTTCTCTTACATAGAGTTTTATGGATCTATTAATACATATTAATTGCTTTCTACTGCAATATCAGATCATGAAGCTTCTGTCTTTTGAGTCGCATCAGGACGTGTGGAGCTTCTTCCACCACGTGTCGCATTATTGGGTTATCGTGGATCTGAATCCACTGATCATGTTTGTCTGCATATATTGTTATTATTTCGCTGACATATTCTACATTGAGGTCTCTATGTAGGTTCCTTAAATACTATGCTTATATACTATGCTTCTGAGTACTTTGTTCTGAGAGGTTTGTATCTTTTCTAAGTTTGTTTTCTTTGTACAGCCCTAGAGCTGAATTCCGTAAGTCCACACAGGCCTCAGAACTTGTTCGTATTAAACTGTAAGTAATAATTACAGTTTCTGTAGAAAACAAAGTGGTACACAAAACAATATCTCAAAAAGGCTCACCACTGCAGAGTATTATTAATGAATATTAAACACTCATAAGTAAGTAGAAAAATGGTCGTAACGAGAATCATACCGAACCCCGTAGTACAGCCGAGAGCTTCCCTCCACTCGTCCCCCCTCGCTAATAGCCAGGTGTTGGCTCAGTCAAGCCTGGGGTCCGTGTCCAATAACGTAGCGCTTCAGACTATTCGAGAGCGCTAGTAACTATGAAAATTATGCTGGCACGCCACCAAAAAAATGGAAAAGTATTTTGGAACACCTCCGGGCCCAATATAAGCAACGGCGTTCAGCTTAAAAGTTAGTTACACTGCCAAGTACAGATCAAGTGATTGTTGCGGACTAGTGGAAAGTGGTTATTGTGTTATAATTAGTGCGGAAATCCAGTAGTTGACATTATTATTGCGTGGGACAAATTTAACTTGAATTATCGTATGAGAGTGCGTTGCTGATTTCACATTGTTATTTGTGACTAATTAAAGCTGGTAATTAGTGACTCCCTTGGTGTCTGTATTTTTGTTTCCACTGTACCATACGACGATCCGTGAGACCGTCGTACCAATATTATATGCAATTGTCCTCCAGTAAGGCAGTAAAATTGAATCTATTAACGGTTATTTTACCTATTAACATTTATTGCCTGGTGAAATATTCAATGTTATTCATAGGTTCTATTAAATAGCTGAATAGTGAATTTAATTGTTAAACTTTCACTTGTGAACTTACTAAAATTTTTCCCATACGCGTTTCGGCGTGATGTGCGCCTTCTTCAGCTCAACCTACCAACTAAAAAACCGTTACAAGTTCCGGACATTCTGTCTCACACCGCTGAAGAAGGCGCACATCACGCCGAGTTTAATGTTTAATGTAACAAAGTTTAATGTAATTATCTTTGTAACAATGGTGTCGCCTAACACTGCCATAGAAGTACCTGTAATAACATACTTTTTGCAAAATCAGCAGTCATTTGTATTCTCTAAGAGGCATACATTAAATACAGTAGAACTCTCGAATAATGCGGTCGCTTATAACGAAACCTCGGATGCAGCAAGCAAAAGTACAAGATTTCTTTAGTGTTGTCTCTTAGTAATCATACTTAAACTCGCTTTTAACGAGTAGAAACGCATTAGAGACTGGTTATAACAAGCATTTTATCGCAAGCTTGTTCATGGGTTTAGGTTTAACAGAAGATCGTTATAATACAGCATTTTAAATTCCTTTAAAATCATTAACGCAATTTAGTGAAACTAATAATGTAATTGATGATTTCGTGGAATACTTAAATAAATTACGAAACTGTTTTGATATCTACAGATAGAAAAATTACTAAACAAATAAAAGTAAATGATTTGTTTAAGATTAATTAAGATCTGCGTGCGAAATATAATTTTGACAATTCTATTTAAAACAAAAACATAAAAACAATGAAATTAGAGTGAATTTTTCGTAATTTGAAAATAAATGTTGTACATGAGGCATGGGAAATTATGCGTTTTTTGCCAGTTAGGCGGCTGATGCTAGTAAGCTTTTACTGCACAGTTAGTTTTACTATATTTCGCGAATGCACTATACGCAAATATTCAGCAAAGTCTGTAAAGGTCTAAAAAATGTTTAAAGTCTAAATTTTCCCTTTACTCGTAGAATGTAAAACATGTCAAAATCTTATTGTGTAAAGCCTCTTCTATAGTAAACTTTTTGTCGTGTGTTCGATAGTCACGGTATATAAATTTAGGTTTGTGAGTCGTCAACTCTGATGTAGCGAGCACCCGGTTTTAACGAGCATATTTGTCCGGTCCCTTCAATCTCGTTATAAGCAATTGCCACTGTATATTAAAGCGCACAATTATTTTAACAATATTTTTTAAAATTAATAACGAATTAACGACAAGCGATAAAGAAGAGTGGACTTGCAGCTTGCTGCCACCGGGTAGTCACTTTGCGAGTAGGTTAAGTGGCATCATCAATAATTCCGCAAAACTAAAGTAAGTTTAGCTAGTGCAAACTCTGCGTGCTTCTCTGCTGTACAGCTGCTATACTTACGTGTTCTCAGTTAACGTGTTACACAATACAGCAGCGCTTCTTTGTAGTTTACACGTAGTTTCCCGAGCAAGGTTTATAAATTATAAAACTGACACAGTTAGATGTCGGCGTGAAATGATTTTGTCTGTTGAGAATATAAAGTTGAACACGTGTAAAATGATGTTACCTAATGTGGCACACCGAATTAAAATACTGTTATGATGCTTACGGAACGCTCTCAATTAGTCTACGAGGGTCAGATGAAAAGTTCGTGGAGCGACATCTGTGCTTAACGGTAGAACTAAAATATTTTGCGCGTTGTAAGAGTCATATTTCTTGTAAACACCTGTTAATTTCCAAATCTGTCTGTCATCATTTACCACCTGTGCAAAATTTACGTGTCACGACTGTTTTGAAAAGTGGACAAAATCAAACATCGTGCTGTGATTGAATTGTTTGTTAAAACGGGTCTAGAGCCAACAAACGGGTCTAGAGCCAACAAACTGGTCTAGAGCCAAAAAACGGGTCTAGAGCCAATAGAAATTCACAACAAAATGCCAAATGTGTTGGGAGATGGTGCACGTTCAAAAACTGTAGTTTGTAAGTGAGGGTAGTAGGGTTTAAATGCGGTCCACGAGCATTGAAGATGATTCCTGTAGTGGGCGCCACAAAAAATGGAACAACTCCAAATGTCATTAAAAAATTGTGATACACGATGTTGAAAGACCAGCGACTGAAAGTGGATGGCATTGCTGAGATCACAGACGAAATCTTACATAAATGTGTACATGTGTGAAAAACATAAACTCAAGAACTCGGTGTGAAAATGTTCATGCAAGATCGGTGCCGCATTTGGAGTGTTGGTTTTTTGGAAGTTCACTGCCGGGCACCATTTTCAATCCTTGTACGAATAAGTTTAACCTCGAGTCCCCATTTACCATCCATGGTTTTTGAAGATGCAAACCATCTCCAAACACACTATTTCAATGTGAATTTTTGTTAGCGTTAAACCATTTTTAACTAACAACTCATGATTTGGTCCATTTTTTAATAGCACATTACACGTAAATTTTAAATAGCTGATAAATAGTGAATAAATTGACAGATAGATTTGAAAATTAACAGGCGTTTACACGAAATATGAGTCTTACAGCACACGTAAAATGTTAGTTTAGATGTAAGCAACAGACGTCGCTCCGCAAACTTTTCAACTGACCTTCACAGAATGTTGTTGTTCACGTTTCTCGGAGACCATGTGCATGTCCCTGTCAAGGCAATTACCCTCTAGACCAGTCATAAGAAACCTTTGAATTTATGGGGGCGCATATATAACTGAGAACCACTTCGATGGGCGCACCCCTCCCCATCACATCAATGGATAATAGAAAGGTGCGGAGTTCAATAGCCGGACGTTACAAACATTAACTGTCGCTTTATAATACCCTTGCGCTTAAATTTAGCGACGTAGAACACACCGAATAAAAAAAACGTTTCAAATAGTATTCATATAAATTTGTGAAAAGATTTTACATTAGGAGTAGGTCATCAACAATTTGTGATCACACACGCGCACGTTAAAACTAACAAAACTTTAAACAAACAAAAAAATGGTTAAATAGGAAAACATTTTAATAAAAATAAATTAAGGAACTTACCACAGTACCGGTAACACTATTTATGTCTATAAAGTGCACAGAAATGTAAAACTTTAAAAATTAAGTTTCTTCTTTGGAGCGAAACGTGTTTACAGGCTCTGGGCGACAAGCTCGACAATCGCATTGCGTTTGTTTTGTTGAAAATAAAATAAAATTACAAATTCTTTCGCGGGCTCGTCAAACCTTATCGACGGGCTTACTTGCGCCCGCGGGCGCAGGGTTGCCGACTGCTTGTCTAAACCTTTCGAGTGCTTGATAACTACGCAAGTTTTGCTGGCATGGCAAATTATTCTAGAACACCTTCAGGCCAAATATAAGCAACAGTATCTGGCTTAGTTAGTTAGTCAGAGCTGACGAATTATTCAAGTGCGGATCGATGTATTGTGGCGATGTGATTATTGTATTATAATTAGTGTGGAACTATAATAGTTGACATTGTTATTGAGTGTGAACAAATTTAACTAGAATTTCTGTATGAGAGTATCTTGTTGATTTCAAATTGCTATTTGTGACTCATTAAAGCTGGTAATAAGTTATTTCATTGGTGTCTGTATTTTGTTTCCACTGTACCATACGAAGATCTGTGAGACCGTTGGAACAATATACATGGTGTTAACTGACCAACTTACGATCGAACACGGTTTGGATTACACGGAGAGCATGTTACGAAGTACTCAACCTCGGGGAAAGAATTCGACAAGCTCGACTGAAACACAGGAGTCCTTAGTTTATATTCTTAATTTTAAAAAAACTCAAGTGAAAACATCAAATAAATTCCATTGAGAAACGATAGTTTTGTCAATCAAATATATTGCGACTTACCGTCTGTGACTTTATGCAACGATGTCTTCAATCTAAAGTTGACATGTTTCGGGACACTTGTCCCACCATCAGAACTTAAAAGTATGTTCTTATATCATCAAACGATGATATAGTTGTCAAATATTTAAAACATTAAAATACAATTAAAGAAAAACAACAATACTTAATGTATAAAGTCGAGCGCGACGGTTAAACGGTGCACACCGTACGGTAGCTGACCGCGCACTGAATCAAGACTGACTCTTATCACGACAATAACGCAAAGCGGTGTCGTACAATATATTCGATTTAAAAAGTAGTTGATCGTTTAGGACACGCGGCTTGGTATCAGCATTGTTATAAGCTCTGTAAATTTCGAACTCCTCAAGGGCGTTCATATGTCGCCCTTTCTTGCATATGTGAAGAGGTATCAAGTTTGTTTTAAAATTAGTGTAATTGTGATATTCTCTATGATGAGGTGTTTTGCAAATTTTGATCTAATGTGGTCCAAACTGTGAAAGTGTGTAGGCGGTCTGTGTTCTGTGAACCTTTTTAAAAAGCCACCTGTCTGGCCTATATAAAAGGCGTCACAATCATCACATAACAATTTGTTAATTAACAATTTAATGTTTTAAATATTTGACAACTATATCATCGTTTGATGATATACGAACATACTTTTAAGTTCTGAGGATGGGACAAGTGTCCCGAAACATGTCAACTTTAGATTGAAGACATCGTTGCAGAAAGTCACAGACGGTAAGTTGCAATATATTTGATTGAACAACACGTGGCTTGGTACTAATTTCGGATTTATCCCTTTTAAATATGATAGTTTTGTGTTCATAAATTCCAATAGTTTTTCAATTTTAGAATACTTTTGTTAATAGTAAACAGTAACGCTGAGTTATTTTAGAATACATTTATTAGTGCATTTAAAGAAATGCATAAAATAAAATAAAGCACAAACTTAAAGCATTTTATAAAGAATAATGATCCTTAATACTAGTGGTTAAGTATACTTACCAGTAACCTATAAAGGGCTAACAGTGATAGTCAGTTAATGTAGATCTCAGTTACTTCACCCTGCAAAGTGTAATCCGAACAAGGCACAAAGTCATATAGTACGATTGTTGTAAATCAAACTAATTTCCATGAGTTTTACGATCAACTAACTAATTTTAACGGAACTTAAGTAAACGCGTTTTATAAAGGTATACAATATTACCACATTTACGTTACACGTGATAGGTGAATAGAATTCAATTGATATACACAAGTAGCGTAGATAAACAACGTTGTATGAATCATTTCATACCAACAACCGATGTTTTGACACATTTATTAAATATTTTGTTAGATGTCAGACATGTACAGTATGTTTGGATACGAGCGCACACAACATGCCTGCAAGTCTGTTGCTGCTTCTGACAGCCATCGCTTTCATTTCAATCTGTGTACACAAATGTAATAACACAGTGAATGGAAAAAGTTTAAAATCATAAACGAGACGTCAGTGTGGATTGATTAGCTATTTAATGTCACGGCCAACAGAATACGGTTATAAATATTAATTAGATTTTTGGTTGCATTTACGAAACACGTCAATCTAACACTTTTATTAATTTTTTTACGCTTTATGTACATGACGTGTAAGATTATCAAACTTTTATCAAAATTTTAACACTTATCTACTTACATATTCATTACACGATGGAGTTTAAACTCTAAGATAAAACATTATAATAAAATTAATCTATACTTTTCACGTTAGTTTTTGAACAGAAAAGAAGAATAACAATGTTTTTTACAACAAAAGGTTTTAAACTGGTAAGAAAAGAAGTATTTATACTGTTACGACATTACATAACAGTCAACGTAATTGTCGAATGTTCCAGAAGAATCTCACTCTAATGTGTGTGGCATACGTGATTCTCGACGCATTCGCGAGACTTTTCTGGAAGCCGCCAGCCGCGCGGACTGTGTCAAGGCCGCAATTAATTACGTCGTAGTTTAGAGATAAGGCGTAGTTTGGAATCTTCTTGTCTGTGCGCGGATGTATAAATACAAGGCGTCAGCAGCCTTAGTTGTCAGTATTAGTTGCGATATATTTACAGTGCGGTTCGAGTTATTATCGGGCGATATTACTGTGAGACTGTGTTGTTAATTACGAACTGTTTAACTGTGAAAATTAAAGCTGGTAATTAGTGACTTAATTGGTGTCTTGTATTTTGTTTTCCACTGTACCTACGACGACCAAATAGACCGTCGTACCAATATATTAAAGTAAGCCACATTACAACCATTAGAGTTAAATAATGATTTAAGAATTATCCACGAGACAATTCTAAATCTGACGTAAAATAATATTTGTGTTATGACTTGAAAAATTATTATGAATCATAATTATTGGTTTGAAAATGTCACAGGCTAAACCTAATTACAGAGCGCAGAAAAATCGAATAATCGCTCTTAAAGAATACAGCAGTGAATTAAAATATTGCAAAATAATAAAAATCTAAAATATGATTAAGTAGGATATGTCGTTTTTTTAAGTACGAAAATTGTTAAAATTGATCGGTTTTTATGTTTTTAGGGATGATGCGTGACAAGAAGATATTAACCAATTATTTTTTTATTTAATTAATCTGTACTAAGGGGCACGTTTTCCGCGGTATAGCGTATGGAAACAAAATCAAAATATTTTTCAGCCCACCCAAGTATATAATAGAACTAATGGCTCTTTACAAAAAATACTGTTGCATATTTTTAATATCTATACTAGAAGTCTGTGTATATTGACGGCAACGAACTAGAGCGTAAATGTAGTCGACGTTAAATAAGCCCTCATAGACCTAAATAAAGTAAGACGTAAAACGCTGAAGATAAAATGAGGATGTTTTTAAAGCAAGGGAGAGACTTGTTTGTTCATCGCAATACTACTCACTCACTGTCTTCTAAACTCAATGTTTTCATAAGGAGTGTTTCCATTCCATTCCGCTATATCTCAAAGGAAAAAATTCATAAACTCAAAACCTTCTACGAAGGTACTGACTTTATAGAACTACAATGGAATTGTAAACATATTGCATGACATTTATTTTACACAATCGCAATGGCAAGTCTGTTATTACTAATACTTTTTTTTATCAAGTTTCTACTAAAGTAAGAAACACTTTCTAATGTGTCGTTTTAAATACAGATATATACTTATCGCTTGTAATAAACAATTTAATATAACCTATTGTGTTTGTGTATACATTGACGACATGTTGAGAGCATGGAAATCCAGAATAACTTTGAGAATACAGCTTAACAAATCAATTTGTATGGGTTCCCTGCTATATGTGGATGACATAGTTCTTATTCAAGAAATGGGGATGATTTACAACGCGCTATGTTTCAACAAGAAGTACCAAGAGTACAAGAAGTACTCACTGACAATTTCAGTAAGAAAGACCAATACCATGGCCTTTAAAGGTAAATAATCGGTGAGGACTAAGGTAGTTATAAACAGCAGCACTTCAGAACAAGTGAGCCGTCTCAAATATCTCGGGTGTGCAGTAAGCTATGAATCTGAATTTGATATAAGAGAGAAGATAAATACATTTAAGAATATTTTTGGTACGATTCATAGAAATCTTAGAAATAAAACTAGACACAGCACAAGGATTCAAATTTATAAGCAGTTGTAATACCGCCATTAATTTTTGCACGTGAGGCGTGGGTCATGACAAAAAAGTAATGGGGCAAGATTCAGAGTGCTGAAATGCAATTTCTTCGAAATACTTTAAGTTATATATTGCAAGATAGAATAAGGAATAAAGATATCAGAGCAGAACTAGAAGTAAAGGACATAAATGAAATTATTTTAATTTACAGAAGACAATGGTGGGATCATCTGCAATGGATGATAGAGGATCGATTACCGAAAGCAGCACTGAACTATAAAGCCATTGGCGTCCAAGGATCAGATGGGTGCCGAAACAGGTTTATATAACCTAATCCTTGAAGAAGAAGAAGAAGAAGAAGAAGAAGAAGAAGAAGAAGAAGAAGAAGAAGAAGAAGAAGAAGAAGAAGAAGAAGAAGAAGAAGAAGATGAAGAAGAAGAATTGTTTCTATATGATGTGGATAAACTTAAAAGCATCGATTTTTCTCGTATTGATTTTCTAATGTAATTTTTAACCGTAAATGTGTACGCCATGTGATTTTCTAAACCAAGTTTAAATATTAATGCAATTATTCTTTTATTATAACGTACAAATGGTTATTGAAAGTTAAAAATACGAATAACGGCAGTTATGAGTTCTGATAAAGTTATGTAGGAAAAACTATTTGACTGTAACAACACACTTACAGGCACTTACAGCAGATAGCATTAAGAAAACGTACTGGTGATTGGTACGAAATTTGCCTAGGCTAGAGGATAGTTGACTGTGACGAAGGTTACAGCAAGAGAGCCATGTATATTAATAAGTTACAAAGACGGCCATTTGCAAGGTAAAGGAATGATCTGGCTAAGTACAGTGAAATAGTGGTGTACTAAACAATAATAGGTCAGAGGGAAAACACTAGTAGATGATTGGAGAGACAGTCACCAGTGGGTTAGGTATACTGACGTGGTTCAAACAATGACGTAAAATTCTTCATTTTATGTAGAACGTAGGCCTACAACTTTAGACACTTCAAATATTTTAAGCCACTTTTTGGGGAATTCAGACAGTAAAAGGAAACACTGACTGAAAGCGTACTTATAATGCCAGAAATATATATCTCATCGTAATGTCTCATTTTAAATGTCGAAAGGAAAAACGCCTTAATTTTCTTTTGGTGAATGGCTTCAATAACAATATAAGTAAGACGGACATGCACGTACACACACACACACACACACACACACACACACACACACACACACACACACACACACACACACACACACACACACACACACACACACACACACACACTCCTTTAAATTTAAAGATATATTTTAGACAAGTTGTTACTAAATATCTTAACTTAGTATTTAATTTACATTTTCACATCAAATAAGTTTTATTTTTCCCCAAATAACACTTTTTATTTTTTACATGTTTTGTTAAGTAGATAAGTTTTATTTAATACTTAATAAGGTACGTAGATAAGTCAAGTTCATACTTATTAATTAGATAAGTTTTATAGATGGCTGGAGGATATTTGAAGGCGGAACAAGCAGGACTTTGCCTATGCCGAGATGTGAACATGATGATAAGTTTTATGTACGTACTTTTGTATTTCTTTATAAAGGAAAAGAACAATTGATTCTAAAAACTAATATTAGTGTAGGAAAATGTTGACATGCATCATAATACTATTCGTAAAATTATATAAATACGATTCAAAAGAAAGGGATATCTATTTCTAAAATAACCAATCCACAGGAGATCTCTCAGGTAGACGAGGTTATATCAGGATAACGAGGCAATAACAAGGAAAGAAGCCACACACAATAACTGCACTACTTAACGGTGTATCTACGTGACTTTACACTATCTGCTGGATGGCACCGCAGGGAGTCCAGCTACCCTATCACACCACTACATTAAACTAATAAACATCACGTCACAGAGGCTGTAATAATCTACTGTCGCTTCCTCTATGTAATTGACGCCTCAGAGGAATTAGGAGTGTTAGTTATTCCTCGTCGTGTCCATTGACTTTTAAACTCGATTGTCTTTGCATTTTTAGGTTGATACGCAACAAAAGAACGCTACAATATCGTTACTAGATTGGAGTGGAACGTGATCTTAGAGGATCGTGAACATTATTAAACTACATATAGTCTGATAGACGTAATTGTTATTAACATTTCTATAAAATTAATCAACTAATTCTCCTGTTTTCATTATCATTAACTTTTGATGCCAGTCACTGAGTCAGAAAATTTACTAAACTTACTTATAAAAGAATTGTCTTATCTTCTTCTCCATAACCTGTAGGTTTGTGGGCCTGCGTTCTAAAGCCAGTTTGTTTACTTCCTTCTATTTCTTTCATGCCTTGATCTCGTATTTTTCATCATCGTTATCATCATCATTTTTAAGGATTCAACCAAGGTTGTATACAAATGTATACCCATCTGCAATCTGTTTTCAGAGTCCGACAGAATAGCCTGATTTTCCGCAAACAACAAAGTGTCAATTGTAGAGTGACCAATCATAAAATGTTCTGGAAGACACATCTGTCAGTTCTGTGTGACATCGTCAATATACAAATTAAAAAGGGAAGGTGATAATGAATACCCTTGTCGTACTCCACAATTGATTAGGCCAACTCTAGGAGCTGTTCTCGGTTTCCCTCCTTCTATTAAGATTTTATTCTCCATATAAAGACTCCGTATTGCTCTGATTAGATGTTGTGGGAACCCTTCCCTTGCCATTACTACCCATAGTTTGCTCCGATTCACTCTGTCAAACGCCCTCTCAAAGTCGATTAAAGCTATGTATGTGAGCAGCTGATACTCTACGCTTTTCAATGAGCTTGGCTATTGTAAATATACAAACTACACATGATAAACATGATTTTTCCTTGACATTTCACGGCCATTCCCTCGTAATACTGAGTGTAGAAGTAAGTTACTAACCATTCCATTTCTCTCTTAATGGTATATATTGTTACGACATCACAGAACAATCTACGTGATTATCGAATGTTCTAGAGGGATCCGGAATGTAACGTGTGTGGCGTAGGCTACTTGCTTGTAGACCCATTTGCTAGACGGTGCGAGAATTCACGCGGACGCTCTCACGGCCGCAAGCAATTACGTCGTAGTTTAAAGGTAATACGTAGTATGTGGAATCGTCTAGATTTTCGGTGGCTATAAATACAGTTACTCAGGGACGCTCAGGTCCTGTATAGTAGCGATATATTTTCAGTGCGGGTCGAGTTATTATCGGGCGAGATTACTATGTACGTTTAAGTGGTTATTAGTGAAGTGTTGCGTTGTATAATCGGGCGGTGTAATTGTAATACAATTTTGTTTAATATTAGTGACATTTTATTGCGTTTGAACAATTTTTATTTGATTTGTTGCAGTAGATTGTGTTGTTAATTACGAACTGTTTAACTGTAAAAATTAAAGCTGGTGATTAGTGACTTAATTGGTGTTTTGTACTTATTTTGTTTCCACTGTACCTACGACGATCAAGTAGACGGTCGTAAAAATATGATCAAAAAACTGTGTTGACATTGTTGGTGTGCAAGTGTTCGTGTGCAATGTGGTTGTTTCTTATGAGTGTTGTGTGTTCCTTCCTATCATATATTTATTTGTATTATTTATTCTTTTGGTAATAAATTATGTTAAACTTTGTTATTATTATTTTGTTTAAACTCTATCACTGGTTGATGAGTATTATTTATTACGTTAATTATTTTATAATTAGCCTGTAGCCGGTTGACGATTGTTTGGTTGTCTGAAGTGTCACATTTATATTTTTTCCTAGTTATCACTTTAAATTTGAAATTTCATTAATAAACAAATGTTAATTTTGTAATAAGAAATGAAACTAAAAATAAAATCATAATTAATATTTTGAAAATATCACAGACTAAACGTAATTACAGGGCGCAGAAAAGTCAAATAATCGCTTTTATGGATTACATTGTTGAATGTTTGAATGGTGAATGCTGAGTACAATATTGTCTTCACAAGACATTTATCTTTCGTTGATATCTAATCAACTGCAAAACACATATATACCTAATAGAATCATGTTTTAATCTGTTATATCCAAATACACTTTACACGTTGAAAATATTTGGAAATATTTGTAATTAGACAAAAATTTTAAATTATACAAAAAATTAATAAAAAGTATTCTACCTATTGGAAATAAAAGATATTATTAGGATTATTTAAACAAATAAGATGTATTTTACAAGAAATGTAATAAAATTTTATTAAAGTATATTAAAATGATATTTGCGCTAAACTGCACAATGGGTGATCAATTAAAGCGAATTTTTACTTCACTGTTACTCCCAATCCTACTGACTTTTTGTTTGTTTAGTTTGTCCTTTCAACGCCAGGTTCTTTTAATTAATCTTGGCTATATTCCATATACTCACCCTAAGCCTGAACCTTGCCGCCACTAGTCGGTTAATATACTTACTTAATATTTAACTAAATATCCAAAATTGCTTAACAGATGCAAAATATTGGTATGGAGAACAATACATGACTTCCATGTTCCATGTATATTTATCATTTACTGGAATTCGGTTTGCTAATTTGTAATAAAATATTGCCCACCCTCAAACTATTTTCACTATTTTTAGATATTTTTGTTATTATGGGGTAGTCGTTTGATAAAATGTTATTTTTTTAGTCACTATATCTATACAAATCAGGTAATTTATTCTTATAAGGTAACTGAACTACGCAGATAATCATCCCTCCCTCCTCTACCGATCTCCACAATATTAATGATATTTACACTTTCGTAGAGTAATAGTTTTATCATATGTAATTTCTAAGGTATCTTATCCTTCAAAATTATTTATTCGTAGTTTACTTGATCTCAGCACAGCAATTTTCAAAAAATCACCCCCTCCTCATTCAACTACACACTCCATTTATAATTATATCATTTTCCATTTTACAGTGGATTGGGCCTAATATGACCTTATTTTGAGGGCAATTATTTATTAAAATTAAGTACTTTATTCTTAATAACATACATGCAAAAAATTATTTGATTCTGTTTGAATATGCGACAGTTATCGTTCGCCATATAAAAAATTCAACACAGACGCACACACAAACACACACACACACTTTTCGGAAGATGACTTTTCTTCATGTTTTTGGGGGTAGAACAATCAGAATCAGCCCTTATCGCAAACACGATTTTTTTGCGATCACCATACTTTAACTTCCTTCGGAACATGGAAGTAAAATGAATACTACTCATAATTATTCCAAATGCTTACACTTAATGTCACAATTGGCTACCGTATTGCTGTTCCCTGTATACTTCATCCTATTATTATTTTACACTTCTATTGGTTTTCGTCTGACCAAGTTGAAGATGTGATCACACTTATTTAGCATGAACAAGTTAGTGTAATTACGAGGGTCATTCAAAAATTAAGGAGGTAACCGCTGTAGAGGAAAAACGGTTTATTTAATCAGCGTGACATTTTCTTACTTTTCAACATAATCCTCAGCAACATTAATACACTTGTCCCGTCTCTGAATAAGCTTTTTATGCCTGCTGGAAAAAAAATCGGTATGAAGAACCATACATGACTTCCATGTACTAATAAATTATAAAATTAATTTTTAATATGTAGGACTACACTCAGAACGAAACCAAATGTATCAGTATGCTTTTGGTAAAACAGCTGAAAAAGATAAACAAAATACGAATTGTACTTAGTTGTTAATATTTTAAAAATAAAGAATTCATTTTATTAAATTATCTTTTATTTAAACAACGCGAAAGAAAGCGAATACCGCCCAGAATTTGTTATCTGTGAATTTCTGAAAACGAAAAATTATTTTGTTTACGTATCCGTGGTGACAAAGCATGCAACGATATCAATTGTTAATATTTTATTGAAATTTTTAAGTTTTCGGTCGAATAAATTTATAACATCAATACAAAAAATTACCGCCTCCCTCTTCAACTACCCTTTTTGTTTATAGATATTTCATCTACCTTTCTACAGTGGATTAGTATGACCTTCTTTTCAGGATACTTTATTTATCAAAATTAACTACTTTACTCTTGTAAAAAGCTTAAACGTTGCAGGTAAACTACCCCTTTCCCTTAACCGATCTTCACTAAAATCAATACCCCTTGAATCCTCTAAAACTCAGGTAAATAGGCAAAATATTATTTGATTTCGTTTGAATTTGCGGCAGTTATCGTTCACCATAGGAAAAATTCTACACACAGACACACACAGGCACTTTTCGGAGAATCAGCCCGTATCTCGAACACGATTTTTTCGCGTCCATATACGTTTTCACCATACTTCCATTTCGTTACGGAACATGGAACAAAAAATATTATGTTGATGTCGAAGACATTTTACAACATTTTCCTTGACCTCATTATTTCATTAAAACTTCGTAAACCAAACAAGTGGAAATCAGTAGCAGTCTGGACTGTAGGGAGGGTGAGGTATAATATCCCAACCCGACTAATTGATTGTTTCACGTGATAACTGAACTGTGTGAGAACGGTCATTATCAGGAAGGATAATGACGCCTTTGTGCAGAAATTCAGGCCATTTTCGCATCACTGCCGGCTTTATTTTATTGATAAGCATGTCAGAGTAGTATGTACTGTTTATTGTCTGCTGTTTTCCAATAAAATTACAAAAAACCGGGTGTTCAGCATCCCAACTCGATTTTCCCGTTGATGGTTAGGTTCTAACGTTTTTCCTGTCAGATGAACGTGTATAATGTCTTATAATGGCTACAGTGTGTCTTAAAATGCAAGTAACGACGTTGTGAATAAGTTGCATAAGTTCAACCTTATGTTCGAGACCATTAGGTGACCCCTTAAATCAGCAATTAAAGGAACACGCCTAAAATTCTACAAGATGATAGCAGCCCTTCCCACATTTCTTTATGGGTCTGAGAATTGGACTTTAGCGAAAGGCCAGGCCAGTCGCATCCAAGTGGCTGAAATGAGATTTCTCAGGCACGTGGGCAGGGTATACACTCCATGATCATAGAAGAAACACAGATATACGGTGGAACTGAATATTCTAAGTATAATCGACAGGATTGCCCAGTATCGTCTGAATTGGTAGGAACATTTTTGCTGAATGGATGACTGCCGCATCCCCAAACAACTAAGGAATTATACGCCGCGGGTACAGACAGGTGTGGGGCGTCCGAGGAAGCGCTGGAGTGACCATCTCTAATCTTTGCCTATTTGAGACCCGAACAAACCGTCCTTGGTTTTATCCGTGAAGATGATGATGATGAACGCCTGTGGTTCCACTCAAAGCTCTGTTGCTTTGTCTTTTGGATTCCGGTTTAATAAAATAAGCCTTACTGCATCAAATGTTAGGCTCCTATCTAAAAAATCATCACCTTCCCGCAGATAGCGTTGTTTCAGCTCTGTACACACTCGAAGTCTAGTCTCTTTGGGATGGTTGGTCAACTCTCTTTGAACCCATCTAGCTCTTGTTTTACACTACTTTAATTTTTGGCTGATAATGTTATGAACTGCGCCAATACGTACTTGTAATCCTCCAGCTATAAGTTCAACTGTAATCAAACGGTCTCTTACGCGAGCTTCAAGCGCTGTATGTGAAACCTCAACTACAGTCAGTCTTTGGAGATCGTTCATTTCAAACTGTTTTATCCAATTATCAAATTTCCTATGTTCATACAGCTATTCCGGTATTGTTTAGTTATTATTATTATTCCGGCTGTACAATGTTTAAACATTTTTCAAAAGCAAAGTTTACAGAATTGATTGAATTTTTATCTTCCACTGCTGCTTGTTAATTCAAGGTCTTCTTCAATTTCTTTTTACCTTGACGTAGTCTGAATTTTTTCCATCCAGGTGGTAGGTGGTTTTCCACTTTTCCTTTTTCCTGGTGGGGTCCATTGGGGTCCTGTTTCGTTATACGAAAATTAATTTTAGCCAGTTTTTCACTGCACGTTGTTCAACTAATTCCGAAACATCAAGAGGACACAAGATCGTTAAATGAAAATTCGAGGTTATAAACAAAATATTTATAATTAAACAGCTGATTATAGGAAAAGAGATTTTCAAAACTGAACAGCCTTGAAGATTGTTCTGTCAATAAGCTAAATGAGTGTAACTGTGCACTGTGCACAATAGTAAATGTGAATTCCTGCTATTTGTATGTTTTTAAGTTTATACAAATAAAAAACAACAACTGTTTTTGCTAGTATTGTTAATTGCTTCTACAGTTATTTTTGTCACTTGCGTTATTATTTCGAATTTTAGAAACATATAGCTACGATTTTATTAAAATATCATCAGTGAGTGTTTATTGACAGCATAATATTTATCGAAGCTTGTACTATGAAACAACTAAAGCACCACTGTATCTGATAAGCACTGATTGATGATAAAACTGTCCATATAACCAACACTACCATATTGAAAACGTTCCCTGTTTACTTTTAATCCATGTCATTTGTTGCCCTAATTGGAAAATTATAGTTAATACTATCAAAACATCACGATTGTGTTGAAATACAAGTTATATTCAATCCATGACGAATGTGGTAAAAATACTCAACGTTTACGGATCACTTGATTCACATTTGAAACGTAATCCACACTGTTGGAGAAAAATCCTTTAAGCTATTTAATTGGCACGTACTAAATGTAATCCCTTTAAGCTGATAAGAAGGCGCTCGTTAAAAACTTTAATTATATTGTGACAGAGTAACGATAATTTACCTTTTCCATATTTATGCCGTTCACAAATGTCGGATGTCAGTTATTCTGTTTCCGCTGTACAACACGACGATCCGGGCGATGGTCGTAACAATATCTATTTTACGATATTGATCAATGACTCGTTGTGGAACTTGGTGAAACATATAAATACAAAGGTTTTTAAAAATATATAAACACTTGGCACGTTTCACAGTTTTTATTTAACTCTGACACCTGTTTCAGCTTATTAAGCTATTCTCAGAGAGAATCAAGCAACAACTAAACTAAACAAAGAATGTAAGGGTGGTGAACATGTGTTTAGGGTGTATATGATGGAGGGGGTGGAGAAACTAGTGGGAAGGTCAAGCGCCTGTAAAAACTAAGTACAATCGGAAGGAAAAATATAATAATGAATTAAATTAAATAACAGCTATTAATAAAGGGGATACACAGAATTCAGTTTGTTTGTTTGTTAAATTTTTGTTACTTTTGATTCCTTTACTAATTTTTAGAATTTTTAATAAATCCAATTTTTTTACCGTTTTGTGTGTTGTGCAGTAGTGTACTGTTTTTTCTACCTATGAAGTGATTGTGTTGTAACCAATGATCTGTAAAACCTGTATTGGCTGTGTTAGTTAAAATCGCTTTCCTATGCTCAGAAATGGGGTGTTTCAGACCACGGCCACATTGTCCGATATAAATAGCATCTCATTCTGCACAGTGTATTGTATTTAAACTCCATTTTTTGTAGTATTTTTGATTTTTCTTTATTGTTTACTAGTATTGAAAAAGAATTACGTTTCTTTACTGATACCATGTTAAAGTAATGCTTTTTAACCTATTATTAATCATATCTGTTATAAACGGTATTTAATTCGTTAAATGAAATTTTTTTTACCCTGATCTGGTTGTATGAAATAAAATTATTTTAAAACAAATTTTTTCTGTTTTTTTGTTTAAATTAAGGAGTCTATTATTCTTTTATCATAACCGTTATTTTTTTCTATAGTTTTTATATTGTCAACATCTGTATTAATAAAAAAACTTAATAATTAACACGGTCACAAAAAAATAACACCCTTACATTCTTTGTTTAGTTTACTTGTTTCTTGATTCTCTTTTAGAATAGTTATTAAGCTGAAACAGCTGTCAGAGTTAAATAAAAACTGTTAAACTTACCAAGTGTTTATATATTTTTAAAAACCTTCGTATATCCATTTTAATCCAGTGCTGGAAAGAGAAAGAGACACACAGGGAGAGGGAGAGAGAGTACAATTTACCTTTCCCATATTTGTGCCGTTCACAATGCCAAATAGCTTGTTATACGAAGTATTATTAAGAAATTATATCACAATTAGGCTTTTCATTGACAATAAATAAACAATATTGTGTTACACATTTTTAATGTAAAATGTAAATTATCTTCGTTAGGCATAGTAGATGCGAATTGACTTGCAATTATATTGGCTCAACGAATTTTTGTCGTGTAAAACGGGGCCTGCATTAGAGAACACTAGTTATTCACTAGTTGTAATAAAGAATTAATTACCCGCTGCTGCATACAGAGTCAGTTTTACTAACAAACTAAAATCAGGTCAGAATGAATTAATTAGTAATTTCCTTGCCTACTTCACCTTGCTTTATTATTTACTTTATAATTAATACACCTTCATACACTTTGTAATTATTACAACGTCTCTCCTTCATAATAACTTACAAGATGATAATTTACAGCTTCATTAATAGAATGGTAAACCATTGACTGTAATGTTAATGAGGATGCAACAAGATGGCGTATCTTAACAATAATTATGTCTTCTCGCTTGAAGGCTTCTACTTAAGTGTCTATGTCTGTATGCGTATTTAATAACACATAACGTCTATTTTAAATGTTTTATTCACATCGGCATCAAAACTCGCTCAGATAAAAATTATACTTTGTAAAAAGTAAAAATTCACAGATACCGTAAAAATAAGACAAATAAGGAAACAAGAATAACGTTTGTTAACACTGTAGCGGCACCAGTTTTGATGTGTGGAGATAAAAGCCAGAGTTATGACAGAAGGAGGCACAACAAAGTTTCAGGCAGCGAAGATGAGGTTTATAAGGAGTACTCTGGGCTGTGCCAATATCAATAGAAAGAAGAATGTGAATGTAAGGACGGAACTGGGGTTCGACCCAATGTTGGACCAGCTAAGGAGGTGTGAACATTTGAGTAGAATGGGGGGGTGACAGGATTCCAGGGCTAGCAATGGAATATAGACCGGTGGGGAAGAAAGACGTAGGACGGACGAGAGCAAAGTGGGTCCCGGAACTGGTTCGGGATGAGTTTAATACTCTGAGGTTGATGATGATGATGATGAATAAAAAGAAAAAATATGATAAATCCTAATTAGTGGCTAGACCAGTGGATATAGGGAGTCTGGCTATATCTAGAGGACTCGGGTACTGTTCCGAGGTACTCGGGTACTATAAAATTAAAGTGCGTTTTTCAGCCTCCAGATAGACTTGACCTATGGGAATGAGTACCTGGGATAACATTTTGGCGTAATAATGGGCAGCTGCAGTGAAGTGCTGGCTACATTATTTTCCTTTTATGCTGAACGGCTTACACAAAGCAGCCTACCCAGATTAATTCTTCTTCTGCTTGTGCAGTATTACAGGCGCTCTACAATCCACTAGAAACCGTGCAAACTGTCTGGCCTTGAACACATTGCGCCGACCGGTACGATCTGGAATAGCCTCGATGGTTGACGCATGATAAGTGTCACGTAATTGTCTTTCATCTCAAAGTAGCACCAATGTACGTACACTCACATTGCAGCTGGGCTCTGATGGGATAGCCGAGATACTTGTAGAACGTTCCGTGTTACGTAACACTATGAAATACGTATTTCACTTATTTATTTCACAGAATACGTAAACACGATATTATCGTTTTTTTAATAAGCTGTTAATTTAGTAAGTCTGGATCACATCCAGACACGGAACAAAAGATAAAGTGGCCTATTTGCTATGCGTTCTCAGATTGAGGGAACCGATTGTTGAACGGGGTGAGCCGGCGTTCTCATCTAACTTGAAATTGCATTCCAAACTGGTTTCGGGGTAATATGCATTTCTTTTCCTACCGAATCGTGTCGAGTCTTCATTTACTATATACCTAACCTGGTAGTTTTCTAAAAATAGTAATTATTAAATTCACATGTACTGCTGTTAGCGGTCAACCTTCATGTTTTACTTTTAACCAATCTGTTTACCCAAAATTTAAGCAATCTCTGTATGCCTGTTTCTCCAGTATTTTCTAAAATGCGTTAGAGTAACCTTCCAATAACAACATCATAGAAAAGACATATCTTTTCGTAATTGTCTTTAAAGTAATAAGTTTGCGTTATTTGAATAATAGTATAGTTTGCTAATGGTCCCGGATTATTTCGGTAACACTGATTACATCTGTAGTGTAACGTGAAGCAAGAGAGATGCCACAGGTTATCCTGTTAGACAATAACTCCTGTTAAATGCAATCCCCTTCGCTCTGCTTATTTAACGTACGTTCACACATCTGATGTATCTTATTATATGCTATAACTGTTAAGCAGTAGCCTGGCGTCCATGTAACCGCTCTCGCCGGCGGCAACAGTACTGGAAATAAGAGAAAATAATATTAATTATATCACAGAATAAATAATTTAGTTATTCAATAATTTAAAATCCGAACAATATTAGATTTCAGTAGGAAAACTTGAAGAAAAGCGTAGCATTGCTTTCGGGCTGCTGGGATCTTGCACCGTCTTGTGTTGCCGGCTCAGACATCGGCAATGTTTCACCGCTTGCTGTCATTGACCTCATACTAGTTGTCACCGTACAAACTGTTGAGGGGCACACACTCGTCCGTCCAATGTGTTGCCGCTGTATAAACCGGCAAAACGCTCAGTTCGCAGCTATGTTCGTTTTCGGAACTGAGGTGCAGCAGATACAACGTACCTATTTGTGTTTTGTTTGTTTAGTTATTTGTTTCTCTGTTTGTCTTTATTATTTTTAATTCGATTACTTGTATTCTAATTTATTCTGTGTAAGTATAATGAGAGTCAGATCCCGTTGAACCGGGAAACTGTTTTTCTCCCAGCTAATGATAGAAAATGCTCAAAAAAAAAAAAAACACTTGGTACAAAGAAAAATTCGAATTAATTTTCATGTTAAGTTTGAGGTCTATCACGACCGGCAACAGGTGTTATGTAGGCCTACTCACGTCACGCTACTGTGTTAAGAACTTAAATTTTCGTTATACGTAGCCATAATATATTACAATAAATTACTTTTTCGTTTTTCGTGCATTATTAATGCCACGAATACTACTCTAAAAAGTTCCATACTTACAAACGTGCTTACACAAGAACCATGTTCATTGGTTAAAGCAGATACCTATTACATACGAGATGTACTATTTGCTACCACATAAACCATATAATGTAGAGTGTTTAGAGAGTCTATTGACTATTTCATATCATTAAGCAAACACTGACTGCAAAATTAAGCTGAACTGTGTGAACAATACTTAGGAGTCTCAGCCTAATCTATTCGGTAGAAATACACAATGTTTATTAAGGTATAATTTATTTAGGAGATTATTTTTTAATTCATTTAAGAGTAGCGCTTAAAAAGCAAGGTGCTCAGTCCAATCCCAAGTCGGCTCAGCTTGTGGAATGAGTTCTTCAGCTAATAATCGACGCTATAAATAGACGAGAAAAGTGTAATGTTGACAACACACTGCTAAACTAACAAAGAAATTCTTTCTCCACTATTGTTCTCTTTTGAGAAAGTTGACACTTTAATTGTTACACGTTTGTGCACGTTTAAATTTATTATCACAACTTTTGTTTATAGCATCAATTGTCTTAACAATGTATTAAATTGCTTTTGACAGCAAATTATTTACGCATTGTTAATCAGAAAATAAAACGCACACAAATTATAATAGCCTATTATGTTTATACGAGTTTTTCTTGAAAGTTTTTTTGAATAAACTTTTATATTTGTCAGATAATTATAATTGATGTAATTATATTAAAAATGCTGACACTTATATCAGAGTTAAATTAGTATTTAATATAATATCACTACCAATATCAATTATTTATTTTCATTACAAACGTGACTCAACGTTATAATGGTAAGGCGTACAATTTACAAAATTAACGCAGGGTAACAATGAAAACATAATGTACCTTTCACACACCTGATAAACACAATATACACGGTTGTCATTATTTCTTATAACCGTCGGCGTGTTTAACAGAGTAAGCACAACTTAACAGGTCGTTAGAGATAGAAAGAGGTAGGCTAATAGTGTTTCGGTAAACGGAGGGGCGAGCAATGACGGTAGGCCTAACCGTATTAGAGGCCGGACAGTGAAAATTGAACGCTAAGGTCTCGATGCGCAATAGACAAACGCCTCGCTGCGAGGCTAACAAAATTTTCTTTCAGTTCGCACATGCGCAGAACAGTTTTGTGCAGTGTTCCGGAATGTGCACATCGGGCTTTGCAAACGTGGTGTATAGTCATTTACAAATTATACACTGTGACGACAAAACTATTTGTGTTAATCAGTGAAATTAGTTGTAGGCTACCTATTTACATTTTATTAGAGAACGTATTATTATATTTTAGAAAAGTGTTAATAAACTATTTCATAATTGCGCGTATATGTTTTAAATATTAGTGTGAAACGTACATTAATATGTCCCCCAAAAGTTCCAAATTGAGTTCAAAAACTCTGCATAGCCAGACTCGTGAGGTAGTGTGGAATGTGTATAATTTCATGAAGAGTGAGGCTGAAAGTGGGAAACCTCTCTTAGATTTCCATAAAGTACAAGAACGTGTTGCAAAAGCGACGGGTATTTCTCATAGCTCCGTGAGGAGAATAATAAAGGAAGGTCAACAGCTACACAGTCCAGATGCAGAAGCGGGAACGTCATTTAGCACACCGGGAAAGAAACACCGCGTTCGTAAACCTATAACCGGGCTTGACGATTTTGATAAAGGTGTAATTAGGAGAACAGTTCGGAATTTTTACATTGAAGAAAAGTGTCTCCCAACGGTAAAAAAGCTGTTAGAAAAATTAAAAGAATCTATCAACTTTAAAGGCAGCAGTAGCAGCCTAAAAATTATCTTGAAGGAAATAGGCTTTAGGTGGGTAAAAACTAAAAATAATCGACCTGTATTAACAGAAATTCACGAAATAAGAGCTATGAGAATACATTATTTACAAAACATAAAAAAATTTAGAGAAGAAGGCAGAACCGTAGTATATCAGGACGAAACATACATTCATAGCAGCCACACACTTCCGTACACCTGGAACGATCAGATTCAGCCTGGTGGCTACGCTGTTCCAGTTGCGAAAGGACAAAAATTAATTATTGTTCACGCCGGCAGTCAATACGGGTTTGTTCCAAACGCACTGCTGATTTTTAAATCTAACCAAAAGACAAGAGATTACCACGATAACATGAACGCTGACAACTACAGACGTTGGATTGAAGACAAATTGGTCCCGAATTTGCCCGCCAACAGTGTGTTGCTAATTGACAATGCCAGCTATCATAATGTACAGCTAGAAAAAACACCTACGTCTAATTCTACGAAACGTGATATGCAAGACTGGCTAACACGACACGCAGTACCGTTCCGTCCTGATATGGTTAAAGCAGAACTTTACGAAGTTGTGAAAATGTATAAATCAAACTTTAAAACATACTTAATAGATCAAATTCTGCAAAGCAAAGGACATTTAGTTTTAAGGCTTCCCCCTTACCACCCTGAACTAAATCCTATAGAGATGATGTGGGCAGAAATTAAGCGGGGTGTTGCTGAAAAAAATGTAACGTTTAATTTAAATGATGTGAAAAACTTATGTGAAGAAAAAATTTCAACTGTGACTGCTGACGATTGGGAAAAAAGATGCAAACATGTAGAAAGCATTGAAAAAGAATATCTGGAAAAGGAAGCTATTGTTGATGAAACAGTAGACCGTTTCATAATTAATCTTGGAGGAGAGAGTAGTTCAGACAGTTCCGACGACTTTGCTGAAGAGGAAGATGGTAATATCTCTGGAATACAGGTATTGCCTGACAGCGACTGAAAACTTCCTTAAAACGTAAGTACTGTACAATAGTTTTTGTAGTTAAATAACTCCAATATTATTTTTTAAATGTAGTAAACATTTTTATATTTAATTAAATATAATAATTAATATTTGCTCAGTTATTCTTGTTTATATTTGTTATTATTATTAATAAATAAAACTTTTCTTACAATATATTTTTTTTGTATTTTTTGAATATATAACACTATTTCGATAGTATAAATTATCATAATCAAAACTATGATGATGATAGTTTATACTATCAAAACAGTGCCTTATTAAAAAAATACAAAAAATATATTCTTGTAAGAAAAGTTGTATTTATTGTTAATAATATTAAACAAATAATTATATATGAATAACTCAAAATGTTCTCGAATTTATAATTTTAAAATAAATTTGGTTACGTACATTAAAAACAATGCAAATAACAAATGTATCAAAAACTGTAAATGACTGTTTTCAAAGTAATGAGTACATGTAGTACTATGTTACACATACTAAGTAACATCAGTGATGTTAAGTAACAAAATAGATAAAGTTAAAATGTAAATACAGATTTCTGGCAAGAACATCATAAGCGTGCAAGTTTTGTTTTGAAGGGACTGTACGTGTTAGAGAGACACTGTTATCGCATACTCTCCTCTCTCGAGTACTTTTTGAGTGGGGGTAATTCATACAGTGGGTCTGCGCCGATGACTGTTCAGGAATCACTGGCGGGCCTATACCTCTTTAACCAATTTAAAGCAAACGTATTGCCTGATATAGCGTATTACGCACTACAAGCTTTTGTCTTCCACAATGCAATGAAATACAAACGTCAGTCACTTGTATATTATATTATAATGTAAACGCAAAAAACAGAATTCACACTTAATAACGTGCACACAAGCATCCGGACAATTAGTTTATAATGTATACAAATTGAAAACATTTATTTATTAAATTGTCAAAATTACATTGTGTATCCAGGTTCTCTTCATTGCAACTTCTTTTTTTATATTTTATACACAACGCGTTTCGAAACTAGTAGTCCCATCATCAGGTGATAAAATATGTTCACTCACATGGAGTACGTCAATCAATAAAAGTCACACACATCCCGTTATTTAAGCGACTCCCAACCCGCGTTATCTCACGATGCGCATCGCTACAGATATCGCGAGTGACTAACGAATCCACATCATACTGTGCCCGCACTTATCTATCATATTGTTCCAGCACGCGCATGGCTGTATCATATAGCTTGCTAGATATGAAAGGAAATTTCTCATACAGAAGCTGATCACCCTGGGTTTTGGAGGTTCTGAACATTTAAAACTCTTTCAGTGCCTCCATGAGTTTGCTGTTTTTGCAGAAATGCAGTGGTTTGAAACTGTTTTGAAAACTGGAATAATTATGGTTATGATTGATGACATTTGAGGCAAAGTACGATTTAATATTCCTAATGTCACCCTTAGGCAGATGTCCCTTGTATCTATCCAAGAATTGTCTGCCTGTCTGTCCAATATAGAAGCTATTACAGTCTTCACACTCTATTTTATACAGCCCCGAACGTGGGCATAATAAAGCAATAAAGCAATACCGCCAGTAGACGATACTGGTCTAGTCGACCTCGGTCTGAAAGTTTTAAAATGCAGTTAGACGCTTCAAAAGAAAATCTACATACAATGGAGTAGACATTTAATATAATGTTATTTTCGAGTTACTTTAGCTACAAAAATTACGAACTTTAGTCTTATAAGAAACTGAACTACGCAGATCCCTCCACCCCTCCTCCTCAACATCAGAAACTACACATGTTCGCTTTAATTGTACGTACAACTTGAAGACCACAACAACTATGTATATTTATTTATTTATTGGAAAAGGTTTTTCCAGTCCATAGGTGGTATTAAATTTGACGTTAGTAATAGTCTGTAGTTTTGTGTTTAATTTAAAAGTTAACATTAATAGTCTTAAAGAAAATATCGTATTCCAAAATAAATAACGCGGTGCGCGTACTCATGATCAAGTCTTTATCGTCATAACAGAATATTCTTACTTTCTTATGATAAAATAAAGTTTAGCTGAGCGTTAGAAAGGGAACAGGAACGTTGTTTTTTTTATAATGTGTATTAAACTTGTATTGTTGAATCGGAGCATAGTCATATAGGCCTACAACAATCTATTCAACAAGTATTGATGAGATTAGAACCAAGTAGATGGTAACCGCTGAAAAACAGTACATTAGTGTATACAATGTTTACTAATTGTAGCAACGTTTACAAGGTAGAAACTAAAATTTATTAAATTAAGGAATACTAATTTTGTAGGCAATGACAGAACTTTTAATCCATAGTAATAAGCAAAAACGGTCAATAAATTAATATTTTAATAAAGGCAGACAAACGTATATTGTATAATAAAACTTCCCAAAGGTATTTGGAAATGATGCACAATTATTTTTTTATGTTAAAACACAATCTTAGTACTCAGAGTAATACAGCAAACATTAAATACGAAATATAATTTAGTGTACCTCCCTATCAACCAGTAATCGGTTAAAATTTATTATTGTTGCAATTTGTATAAAAATGTAATAACCATAGTCATCTCACAAAAATTAAAACTATAATTCATAAATTATGAAAAAACAAATTTTTTTTGAGTTTTCGTGAATATCGTTGCTTTATTCGTTTTTCAGAACAGTAAACGATATTTTACTGTATTATTTTTTTTGGGCGGTATAACTTTAAGAACCCGTTAAAATGTAATTAATTATTTATAAGATACCATGTTTGGGAGCCAAGTGTACAAGGTTAGTGTGGCTTGACATTTTTACTACACTGCAACAAACAAATGCCACAAAAATGAATATTCTACCGTCATAACATTTTTTAAGAACGCGAACGAAACAACTAACAGAATAATTATTTTATGTATCTCTTCTTCGTCTTCTCTTCTTTACGGATTAGGTTATATAAACCTGTTTCGGCACCCATCTCATCCTCGGATGAGCCACGTCTCTTCTACCAATGGCTTTATAGTTCAGGGGCGCTTTCGGCAATCCATCCTATGTCATCCTTTGCAGATGATCCCACCATTGTTGTAAATGCAATAATTTCATTTATGTCCTTTACTTTGAGTTCTGCTCTGATATCTTTATTCCTTATTCTATCTTGTAATGTGTAATTTAAAGTATTATGAAGAAACTGTATTTCAACATTCTGAATCTTGCCGCTTTCCTTTTTTGTCATGACCCACGCCTGACTTGCATAAATCAACATGGGTATTGCAGACATGTAGATGTGTAGAGTTTTAGTAGTCTTCGGAATAACTGGAGTACATTTAGTAGTGATAATAAGACAGAAGAACGTAAAGAAACTGGGCTGAATATCAGGTCCGGATAGGTGCTGCCAGCAATCTTTGGAAAACCGCAGTTATGGAAGCTTGAGATACCAACGGAAATGTGATATTGGAAACCATCATCATGCAATTTGGAATCAAAATGTTGCTCCATTTATAGAAACATATATAAATGTTATCAATACTTTTTAATTTATAAAGGTAAAAATTGTTTATTATAATAAAAATATTTATTATTATTAAAAACAGAATGTACAGGTTGTAATGAATTTTACGTAGACCAGACGAAGAAAAGACTCTCCGAGAGATTCATTCAACATCGTAAACGTTTTAAAAACCTAACATTTACAAATATAATTTAGTCACAACTGTTTCAACAATAAACATAAATTTCCAAACATTCAAAATGTCAAATTCAATAAAAATGTACACAAGGTAACAAAATGAGTATCTGGGAAATTCCGAATATTTAAAAACACAATAATAATAACTACTAATTAAAAAACAAATTCAAATAAAACAAAACAAGACAATTTATTCAAAATTACCCAATTATTAGAATAATAAAATAAAGCAATAAATACATAATAAATAGCTGAATACATAAACATTACAACAATCGAAAATAGAATGGAAACATTTTACGTACAATCGAAGTAAAATCGATTATCCCTAAGTGTATTATAATCGAAACATTCAATTACAATTCAAACAAACCTCTGAAGATATAGAATAATTTCTGTAAATCGTGCATCAGGTGACAATAAAACTACTTACAGTGTATTTATTTTAAGATATTACAAAGGTAAAAATGTAAGTCCTAACTCACCATAAAACATAAGGTTGTTGATTGTTCAGGTTGAATAGTTTTCAGTCATGGAAAAAACTCGCAAACAATTTTTGACCAAATTCGTTAAATAAAAGTGACTTTACGTTTAAAAGCAAGCTTATAACAAATGAAATGTTCGAGTAAAATAGTGAAATTAATTCATAAAGTTTAAAAGAATCATACCTTCAAAGCCATTCTTATAATGAATTTGTTTATGTAATGAGCAGAATGTTTTTTAATTAAACTTCTTGAGCTAATGAGGATGAAAGACATTAAATAAACTTGGCGTTCACAAATAAACTAGTAAAGTTTTATATAACTTGCTAACCGCGTCATCGGTTGTGTAAACCGTTTGTTGAATACGTGAAACAACAAAACTCATTATTAACTCGTGTTTTGCAGTTAACTCATTAGTTAACTAGTTGGGTATCACAAAAAAATTTGAAAAACTTTTTGTCTACATCAACAATGTTCATAAATACATCATCACTGCTTAATACAAAAAAAAAAAAACGGAGTAAATAGTTCCGTGATCCCGAATACAACAATCATTCGAAATGTACAGAAATCCCACCACAACAATCACCTTCAGAAGACGATCTCCAGCGAGCAATATAATCTTACATAAAATAGAAAAAGAATGTAACTGTAACATATCTGTAAGACATTTCAACTATCTTGGACGTGGTATTACTTTATGATCAAGATAGAGATGTAGAAATTAAAGTGACGAATTTCACAAGAATGTATGTAACGATTTAAAGAACGCTGGAAAATAAATGTAGAAGAAATTCAAATAAAATTTTATATTGGTAGTGATTTATTGATTTATGACTGCATCGTGACACTTGGTGAATTTATAAGTATTCTGGTGTTCACGGGATTCCTAGCCTTAAACACAGGGGCGTTAACGCATAGCCTTAACTGTTAGGGCGTTAGTGTAGCCCGATTTTTTAGCTGATGATGGTAGTCGATGCCAAAACGTCTGTTTTGGAAAAAACAATGGACTATTGCCAAACAGCCCGGGAATGGATTCTAATAACATTGACTCCTGCCGTGAAAGCCCACGAAGTATTATATTAATACGGATCATCTCTCAGTCAATGCTACAGTAATCCTGTCGGCTAGGTAGACAAACAGAAATCACAGCAAGACAGGAAGAATAGAAGAAGTAAAGCGGAACACTAACTTAAAGGTCATTTTCTGCAAGAAGACAGTATTAATAATTTATATATAAACTGTGACTTGCAAATGTACTTGGCCTAAAACAAACAGAAGAAGATATCAATATAGAATTGAAGAAGACAAACATATCATAATAATAGCTACAGAAGTCCTATGTGTAAAACCTATTAATTTCCTTCATCATCATCATCATCAGCCGTGGCTCTACAACCCTTGGTGGGTCTTTGCCTGCTCCAAGAGTCGATTCCATTCTTCCCTGGTTTTCCAGTTTCTTATGTTCAGCTTTCTGAGGTCCTCGTCTATCTGGTCTTTGAATCTATTTCGGGGTCTTCCCTTTTTTCTATTACCCATTGGTTTCTGGTAGAAAATATGTTTCGTATGCTGTCCATCCTCCATTTTTTCTATGTGTCCAACCCACCTTAGCATGTATATTTTGATTATCCTGACAATATCCGGCTCTTTGTAAATAATACTCAACTCTTTACAAACTCTACTCAACTCATACTCGACTCTTTGTAATAATGGTTATAGTTCATAATTGTAGCGCCTGCGCCACATTCCATTTTCTTGTACTCCTCTAAATATTGTTCTTAAAATCCGTCTTTCACAGCACACTACAATTGTCTCGCTATTTTTTCTCATTGTCCAGGTTTCTGAAGCATATGTCAGCACTGGCCTGATAAGCGTTTTGTAAATTTTGCATTTCGTGCTTCTTAAGATACAGCTAGATGCCAGGTGCTTTTTAATCCATAATATGTTTTATTTCCGACATATGTTCCTCTTCTTATTTCAGTGTTGGTGTCGTTAGTGCTGTTTACTGGGAGTCAAGATACATGAACTCTTTTACTGCCTCTATATGTTTGTGTGCCTATTTAAGGTTTTGTAGGGTTGAGTTTAATAGTAGTTGGGTGGCAGCATACATATATTTTAAATTATTCCTTAGGCTTTCACGGCCGGTGTCATTTGAATTATGAAAGATATCCGGGCTGTTTGGCCGTGGTCCCTGGTTAAAAACAAAACCAAACGTTTCGGCAGCTCCACTGGCTGCCATCATCAGTGGAATAAAATTTCTGCACTTTGGGTGACTACGTGCAGGCCCACAGTACTGTGGTATAGACTCACAGTGGGCCTGTGAGCCTGCACGTAGTCACCCAAAGTGCAGAAATTTTATTCCACTGAAGATGGCAGCCAGTGGAGCTGCCGAAACGTTTGGTTTTGTTTTTAACCAGGGACCACGCCCAAACAGCCCGGATATCTTTCATAATTAAAAAAAATACATATATTTTGTTTTCTCCAAGTTTCTCTGCAGTCCAATTTTACTTGAGGCTTGCTTTAATGCTGAAAAGGCACTAATGAGATCTAGTTTTGTCCTGACAATTAGGTCAATATCATCTGAGGGTACTTTTGTTTTTAGGGTAGAGTATAAATAGAATTTTGTTTAACAATAATAAATGGACAGAAGTCGTAACATAAGTATAAACGTAATATTATAAACGAAATCGTCAGAATTATACTATCCATAACAAAAGAATGGCTTTTTAAGACGGTACTTCATGTCTTAAAAAATTTGTATGTACCTTTTCAACAGATTGTATGCTGTTCTCACGTACCGGTACCCCCTTTTTCGCTTTTACTAATAGCCTGGTGGGTTTTAAGACCTGCATATTGTTACGTAACATAGGTGAGATTCATTGCTTGACGGGATCGGTTCTCGACGTGTTGATGCAAGTGTTAGTACAGATACGCGCAAAATGATGTTTAGACAAAAATCGTCTTCTTCTATGGCGTCACAGTTCAGAGTCGAACCTTAGCTTTTTCCTGCCCTTGGCGATCGATGTCCATCGTTTTTTTTCAAGTAAAGTATCAGCATCCCTCGCCACTGCATCAATCCATCGATGCTTGGGTCTCCCCGCAGGTCTTCTACCCTCGATTTGACTAAACAGTACCTTCCTAGGTATTCGGTTGCCTTCCATCATAATGATGTGTCCTGCCCATTGCAATCCATCCATCCAGTCGGGTGGTGGGGGCCAGACCATTGTCTTTATATAGCCTGTATAGCTCCTCATTGTGATGCATTCACCATATCCCGTTTACTTGGATTGGTCCGTATATTCTCCTCAACTCAGAGTATTGACTATGTTAGCGGCTTGTTTGTTCAGAGTCCAAGTCTCACTGCCATATATTATCACCGGCCGGTCTAATCATATCTTTATATAATGTGACCTTCGACTGACGGTGGATATTCCTTGTCTTGAATAAACCCCAAACATTTAAGCCGATTAACTATACCCAGGTTTAGTGATTCGATTTCAAACTGTTTAGGTTTTCTGATTTTCCTTCAAGTGGTAATATAACCTTTGATTTCTCTGTATTAACCTGTAATCCTATCTCTTCTGCTTTAACTTTGAGTTCCTGGAAGGTCTCTTTTGCTCTTCCTTGGGTTCTTACCATAATATTAATATAATATGCATACCCTACGATCTGAACCATTTTATATTCTAATGTTGAATTCCTATCAATAGAATAAAATAACGATGATAATTTTGATAGGGATAAATTATTGACATTTAAGATCACTTAAACACACTCTTCAGTAATAAAAGTAACAACACGCCATCAGTGCATATGGCTTTATTTTCCTTTAGTTTTGTTAGGGTCGTCTTTTGTTCGTATTTCATTGTGTCGTGAGGCTGACGAGTTGAAATGTACAGTCTAGCAAACACAATGTGAAGCAGGATTCATAACGCGCGCACACACAAACACACCGTCTGCACACAGGAAGCAATAAAACGCACAGTAAAACTACAGAAAAGAGATGGAAAAGTTTCAAGCGAACAAATACGAGAATGAGACAGCAAGTAGGCCTCCTGAGGTTATACACACTACTACGAAACGAGAGTGTAACTCTGAGGTATCTGCACAGTCTACTTAAGTAAAGATCTAAATTTATCGATAAGGTAAATAATACATTAAAAGTAGTTAAAATAACCGACACAGTCCAGATTTGTGCTTGTAGATGTGTACCTGTGTGCGTTAACGTGTGCGTTGACATGTCCTGATCTTCGTCACATATCATTACTACCTTCCTTCAGGATTACGTACTGCAACTTGTATACTACCTATTAAAGTCAGCTTACATAATCGACAAATAATCTGTCTAAGTTTCTGTTACTGTAGGCTACTCCTAAGCTGCCAAATGTGTCGCCAACATTAACATACTCCCTTTTACAAATTTATGTTAGGTTAATTTGTGGTTGACTTTACGAAAACGTAAAGATTTTGCATTCAAATCTCGTTTAGATCTGTCAGCGTTCGCAACTCTAGATAAGTCACTTTTTTTATCTGTGTAATAGTAAACTTAAATTTAAAATTTTAAGAGATAACAAAAAAATTGTTTACTGCATCAAAACATTATTTTGTTTCCGAATTATTCAGTGTAATTTTATTATTTTTACTAATATACTTTATCTCAAAATTTTGCGTAATTGACATAATTGAGGAATGTTTGATACGTGTGATGATTTTGGGGGGGGGGAGGTGGACGAACGGGACTGGATCGGACCCCTTCCCCAGAAGGTCGAAAAAAGTTGACAAATTTTCAGACTAGTTTATTCAGCTGTCTACGCTAATATAGTGCGATAGTAATTCTTTTTTAAATATACAAACATGTTTATTACACATCATTTGCGTATACGTTTTAAATATGAAATATGGGGAAATCAATCCAGTCAATAAATATCTTCTAAACAATTTTTAATACCATGTATTTTTGTTGTCTTCTTACAGTTTCTTTTATTGGGATTGATTTTAGGGTATTATTAGACTTTTTCAACCGTTTTAAGGACAGTAACTTTTTATGTGGATATATGTAGTCTGAAATCCTTGCAGATTCCATGCAGTTAGCGTACAGCCAGATTTCCAACAGAATGATCTTCGTTGTTGCATTCAGTCTTCGTTAGGATAGCCGCATGCTCTTTGTACGATGTATTAAGCAGGCTGTCATCTCTATAGTTATCAAAGTCATTACGATCTTCTTCTTGCGTATGGAGACTACCTTTATCAGCCGCCAATCTATGAAAATATGGCCAATGGTCAAAACAGACTGATAAGTTTAATAAGCAATCATGTAACAAGGCTGGAGTACTTTATAAGCTGCTGTTTGATTTAAATGCCAATATTTCGCTTGGTATTCACTATTTCTCTTCTTACACTGTCACAGCGGAGGTGATATTCAGACCTAGTCTGAAACCTTTCAAACGTTTAAAACTAGATATTTAAAACATGTAGGTTTCTTAGAATCTATTTGTTATTTGTGAAATATGATCACCGCATAGACGCTGATCTTGGTTCCCGTATGTTTTAGATTCCATTCTCAGTACTTCTAAGGCTGCATGGAACACGATAGCCCTGATGGTACCACATTCTTGATTTAGATTATTACTGACGGGTGTTTGTTGTGGAAACTGACTCAGACGATTCTGGCACAGGTTGTCGCGTAGTATCATCGTAGAGTAGATATACGTACGTTAAAAGATTGTGGGGGGAATTCGAGCTTAGGTGCCCATACACCTTCGTGCATTGCACGTCAGCAATCAATGCACGAAGGAAAAATACCAGTGTGTGCAGTGTGTGGGCTCCATCGTGCTTTGCACGCCGTGCATTGCATGGCACGAAGGCGATCAAGACGAGCTTGATTTTTTTTAGCACGTCGTGCAAAACACGAATGTGTGTGGGCTTGCCACGCGCCACGTGCCGGAGTGAAGCGTTTTTAGGTTATATTCAGTTAGTCGTAAGCTGTGATGTGTGTAGATGTATTACAATCTTCATATTTTTTATTCTTATATTTTTGTAATAATTTTTCAATAATTATTTTAAGAATATAAAAAACACTTTAAAATAGAATTTGTAAATCTCATATCATTGACATTATGTGAGAGTAATATTGGTACATTATAATAATTGATGCAGTCATTAATTTAGAAAATTGATGTAAATGTATACATTACATTATACACTGTATAACTGAGTGTTTATTAAATTATACAATGAATAATTAATGACTTCGTAAATTAAAGAATTTATAGTAAACTAGTTAATTTAGTACAAGATAGTGTATTTTTAGAAACTAAAACAATTTCATAAGAGCAATGAATTTAATTCACCATACAGTTTTCTAATGGTAAGAATGAATTAATACGTAGCACTAAAAACCCACATAGAATTAATAATAATGACAATAATCTCAATGAATTCACAATACAATATTTTTATGGCAAGAAGTAATTATTAATATATAGCACTAAAAGCCTACTATTAAATATTCCATATCACACGTTTTGTACGCTGTAAACAAAACTTTACTTGATCAGATAAAGCAAAACAGAATAAACTGCAGCTTGTTCGTTGACGTACAATGTGTTCTAAAAAATGACGAGGCAAGCAAATACTAGATGTGATTGTTTCTAATCTTATCTTAGTTCTTATCTACTAGGAGATTTCTGGTGTGCAACATCAGCGAGAAAAAAATAACAGCTACACGAGGATCATTACAATTAAGGACATGCTGAACTTCCTGACAAGACAAAGTACAGTATGAGTCAGCGATCCTGGAATTAACACTGAGCGTTTTGTTATTCAATGGCAGTTTAAATAGGGCTTAGTTTTAACTTATCAATCTCATTGTGTGTGTCAATATGAAGAATAATATACGTACGTTTTGTAAACGAATAAATAGGGGTTCAGCTGCAACGCAGATAATCGAGAGTGGAGTGTAGTTGTAATCTGATGTAGACTGTTATGAAAAGTGTTGAGTGAAAAATATTGTACCATCAGCAGATAACGAGATGGCCAGACAATGAAAGGGACCGGCTGATTTCGTGCAAAGTTCTACCTCCCCGTCTGGCCACCTCTTTGTCGTCTGATACACTATTTATTGTTATAATGTAGTGTGTTACAGTAAGTTGATGAATTTCAGAATGAACCTATTAACACTTCTCCAGCAACAAGCGCTATTAGTTGTGGACGTAAAAACAGGCCCAGAGAAGAAAATAATCTTCGAAAAATGTGTATCTGGAAAAAGCAATATCTTTGTAAGATGAATATGACAAATTTGGAGCAAATGTTCTAGCAAAACTGCGGAAAATGGAACCTACCCAGTGTATTTAGGTATGCAGAAAATTTAATCAATCAGGTTTTGTTCGATGGAATGTTGCAAAGACTGCAAGAAAACTCACCCGTATACCATCCTTCTACATTTGACGAAAGAAGTATGGCTTCTGGAGGAGGTGCTGGAAGTAGTGGCAGAAGCACGCCATTCTACCAACATTTCAAACCACAACCTGAGAGTTATACGATTTACAATTTACAATACCAGTCTTCTTCAAACAACAACAACAACAACAATAATAATAGTGATATTTTTGGGCTCTGTAAATATATAACAATAAGTTACTTCAATAAATACTCCTGGTGATATTAAAAGATAAGTGACATTTGTAAATTAACATTGATAAGAGTATTTGAGAACATGCTCATCATTATTAGGTTACAACCTATAATAGTAATAAATTCCACAATTTAGCTTTAATTATTGATTTCCTTTATTCATACCTTTATGTACTCATCCTGCAAAACGTCATAAATAGCTTGACAGGTTTCTGGAATTACTTTTCCAACAGCCTGAGGAGAAATTATGTATGAAAATTTCATATCCTTTAAAGTCCTTCCAGTGGCTAAGTATGTTAATGTTGCTACTAATCTCTGTTCCGCTATAATTTGCTCTTGTGTCCATTTTTTTCTATACGGGGACGAATTTTCTCTAGTAGGTAGGCCTAGTTAAATGTCTTATCATGCATTCGTAAGTAGTTCCGGTAATCATTTGGATTGTTTTCTCTTAGCTCATTCAAAAGTTTCATGTCAGAACATTTTCTCTTTTGTTGTAGCCATTGTTTACTCCACATGAGTCTTTTCTTCCGTTTTTTCTTAATATTATGATCACATATTACACTAATAACTACGAGTGATAAAGCTTGTTTTTGCTCCAATGTCATTTTCTACCACGCAATTCAGCTATAAATTTAATTGCACCCTATTAACAAAAAACCGTACACACAAATACAGCTCAAAGTACACATTGGGATCGTATCTGGCACGCCACGAGACTGACTACTTTTCCATTGTGTGGGCTCGCCGTGCTGTATGGGCCGCTTTAGGCGCTCACCTTTTCCTACCGTTCATGAATACTAATCTTTAATATGACGAGAAAAAGACAGAAATAACGTCACATCCTCCTTATGACCTTCTGTCCTTGTGTTCTATTTATATTTCTATACATTTCCATTAACTAAAAGTTAATCAATTAATGACTTATATCCTGTAGCGTACCATATGCATGTATTATGCGGAAAATACGTATTGGTTATTTTTAAATTGTTGAATGTAACAAAACCAATGAATTGTCGTTAATTTCCATTTTCTGATACTTCACCATGAATTCTTATTACAGCTGTTGTAGGAGAATTTACAATACGAGGGGGATTGAAACCCCCTGCTAATTTTGCAGAATCCTTTCTGTTTATATTATTGACAAATATTGTAAGACCTCACAAACTTTTTTTCTGAGTCTTCTTTGCGACCGTCCTTAGGACTATATGAAGATACCGACGTTTTGTACCCCCTTACTGCTTTGTAGAAGACAGTCAGACTATATTGAGAGAAAGACAAATTGAAGAAGATCTTTCCATGGACAAGCAGCAATGGAAGTTGAGAATTCAAACAATTCTGTAATCTTTCGTTCCGGAACACGTGTAAAAATTGTACAGTCAGAATAATAATAACTGTTTTGTATTTTATCCTTAATATTCGCTTATTAACCAATTGGAAACTTTAAATCCCGTTTTCAATAGTTTCTTTATCGTTACTGCAGTCCTGTAACTGCGTGTCTTTCAGAAACTACACCATTATATATTAATATATATATCTCTGTCGAACCTTTAAATTTCTTTTTGCTTTTAGAAATTATGGTAATATCTACGCTCAGGTTATTAGTTTAAGTTCTGGCTTGAAGTGCCGTCTCTGTATGCGCGAGGCCTCTTATATTGCACACTAATTTTAAATTGTTCGGCAGCTGCAAGTCTCATTTTGCTTTTATTCGCAGTATTATTATTATTATTTAACCACAATTTATTAATTAACAATTAAAATTTCAACTATTAATGTTTAATCTTGTAATATACATATATAATGATTCTTAATCCTAATTTGTTTTTTATACATACAACACAATTGCCTGCATGTTAGTTACGCTATGTTTTGAGAAGATGCTTAATAATAATGTTATGCTGAGACGGTGTCGCTACGAGACACTTTGCACGCGTTGTGTGAGCGGTAATGTTACGCGACGCTCGAGAACCTTCTCGACATTTCCAGGCACACCCCTTTTAGAATATTGTTGATCATTCTACCGGCACCTAAGTCGTTTTTGTCGCACACGCTGCTCCAGACGGTCAGAGTATAACTGCGGGTTCAGAAGCGGAGCGTCGGTTTTTCTTTTCAACGATGCATTGTGCGCTTTCAGATTCGTTGTGTGTTTATAGCGGTTTAGTGTTAAGTGATAATTGTGAGTTACTGACTGCAGACATCTGAAATTAGTGACTTGTATTATTTAGCACGTTAAATAGGTGTTATTTATTGTGTGTTATGTTAGCGGGTGTTAAACAATAGTAAGATTGAAAAATAATTTTCAAACGAGCCTCTTTCCTTATTAAAACTGCAATAAAGGTTGTAATAAAGAATCATTTGGTGTAAAATTATTGTATTGTCACTGTTCAGACATGGAGATCCGTGTGACAATCGGAACAGTACGTTTTACTGTCTACGTAGAATCTTAGACACCTTTCTTTGGTTATATTAAAAATGTTAATCAACACATTTCTGAGTCACTACTTCTTTCATAAGATAGTACAATCCCACGCTTATCTCTTCATTGTATCCCTAATGGCAAAAATAATACATTTTTTATAATAAGAAGCAGTGTCTGACATAATATAAAAAGATTGGTACGCCGTCTCATATTGTGTGTAGTTACTAGAAAAATGAGTTATCACAATCATATTGTGTGTAGTTAGTAGAAAAATGAGTTATCACAATCAGAAAACATTATCATAAAAAGGATAAAGTGTCCAATGAATTAGAAAGTATAAATTCTTTTGTTTTTATCAGAACGTTGAGATTTTTTTTTGTTTCATAGACATTCAAGTTCACATTTCCCCTCTAGAAGTAATGTTTTCAAGACGGTTATAAAAACAATTTTCCATTTGGAAAATATATTCAATGCAGTGCAATAAAAACCCAAGTTTCCTTAAGTAATAGTTTGACGAACTCTATGCAATAATAATGTATATACAACTGACTAAGATGTGAAAAGCAGAATCTTTTTGACAGTAAACAATATAAACATATTGTGGTGACTAAAGAAATCGAGAGGGGGTTGGGACGGAGCAAATTGAAACAGGTTGCGTAGATTTATGTGGCGCGTTCCCAGCGGTAACCGTGTTTACTCAGCCCCTTACCGACCACGACTGGAAACAATGTTTCCCTTACCGACACCTATACTGAAGTAGGTACTGCAGACTTTATTCGCACACTTTGAGGTAAATTCATATTTTCATTTTAAATGTAATATTCAAGGAATTTTGAAAAAATATTCTTCACATATATCGATTAATAGTATTATTAAAAGTATTTAGATTAATAGTATAATTGGCGTCCAAAATCAAAGAGTTTATATTTATTCCTACGATCTGTATGTGCGCAATATTATTTGAAATATGAGTAGCCCCACAGTAAGGTAAAAACTAAAAATTAATTTATACATAGGCCTACAGATAAGAAAATTATCAACTAAAACGTATTGTCTCCTACATGTTGGATTGACAGTTATAGGGCTACTACATATTAGACTCCGCGGTTGAAAGTAGGCCTACTACATGCCGGTTTCAATTCACTTTTACACACTAATTCCAATGGCTTTCTACATTATTTTGATTTAATGTATTCTTCTCCTTTCAGCACACTGACAGCTTCGTCATTAAATTAAATCATCATCATCATCATCATCATCATCATCATCATCATCATCATCATCATCACTCTAAGGACCTAGGCCTTAGACCTGTTCCGGAGCCCACTCCTCCTCGGTCTACCCAGTACTCTTCCTCTACCCTTCCCAGGTACCTCTACTCTTCCCAGTACGGTGGTAACCCAAGGCAGCCAAAGGTAGATGGATATCAGGTATGCTGTTCAAGTGTTCACACCATCTCCTTTTCTGATCTTCAATCTTGTTACGACGGTCTCAACGATCGTCGTATGGTACAGTGGAAAACAAAATACAATACACCAATGAAATCACTAATAACCAGCTTTAATTATCATAATTAGTAATTTGTAATCAACAAGTTATTCAACAAGATTATAGTCGTACAACAATTCAAGTAAGAATTGTCCACATGCAATAATAATGTGAATTATAAAGAATTCCGCACTAATTATAACACAACAACACTTCGCTACAGTACTTCTACAAACACTCGATCCGCGCTAAGGAAAATCGCTCACGTAACTTACTTAACAACGCCAGACGCTCTTGGGTTTATAGGTCGCGCAGAGGTCCAGTATAGCTTTCCCTCCTTGTTGCACGCAGGCCTAATGAGTATCTCAAGTGTTCTTGAACACACTAAAACTTACTTGACTGAGGCAACACCTGGGACACTGAATGGGGGGGGGTGGAGTGGAAATGTTTTGGGTTGTTCGATAGGCTTTTCGTTACAATATAAATATTAAGATGTGAAGATTTGATTGATAACTTGTATTATTTGATTCATTTGTTTGATTTGATTGGCAATTTGTTGTATTTACATAAAATAAATTATTTTTAAAAACTGATAATTGTTCTAAAAAATTTCACCGAAGCCTTACGCATGTTTTATTTTTTTAATCTGTCTGATACATAGTCACAATACATTTACACTATACACATTATACTTTTTTACTTCTATGTTCCCTATGAAAATGGAAGTATGGTGATCGCGAAAAAAATCGTGTAATAAGGGATGATTCTGATTGTACTACCATGAAAACAAAAAGAAAAGTAATTTTCCAAAATGTTTCTATGTTTATGTGTGTAGAATATGTTCAATGGTGAATGATAACTGCTGCAAATTCAAACAGAATTAAATAATTTTTCCATCTGTGCTCGGGTTTTAGAGGACTCAAGGCCTATTGATTTTGGTGAAGATCGGTTAAGGGCGAGAGGTAGTTTACCTGCAATGTTTTACGTTGTAACAAGAGTAAAGTACTTAAAAATTTATTTAAACCTTCTCAAACAATGGTAATTGTTAAAAATAAAATAATTTTGTTGCCAGGCAACCAGGTTGTTCGCTTGGGAGGGAGGGGTAGCTTACCTTGCAATGTTTTATGTTTCAACAAGAGTAAATTAGTTAATTTTAATAAATAAGTTCCCTGAAAATAAAATCATACTAATCCACTGTAAAATGGTAAATGATATAATTATAAATGGAGTGTATAGTTGAAGGAGGAGTGGGTGATTTTTGGAAAATTGCTGTGCTGAAATCAAATATATTACGAATATTTAATTTTGAAGGGTAACATACATTAGAAATTACATATGACAAAACTATTACTCTACGAAAGTGTGAATATCATTAATTGTGGAGATCGGTAGTGGAGGGAGGGATGATTATCTGCGTAGTTCAGTTACCTTAGAAGAATAATATCATTATTGGTGGGGATCAGTTTAGGAGGAGGGATGATTATCTGCTTAGTTCTCTTTCTTTATAAGAATAAAGTACCTAATTTTTATGGATAAAGTGACTCGAAAATAACATTATACTAAACGACTACGTCATGATAACAAAAATATCTATAAATAGTCAAATTGTTTGAGGGTGGGTGATATTTTTTTTAGAAATTATTCATGTACATGATTTTAAATATAAATATATAAATCTTAGAACTTGGAAGTCATATATAGTTCTGCATACCATTTCTTAATAACATTAGCTATTTATATTAGTTTCTAAGGCTGCTTGTATCAGGTACGTTGCTTGATCGTAAGAGTGACAACGATTTTAAGTTTGAAATTCAGTAATCCATTATGTCTACTTTTAGTAAGAGACAGTTTGAAGCCTACTGTTTATTTATGTAAACAGTTAAGTCGCTTTGACATAGTGCTCTATCGTATACTGTATGGCTGACTATCAGTCACACGGAAAATTGTCGTGTCTCCTGTTACACTGTGTAATAGGCTCCTGCCTTTAACACAAAGTGGAATCAATGTAACGTGTTACACAACATTTTATATAAGTACGTATACTAACACAGACCGGAATATCATTATAACTTACCAAGTATTGAAAAATTGGTTATAGCGTATCCTGAAAATAATGTAATCTAAACAGTTTAATAAGTAGGCCTATTTAAGCATAAGATTCCATTTACTTTTCATTTAGGAAATATGGTTGTTCTTTTCAAAGTATACGTTAAATTTTGATACCAATGTTGTTTCAGTAAAAGTCATCTCGCGGAATTTTTTGGAACCTATATTAAATAGTTCTACAAAGTACGTTATTTCGGCGATGGACAGATAATTTGACTCGGGAATATCACTTCAGCGAAATATTCATGTGAATGCATTGCTTTGTGCAGATGACAAGGTAATGGTACAGAAAACAGAAGACCAGTTACAGCGCGCGATATTTACGTTCAATAGCATCATACAAGACTATGGGCTACAGATCTCTGCTACAAAATCTAAAACAATGTCATTTCATGGAAGGTATCCTATAAGAATTAAGATAGTCGTGTATAACCAGATTTTGGATCAGGTTAGTCATTTTAATTACCTAGGTTGTAATATCTCATATGGAACTGATATTGATTGGGACAGTAAGCTAACAAAATTTAGTCGCATTTGTGGGACGATTCATAGGTACTTGAAAAATAAAACACGGAAAGATACCCGAATGAAATTCTATAAAACTGTGGTTGTCTCCCCACATTCCTGTATGTTAGACATGGACTCTTGGTAAAAGGGACACGCAGAGGATTCAGGCAGCCGAAATGAAATTTCTAAGAGGGACGCAAGGTTGTTCTCTCTTTGATCGGGGAAGGAAGAGGATATTAGACGCGATTTAAACATTGTATCATTGCGCCAGAAGATTGAAGACCACAGAAGGAGATGGTGTGAACACTTGAACCGCATTCCTCATATCCGTCTACCTGTAGCTGCCTTGGATTATCACCCTACTGGGAATAGAGATGACGGTAGACCGAGGAGGAGATAGGTTCAGGAACAGGTCTAAGACCAGTCCTTGGAGTGGTGATGATGATGAAGTATTAAAAAATTGTTTATAGCCGAATCCTAAGAATAATGTAATTGAAACGGTTTAATAAGTAGGCCTATTTAAGCATAAGATTTCCTTTACTTTTCAGGTACTCTACCTTTTATCCGTTCGATATTTTCATTATTTTCGATATTTCAATAATGCGATTGTTTAGCTTCGATCTTTAGTGAATGTCGCACATAATTTTATGCAGGCAAAAGAATTATACAAATTTTAATTCCGTATGTTGCAAAATAGTTTACTGGCGATTGCAGTTGCTGTTTTTAATCCTTTTTTAAATGAAAAATGCTTGTAGCATTAGTATATCACAGTTACGTATCTGTGACGCCAAAAGTTGATGTTGTTAGGTTAACATGAGAACTGAAATTACGCATGGAAAGCGATACGTGTGTAATGTGAAACTCGTTCTTTTTGCGGAAACTACGAAAACCCTAACTCAGAAGTAAGGCGGGTAGCCCAATTGGTTATTACTATACTTTATCCTTTTTTGTGGCAGAACTCGGTTTTGAATAGAACTATTTTTCCTAGTATTACTCGTTTTTTTCATTAATACTCGTTCTGTGAATAGATCATTGAAAAACCACCAAACTCAAAAGTAAGGCTGGCGTCCTAAGGGTCACCCCTTGCCTTTTTATGGCAGAACTTTTTTTTTGTAATATTCGTTTTCCAACAAGTATTGGTTTTTTAGCTAACCAAAAGTAAAAAACGTCTTTTATGTACAATATGTAGAGCGTTTGTTGTCATTTCTTAATACATTTTTTGTGTGTTTTTCATTAACCATAAATATTTGTACTTTTTAGTTTACAATTGCTGTTGTAGTTTTGTTAATTTGTCAACTCAAAATTGTTAGGTTCTTTATTTTAAGTATTACTGTGTTACAAGCATTTTATATAGGCCTACACATTAAACGTTATGCTTTCCTCAACCACGGATTTTTATTTATTTCAGCAGTAAACTAAAAACCAAAAACAGTTGTCACCTAACCTCACAAATGAAAACAACACGTACTTTGCTTTGCATTAAGAAGTAGGACACTTTACAATTAGTAGGCTACATTTCTGCTTCTCCACATCGTAATATATCGATACAATCGCGTATAAAAAACATCGAAAATGTACTGCAGGAACGGATAAGGGTACAGTTCCACTTTTCATTTAGGAAACATGGTTGTCGTTCTAAAGTGTACGTTAAATTTTGGAATCAATTTTGTTTCAGTAAAATTAGAAATTCATCTCGCAAAAATTTTTTTTCATCCAGATATTACATAGTTTTACAAAGTACTTATTAAGACTCCTGTCTCAAATATTTACAAAAATATTTCTAAACTACTAAGTTAATTTTATATACTTAAGGTTACTTGATAACAAACGATAAAATATTAAAAATTTGTAAAACGTCTGATTGTAAGAGAACAGGGTCACTGTAAAATGCGAAATATGTAATTATGTTTCACCCTAACCTCCGGAGATCAGACTGGCATATTAAACACACTCCAGGGAAATCATATTTCTGTTCTATTTGAACGTTATATAATTTACTTGCTAGATTATTTATGTAGGGCCATTCGTATAAATTGAAAGTAACTTTTTTTTTTAATTAATAAAGGCTTGTTTTACTTTGAATTTTTTTATACATCATATTTTTATAAACACCTACACTCAAGCCCATATAAAATTAATTAAAGCCCATATTAGAAGAATTGTTATTGTGGTAACAGCTCTTCTCCTGCTGATAACTTTTATCAGATTAAGACAAACACGCTCAGACTAACTTATTTTTTTTTTAGCTCGCGTGTGCCCTAAACCTGTGTTGTGTGCTCACACCGTGTGCCTTGGCTTCCAACACCAATCCCCTCCAATATCTCCTCTCCATTGCCATTTCAGTGTAACCACTCATATCCATTCTTCTTAGATTTTCTAGCACATCATTCAACCATCATATCCTTGGATCGGCCCCTCTTTCACCTTTTATAGACTTGCGCCCACAGGATTTTCTTTGACATACGATAATCATCCGTCCGCTCCAGGTGACCTAGTCATTGTATTTGTTGAGCCTTTACGCTCTGACTGACTACGGTAGGATATCCAGAAATATCGGAAGATTTTTCAGTTCTGACACTAATTATGTTAGAAACTGTGGATGTCCAGCATGCAATATAGACTAGGTGAGGGTGCTGCCAAACTTGGATGATTCATGTACGACAGATAACAGTATAATTGTATGTGGTACATCGTTCAGAAAACATAAACTCGTGGTTCAAGATTTAAATGAAACACAGCACCCCGTCGCTATTGAAACTAACCGGTGCCATATTTAAAACTAATAGTAATGATAATTGGAGAGTATTACTGTGACGTAGAATGCACAATAATACTGTAGAATATAATGTCAACAGTGGAAGGATTTAGCTTAAAAATCTATAGTAGTGTTACGCAACAGAGCTTTCTCAAACAATGAAGTGTGTCGTTTTACGCGTTTCTCGGTTAGCCCGGCTGTAACGTTTGTGTGCGTAGATGGGCCGTAACTCTTGCCTCATCACTTACGTGAAGAAAGACATGCGTCAACAATCGAGTCTGTTCCAGACCGCGCCGGTCAACGCACTGCGTTCAAGGCCAGACATCGACACTGTTTCTAGTGGAGTCGAGAGCGCCTGTAATACACAGTTTGCTCGATACGTCATCCAGAAAGTGACCGACTACTCTGGCATCTCATCGGGGTGTAAATATAAGAATCCAGCGACGGTCAGTTTAGTTAACGTCGGGTGATTTTTCAGTGCGTTCAAGTGGTTATTATTCAAAAGTGATTACTGTGCGTGACTCTATTAGTTGACATTATCATTGCCTGTGGACAAATTTTCCATGAATTGTTGTAAGAGAGTATCTTGTCGATTAAAAAATTATTAATTGTGATAATTAAAGCTGGTTAAAGCTGGTAGTGATAAATAGTGACTTCATTGGTGTCAGTATTTTATTTTTTTAAAGTACTATACGACGATCAGAGAATCCGCCGTAACAGTATATTTTTTAGCAAATATTAAGGTAACTTAGTATTAAAAGTATGTACTGGGCTGTTTGGCCGTGGTCAAACGTTTCGACAGTACCAAGCTTTTACCACAATACTGTGGGTCTGACGTTAACAACCCGCGTTCAGGTAGACTCCGATTCCTCGAATTCCACTGATGATGGCAGCCAGTGGTGCTGTCGAAACGTTTGGTTTGTTTGAAAACCCTGGGCCACGGCCAAACAACCTGGTACATACTTCTAATGCTACTGGCACCGACCGTGAAGTCTCAGAACTATATTAAGGGAACTTATTTTAAATCAGCAACTCTGCACGTTTACGCTTTTGCTTGTTGAATGCATTAAAATGCAGAATCGCACTGACTTTGCCTTCTTTATATCATTGTTGTAACACTGACAAAGGAATTTCCTGGTTTCTGCAGACTATTTATGGTTTCACTTACTTATAAAAACGTCCACACATTTCTATGATGTCTAACATCGTTTTGCGGTAGAACGCATTCACAGAGAGGCAATGTATGTAATGTACATGACTGTACAACTCACTAAACTAAGTTAACGACTGGTTGAACACTGCACAGAGTATTCATCGCACGCTTGCTTGCACAGTCGTAAGAGCAAAGTACGAATAAATTAAACCGTAGGTCACAGGAGGAAATAAAACTCGACTTTGAAATCTTGCATGCGTGTAATTTGTCAAGTACTTAACTGTCGGTTATTTTATTTTATACACGTCATTTGTAACGAAATAGAAGTTGTTCTGTTCTCTTGGTGATATACATGTTTGTGTGTGTGTATGCAAGCGCGAAAACCTTCTACAAGTTTATCCTTTATATACTAATTAACAAATTTTATTACAGAGAAAAACTGAACAAACTAAATCGGTTCCTTATTAAAAACCACTGTGCTAAACATGGTCTATTTTAAAGGTACTCCTTGTTTATTCATACACCATGTACTAATTATGATTCTTAAACAGTCTGCCCCCTTACTATTCAATAAACTTTATTTTCTTACTTTAAATAAATATGACTCGATTCTGAAAACTGTCAAGAGACATTTTTTTATTATGTTGCTGCCAAATTGTCTAAAACGTTAACTTGTCCTAAAATGCGCAGCTTTGATTATTTGAATAACAAGCGCTTTAGCAAATTTAATAGGTTTCATAAAAACCTGTTGCCTTTAATAAAGCATACTCATGACATAGTCTACACGAATTGTTTTTTTTTTTATTTGAGGAATCAACAGTTGTTACAACATCTTTACAGTTATATTTGTATAATGGAGCAACTTAATACTACTACATGCTCATAATACGAGAGTTTAATATGCTAATAATATAAACATTAATAATAATGCTGTTTAATTGTGACCGATGAATATTACCGGTAATTAATTATTCCTTACTTGATTCTAAGTGTTCATGATGAACACTGTTAACCAACAAAACATATCCATTCGTTACAAGATATTCGTACAGCAGACAATTGTTTGAAATGTAGGAGCGTGAAAAGCTCTCTAAGTTTACCAGTCAGGGTTGTTTTGTGACGTTTCAAAAGTCTTTGTAGCTTTGAAAACATAAATTTAGGCTAATTCGGCAAAGTTTGTTTACTTCCGTACTGTAGCCGTATTAATGTTTACAACTGAAAGCTTCGCTCAATTAACGTTCATTATTTAGAAACAATTGAAGTACGCAAACATTGAAGATACTAAAGAAAAAGACACAAGTATTGTAATCTAAAAGTTAATTTGAAATTGTTGTGAAGGAACTAATTTCTCAAGAGTCTGATTCACTAACACTCAAACTGAACATTTCATCAAACAGAGGATCACGGAAATAATATTCTTCTGTTACGGTGAAAGTTGATCTCTTTTGTACGTAACGGATACTGGTTTTGTTGTTACGAAACAGGAAATCTACTCTCCATTCCAGTAGTAGCAAAATTTAGTTTCCTCTATATAACTCTGCTTCTTTTATAATTTATTAGCACACAAAAAAAGAAATATAAAATAACAAAATATGGATTTAATGTAAGCTTCTTTGAAAAATTTCACATATATTAACGTGTACATATTACACAGTGAAGAAAGCAATTTAGAACACTATGTTGACTTTAAAATTTATATTATTTGGATGAAATCCAATATTCTCAAACTGGTGTCTGAATATAAAAAATACTAAGTTATTTAGTATGCGGAAGCAGGGGTATTGTTTGTATATGAACACTGAACAAATAAGTTTGGGGACCTGATATTCCAGTTTTTCAAACATTAAACATTTCTTTGAATTAATTCAGTGGCGTGCCTTGAGTACATAACAGCTGTTACCGGTTTTGTTAGGCCTAAAACTTAGCCTAAAAATTAATTCGTATGTTTTCTACTACGAAATATTCTTTTTACAGCCAAAATATTACTTTAGTGTATTTTCTATCAATCGCTGGCAGAAGAAGATGGTCCCGGTTCAACGTAATCTGACCCCATTATACTTAACTGAATAAACATAAATAATCGAATTAAAAATTAATTAAAAAATAAATAAACACGTGCACGTAGTAATCGGTACATTTCGGTTCCGAAACCAGATAGATACTAACTGAGCGATTTTCCTGTTTATACAGCGGCGAGACATCGGGCGGATGATCATGTCTCCTTCCCCAGTATGTACAGTGAGAACTACTACGAGGTCAATGACCACATATGCAGTAGAACGTCGCTGACGTCTTAGCCGGCAACACAACGTTAAAATGAGCGTGCAAGCGCTTATCAGTACGAAAGCAAAACTACGGTTTTCTTCAACTTTCCCGACTAATGTTTTTGCATTTAAAATAATTAATAACTAAAGTATTCACTCTCTGATATAACTAAATTTATTATTTTATCTTCTTTCATTGCTTGTACTGTTGGCGCCACCAGCAGTGGTTACATGGACGCCACGCCACTTAAATTTTAAAAATATATGTTCTATTTCACGTATAAGAAACATTACTTATTGAAGTGTTTTTATAAGAAATGATTATCATAAGAGAATGAAATTAATATCCGAAACATACGTAAACTATCTCACAATATAGAATGGTATTAATTTTGCTTAGTGATGATATGTCAGTTGTGTTCTGACTTTCTACGTAAGTTTTCGATAAAATATAAATACTTAATTTTTGTAAATAGCCACAGTGCCAGAAATAGGACACACCGAGTGTTATTATTTGTCATGTTGTAACGTTACTGTGGAACGTTATAAATTAATGCAATATGTGTAATATATAGATAAAAACTTCAATTATTAATCATAGTTATAGAGGTATGATAAGATATGCAATTGTAATACACATAAATGTAAGTAATACGTAGAGTAAGGAATGAACAGGGCGAGGCTTGTGTGCCAACAGTCTGTCGCCAGCGAAATAAAAATACAATAGACGGTTGTACCTAGTATGTCATAAACGCATAAATTGTTTTGTGTATGAAAACAGCAAAAAACTGACATGTACCGTTAGAAAAAGCCGGTCGATGTCCTTCAGGAGACAAAAGATGACAGCCCAATATTTATTACGATTTTAGAAAGTAGCGTCGTTTTTAACAGCTAAGCGACCACGCGGTAAAAAATAACGTGCCCGCACTGTTTAACCAATAAGAAAAAGCGTCAGTTCTGCGCGCGTGAAAATAACGAGACAGGAATGGAGAATTTCAAATTCACCGGGGAATATTTCAAACTCTGGCCAATGAAAGTGTCTTCAACCAGAAATGTGGTGATGGAATCAATAGCAAAACTATAAAAAGAGAGACGAAAGCGAAGACGAGGGGTTCTTTTAAGTAAATTCCAAGACGAGCACGCGAAACCTGCGTAGCTCTATACAAACTTTTAGTAATCTAGCGGAACGTCATAATAGTTTGTTATTTAAACGTATAAATTAGGTCACTAATTAAAATCGCTAAGTAACACGTTAAAGTATCGAGAAGAGTATTTATTTAGTGCGTGTAAAGTACGTGAAGGAAGAATATGTCATAAGTGCGCGTAAAGTACGTGTTCGGAAGATATTTCAGATGTGCGTGAGAAGTTGAGTTGAAAAGTATATTTATTTATGTGCGTGACGTAAGTACAACGCGAGCGTGTATTCAAGTTTAAGAAGTGCTAATCGAGTATGTGTAGTGAAAGTGAAGTGTAATAAGCGACGTAGAGCAGCTAATCAAAGTCTGGAATCCTTCAAACAAGTAACATTTAAAAATCTTAACAATTCAGAATTCTAATATATAAACATAAAAAATTTAATATCTACCATAGTATAACTCATCTCATTTTCAAAAAACCCACGCGAGTTCAGATACTAACAATGCAATTTATGTAATATGACATACTAGAAAGGTATTATTAGTAATCACTGTATAATTAAGGGAATGAATTGAATATCGTAGTAATAGCAATTTGATATGAGTCATATATAGATGTCAGATGAATAGAATATAATACTGCACCTTGTTAACTGAAGAATACAAAATAATAATAATAGTAAAGAATCATAATACGTTGAAGCTAGTAGTAAAAGTATATTAAACGTATCAATAATGTTCTGTTAAACATCATAATGTTATGATAAAATGTCAAATGCCTTAGTTGTAAGAAAATGGCATAATATAGTATATTGGTATCTGAACTGAACGAGTTTTTCTTTCTTAATAAACCCTGGGATACTCATACTCTGGCGCCCAAACGAATTAATGAATTACATAATAATGAGTAAACGTATTTAGTAACAGGTATTAAAAAATTAAAGCATAAATAAAATAAATCATTATAATCGACATAAAAAATAAGAGCCCTTAAGAGATTATTATATTTGTCGCCAACAACGTGGTGTAGTTGTTAAATTTAAGTTATATTTGGCGCATCCAAACGTGGATCTTTAAAAAATAAGTTATAATGTTTACTAACTGTTAGCATGTTATAATTTTTAAATCTGACATAACAGATTTAGAATCATGTTTTACTACTAATCCAAATTTAAAACTTTTAGGATTTTTCTTTTTCTTACCTAGTCTACCATCTTTCCTTAATTATTTTTAATTTGTATGGAATTTTAGGAGCCGACGAAGCTTTGGACGAATTTTGTGCGTATTTTTTTTACCTTTTTGCTTATTGTTTTCATTCTTATAGCCTGACTATGCCTTTGCTTTAAAAATAAAGAAACTTAAAAAACATACTAATGTCATAATATGTGAGATTATTTATTAACTAATTTTATAAACAATTTGAGACTTATTTAATCTGAACGTCTTACCTATAAATTTCATTAATAACATTTCATACAACACGGAAGTGTTGTCTAGAGCAGAGAATATTGGCTCACATTTTTCCTTTCAAAATAAACAAATGACTAATCGCTTATTCTTCTTAACATGTTCTTTTATTCAAACATATCTATACACGTCACTTGCTAACTACCTCTAACCGTAGTAAAATGTTAGCCAAGCAAAATACAAAAATATTCACGATATGGATTATGATTCGTTTGGCACTTGGTGAAACATATTAGTACTAAGGGTTTAAAAAAAACATAAAATTATTTGGTAAGTTTCACAGTTTATTCTTTACCTCTGAAAATTGTTTTAGCCTATTAAGCTATTCTCAAAGAGATGCAAAGAACAACTGAACAAAGCATGTGTAGAGTGGTGAACATTTGGTAGGGGTGTGTGTAAGGACATGTGTATGGGGTGTGTTTGTTGAGGGAGTGAGAAGCTAGTACAGGGACGGACAAGTGACTGTAAAAATAAGTATAATAGGAAAGCAAATTATAAAAATTGACTAAACTAAATAACAGCTTTTAGTAAAGGAGATACACAGAATTCAGTCTGTTCGTTTGTAAAATTTTTGTTACTTTTAATTGCTTTTCTAATTTATACAATTTCTAATAAATAAATTTTTTACCATTTTGTATGTTGTGTAATTTTGTTGTAAGCAATGATCTGTAAAACCTGTATTGGCTGTATTATTTGAAACCGCTGTCTTATGTTCAGAAGTGTGATGTTTCAGAGCACGGCCACATTGTCCAATATAAATAGCATCGCATTCTGCACATTGTATTTAATAAATCGGATGTTTGTATGTTTCTTTTTAAAAACTTTTTCAAAAATATTTGTCTTCCTTCTTTTCACGAATACCTGTTCTGATAATGTGTTATCGTTGGCTTAAAAAAAAGTAGAGTGTGTGTTTTCTAAGACTGAATTGAGTTAAATTAACGTAGTATGCATTATACACGTTTATTAATGTTACATAACGTTATTTATGTTATTCACGTTCTCTAACATTACATCCAGAATTAATACGTTGAGACGTGTAAGAAAAATATCGGTATGGCGAACCATACATGACTTCCGTGTTCTAAGATTTATGTTTAAAATCATTTACGAAATGAAATGTTTCCATAGAAACTACTTCTTTCCACTTATTGCTTCAGCCTTAACCACAGTACTTGGTCACTAACGTATACCACCTCACGTTATCGCACTCGATTTTCACTGATGATGGCAGTCGACGGCACTGCTGAAACGTCTGGTTTTGCAGAAAACATTGGACTACGGCCAAACAGCCCGGGAAGGAATTTTAACAACAAACTACTACTTTGTTGCCGTTAACGTAGTACACATATAAAAATTATCCCCTCCCCCTTCAACTTTAAATTTTCATTTATAGACAATTACTCCCACCCCGTTCAACTAGCCTCTTCATTTATAGATATTTCATCTACATTTCTATAGTAGATTATTAAGATCTTCTTATCAGGATACTTTATATATCAAAATTAAGTACTTTACTCTTGTTACAACAAAAAATTTTTCCGGTAAACTGCCTTTTCCCCGTATCCGATCTTCACCAAATTCAATAGGCATTGAGTCTTCTACAACTCAGACACATATGTAAAAAATTATTTTCTTCTGTTTGAATTTACGGCAGTTATCGTTCGTCATGAAAAAATTTCTCTTGTTACAACATAAAATGTTGCAGGTAAACTACCCCTTTCCCTTAACCGATTTTCACCAAAATCAACAGACCTTGAATTCTCTACAGTTTAGGGACGTATGCAAAAACGTATTTGATTATGTTTGAATTTACGGCAGTTATCGTTCGTCATAGAAAAAATTAACCTTGTTCTCACATAAAACAACGTTGCTGGTAAACTACCGGTTTCTCTTAACTGGTCTTCACCAAAATCAATAGATCTTGAGTCCTCTACAATTCAGGGATGCATGCAAAACATTATTTGATTCTGTTTGAATGTGCGGCTGTTATCATTCGTCATAATAAACAATTACCCTTGTTAAAACATTAAACGTTGCTGATAAACTACCCCTTTCTCTTAACCGATCTTCACCAAAATCAATAGGTCTTCAGTTCTATACAATTCAGGGATGCATGCATTCTGTTTGAATGTGCGGCAGTTATCGTTCGTCATAGAAAAAATTACCCTTGTTAAAACATAAAATGTGGCTGGTAAACTACCCATTTCCCTTAACCGATCTTCACCAAAACAACAGGTCTTGAGAACTCTACAATTCAGGGCTTTATGCGAAACATTATTTGATTCTGTTTGAAGTTGCGGCTGTTATCGTTTGCCATAGAAAAAAAATAACCTTGTTAAAACATAAACGTTGCAGGTAAACTACCCTTTCCCCTTAACCGACCTTCACCAAAAACAATAAGTCTTGAGAACTCTATAAGTCATGGCTGTATGCGAAACATTATTTGATTCTGTTTGAATTTGCGGCTGTTATCGTTTCCCATAGAAAAAAAATTACCTTTGATAAAAAAAACGTTCCCGGTAAACTACCCCTTTCCCTTAACCGATCGTCACCAAAAACAATAGGTCTTGAGTACTCTACAATTCAGGGCTGTATGCAAAAGTATTTGATTCTGTTTGAATTTGCGGCTGTTATCGTTTGCCATAGAAAAAAATCTATAGACACATAGATAGACAGACAGACACTTTTCGAAAAATGACTTTTTTCATGTTTTGAGGATAGTACAATCAGAATATGCAATTATCTCGAAAACGATTTTTTTTTGCCATCACCATACTTCCATTTCCTTATGGAACATGGAAGTAATAATAACGTTAAGAATCTCTAATTAATCTTTTAGAAGATATTGCTTTTGTGGATAAATATTTCTTATTATTAAAACTGTCATTTATATCGAGTCGCTGCTTTATGTATTCTCAGGTAAACATTTCTGATTATTATTAAAATAAGTTAAGATGAGATGTCATAAAAATTCTAGGTCATCACCATCATCACCATCATCACCATCTCATCACCATCATCACCATCGTCACCATCGTCTTCACAACACGGTATATCCAAGGTACCGGCTTTTCCACCTTCAAAGATCCTCCAGCCATCTCTTCCTGCATCTTTGTTCAGCCATCTCTTTCCGCACACCTCTGTCCTATAGATTTGTACTACCAGGCTGTTTGGCCAGCCTGAAATCTGACATTCTTTCTAAGTTCCTTTTCACCGTTGTTTGTAATTTCCTAATCTTTTCTTTTGGCCTCATTCTTTGTATGGTCAGTTTTTGAACACCTTTTAACTTTTCTTAAGAACGCCATTTTCTGTCTTGCTTCTAGGTTGTTGTCCATAAATCACACCCATAAGACAGTCCAGGGACTGCCTTAACTATGTAGAACTTTAATTTTGTATCTGTACGTATCGTGTTTCTAACAATACGGTCCACTGTCACATAGATCGTCTAGAACTTAGCCAACTTAACATCAATGTCATAAATCCTGTCATAGCCAAACAATTAAAATGCCTCACCTGTTCTAGAATCCGATGATTAATCATTATTTCGGTCTAAAGCCTTAGCCACAGTACTGTGGTTTTACTGACGGAGACCGTTGTCTGTACTTTCCGGCACTGAAGATGACCACCAATGGTGTGATTGATAAGTTTGCAGTTTCCAAAATATAACCACGGCATAACATCCTGGAAAGTATTTATAATAATTGTTTTGGTATAAATCATTTTTTGTCAAAACACTTCAGTACCAAAACATTGACGATTGTTTCATTGCCAATTAGACAACAGTATTTCTGTACTGTACCTGTTGTTGTAAAAAATTATTATTGCAAAATACAAATCAATACAATCATTTTGGGTCGTTTGTTTAATTTATTCTACTGGCAGACCTCAATATTTAAAAAAATAAAATAAATTTATAAATCCGTATTTTACTCAAAGAACTATCACAGCACACTTTAATTTAAACGGACTTGTCTATGATGTTTCATGTAACATTTTAGATGTGGAAAGCATTCCGCTGTTCCACCTTTCGATTGACACTATTTCACTACAGGTGTAATAATGCTCTTCTTTGAGTTCCTGCCGACTCTTTGTTGCTCATACAGCAGACAGCTCTTCAAATTTATATTCTCTTGTAGACTCATCCCTTCTATAAAATACGCTGAGTTATCTTTACTTCGTGACCTGTTTCAGTAGCATATCGTTTTATAACTGCTTCAAACCCGTTTATTTTTACCTTCTTCTAAAGTGACGATTCTGCTGTTGTGATCGTAAAGGTCTGTGCCCGCTTTTGCTGTGTTTGCTGATTTGTTCTGCCAGTTCCAATTGTAGTCGAACATTTTCGTTAACTTCACATCTCAACCGACATAACTGCTTGAAAGAAGATCTCTGTTAGGTAAGACAAGTCTCCAAGAAAGGGCAACAACCCGACCTCTTAATATTTTTTTATTTAACTTTATTGCAACTAGCAAATAGTTAAATACTTCAAGTTGATAACTTCAAGTTTGACAGTTTGTTACAAACTATCTAGCAATTTTATCCCAATACATAAGTTAACAGCGTGTAGGATGAGCTCCTACTGGAGCATTCCACAGTAGAGTTACACTTTGTTCACGTTCTGAGAATTACTATACACATTTAGTTCAACAGTTCAAATGGTTCCTCTCTCTGCAATCGCCGATCAAGTCCAGCATTATCAAGAAGTTATATCACTTCAATATGTACATGTTCATGAAGTCTTCTTTCATATTCATCCGCAACCCGTTTATTCTCGACAGCAATCGTAGGCATTTTCAGCTTCCGAGGATGTCATCATTTATCATTTCTTACGTACCATGGTGCATCAACAATTTTGCGAAGAACCTTATTTTAAAAAGTCTGAATTATTTTAATATTATATTTCTTAGTACAACCCCAAAGATATATACCATACACCTAAACTGGTTTCAAGACTTGTTTTGTATAACAACAGCTTGTTATGCAACGACAGCTCAGAGTGTCTTCCAAGCAGTCACCACATTTTCTTCAATTTTAATCTAAGTTCTTCCTGTTTTTTCTTAACATGTTCTTTCCACCTAAGTTTTGCATCCAGATTCATGCCCAAATATTTTACTGAGCTTGCGTGTGGAATTTTTTGCTGATCGATTACGCTTTGTAAATAATCCGTTTTCCTGTTGGTGGAATAGTTATGAGTAAAATTGGTTTCATTCAGTTTGACGCGCCGTTTTTTGCCCATCTAGTGACGTACTCAACTGCTGATTGTAAATTAGCTGTGATAAACACTGAATATATTTATTTGAATATATGCTTTGAGTTATTTACGAGTATACAATTACAGTTTTTAATTTACATAAGTGGAGACTGCATAATTCTGTCTTTACGCAACGCGTTATAATTACAGTTTTAATTAAAAATCAGTAATTTTAGTGGACATCAAAATGATTATTTAATTTTTTGTACATGTAGATGTTGTTGACAAACACGCAGGCTCATGAAACTAATTAAATTCTTTAATTTACATTACTGAATTACTGAAAAGAAATATTCAACAGAATATTTAACGAAAGAGCAGCTACATAACATGTACTAGCGTAATTAAAACGCTCTGTGTTATGACTTGTACTGTTTGAGCAATAAACCGTTTAGGCAAAACGTTTATAACCATTTGGTATTAAACTAAATTACAAGGGGTTAATTGATGACTCGTTGGGCACTTGGTGAAACATATTAATACCACGGTTTTTTAAAAATATATAAACACTCGGTACATTTCACAGTTTACATTTAACTCTGACAGCTGTTTCGACTTCTTAAGCCATTGTCAAAGAGATGAGTGAACACACAACAACAGAGGATGTAAGGGTGGTAGACATCTGTTTAGGGCGTGTATCGGAACATGTGTGAGGTGTGAAGATGGATCGAGGGGGGGTTGGATGAGCTAAGGGAAGGTGAAGTGTCTGTAAAATCTAAGTATAATCTGAATGCAAAATATAAAATTTATGTATTTCATATAAAATATCTGAATTCTGTGTCTTTTATTTTATTAAGAGCTGTTATTTATTTAGTTAATTTTATATATTGCATTCAGATTATACTTAGTTTTTATAGACACTTGACCTTCCCTTAGGTCCTGCAACCCCCTCTTTCCATCTTCATACATCACACATGTTCCGATACACGTCCTAAACGAATGTTCACATCCCTTATATTCTCTGTTTAGGTGTTCACTCATCTCTTTGACAATGGCTTAAAAAATTGAAACATCTGTCAGAGTTAAATAAAAACTGTGAAACATACCAAGTGTTTATATATTTTTGAAAAACCTTTGTTTTACAAGGTGTGCTTCAAAAAACAAGAATTAAAAAAATTAACAGCTTCACAGTAATATTTTACACAATTGTGATAACAGATCACGTTATTTTGACGCCCGTTGGAAAGTTAAAGAATGAAGGGAAAATTATTCTACACAGACGGGACTTAAGTAGACTTGAATTTTTAACTTTATTAAATGCCCAATGTACTCGAAGTTATAACAGGTTTGTCAAACCGCCTAATCGTCGTCTACATTAGTTGCAGAGACGGGTTTCGTCAAGGCATCGTTCAGAACAAATACTGAGGACAATCATGAGCACGGAAATAAAATAGAATAACTAATGAAATAAGGTTACACGTGGTTTAAGTACTACCATACAGTATTTTGCTGTCGCCCCTTAGTGTAATAAAAAAGTCGTCAAAATCACTAAATAACAATTCCACTAGAAAAGACGCAAATTAGTAGTGGCTAATGAAGAAAGGAATATAACAAGTGTAGTAATATAATCTAATTAGAAATTAGTAGATAATAATTGTTTGCTACAAAGAGATGACGAAGCTACTTACTACCTCCTTCTTTTTTGTATACGTTCAGTGTAAGCAGTAAGTAAAGATAAACTTTCAACATATACTGTCTGTTTTGTCGGTTTTATTAAATACAGAATATTGATTATGTATTTTAAAATATATTTTAAAAGTATTGTTTATCCAGTCAAAGCTTGAACACGTTGCTGCTAAACTTTCTAAAGTTTCAAAACTTTTAATTTACATACAAGTACAGAAATCTTTAGTGTAGTACTGTACCAATAGGTTTTTCTCATTAGAATTTTTTTCATCACAGGCAAGTTTAAAATTTAAAAATGTTTGTTTAATAAAGGTTATTAATTTCAATAAACTGAACTTTCCAATTACTCAAGAAGACACTGAAGAATGGTTGCCACTCAAAAAGAAATTAAGAAATGCTCAAGGCTTTTAGGAATAACCCAAGAAGAGGACAGGTGCCAGCTGGACTGACGAATGGAGGGAGAGACATCGATCAAGATTGAAGGAGATGTGGGAGAGAAGGAATACAGTGGAGAAGAAGGGAGGAGCCAGTTGAACCGAACGTAGGCCACAGTGGCTCATACGTAAAATAAAACTAGACTTTTCAACATTATCAACATTCGTCACAGCACATCTTCCTACCACTGGACAAAATTAGAGCAACGAATCCCGTCCCACATTGACGACATGTTGAGAGGATGGAAATCCAGAGTGACTTAGAGCTTAACAAATCAATTTGTATGGGTTCCCTGCGACATGCAGATGACATAGTTCTTATTCAAGAAAACGAGAATGCTTTACAAAGAGCTATGTTTCAAATACAAGACGTGGAAAGAGAGCACTCACTGTCAATTTAAGTAAGAAAGACCAAACTATGGCCTTTAAACGTAAATGTCTAGTAAGATAGTTACAAACAGCACTTTAGAACAACTGAAGCGTTTCAGATATCACTCTCGGCTGTGCAGTAAGCTATGAATCTGAATATGAGATAAAAGAGAAGATAAATAAATTTAGGAATATTTTTTGGTACGATTCATAGAAATCTTAGAAATAAAACAAGACACAACACAAGGATTACATTTTATAAGGCAATTGCAATAACCACATTGATTTATGCAAGTGTGGCGTGGGTCATGACAAAAAAGGAATGCAGCAAATTCAGAGTGCTGAAATGCAGTTTCATCAAAATACTTTAAATTATACATTGCAAGAGAGAATAAGGAATGATAATATCAGAGCAAAACGTGAAGTAAAGGACATAAATGATCATCAATGAAATGAACAATTTACAGAAGACAAGGGATCATCTGCAAAGGATGACATAGGATCGATTGGCGAAAGCGGCACTGAACTATAAAACCATTGGTAGAAGAGACGTGGGTCGTCCGAGGATGAGATGGGTGCCGGAACAGGTTTATATAACCTAATCCTTGTAGAGGAGAAGGAATCCCATCCCATTACAATATACCGGGAAACGAAACTGCTAATTGTGTGGTGGGGAAAGGATCCCAGACCTTACTACGACGCAAAACAGTTATACCCTATCCTTCAGTCAAAATCTATATTCAAAGAAAAATAAGCAGCGCAGAAAGACAAAAAATCAGCAAAGTTATTGAATGCAAGAAGTGAACGTCACTGTATGAAAGTCTAATATACTTGTCACATGTACCAATAGAAGCGATGCAGTTCCAGATGACTACTGGAGATGACTGCCTAGCCCGACATCTCAGCAGGATCAGTATCTTAGTAACCCCACAATGTGATCTCTGCAACAATGCAGATGAAATGGAAGTGACCAACGTCTTCTCTTTTACCATCCCATGTCCTCTAAACTCTGCACATTGTCCAGATACTGGACGTCCAGACTGCTAATGATTTCAGTGTTAAATGCAGTGTATTAGGAGGAACACAAATGAAGTCATACTTTTATTATTATTCCGGCTCTACACTGTTTACACATTTTCCGGAACCAAAGATTACAAAAGTGCTTGAATTCTCATCTTCCACTGCTGCTCGTCTATCCAAAGATCTTCTTCAATTTCTCGTTCTCTCAATATAGTCTGAAATTTTTCTATTCAGGTGAAGAGGAGGGGGTCTTCCTCGTTTCCTTCTTCCTGGGCAATTCCGTAACTCTCCTTGGCAATCTTTCCTGTGCCATTCTTTTTGTGTGTCCATACCACTGTAATTTTTTTGTTTGGATAAAATCAACAATTGAATTTTTTACATTCATTGTGTCCTTAATGACTTCATTTCTAATTTTCGCACGTCGTAATTTTCGAACGTCTCCAAAAGTCCATCTCTGTTGTCATTAATTTTTTTCTTGTGTGTTTATTAGTAGTCCAAACTTCTGAGCCATACGCCTTAAAGGTAATACTTAAAAAAAAAAACTCTTGCACCAATTTTTAAAAATATTAAACGATATTTCTTACGTATTTGTATTTACTTGAAAAATGTCAATGACTTGCTGCACACACTCATACACAGGGCACACACACACACACACACATTATACTTCTCTAGGTATATAATTTATTATATTTTATACGCAGTCATGCAGCCTAGTTCTGCTGCTGTGTTAAAATTGTCTGCGTTATGGCAAAAGGCGTTAGGGTACGTTTCAGTAAAACAGAATAGTTATAATACCAGCACTACAGAAAATCACGTGCCTCCCTTGTGTGGGAGTTGCAGCCACCAAAACCCTACTCTTTTAACCTAGCAAAATATCCATACTGGTGATAAGCTTACATAATTATAAAAGTTATCTGTGAGACTTTTTTCTACGATTGTGTTTCTAACTTGGTCATCTATTTTCCTGTCGTTTTAAAATTCTGAGATTGGTAAACGAATTTTTTTTTTCTTAATACTTTTGTGTGTATGTTGTTTTGGTGAGGCTTAGGTAACAGTTAAGAACTATGTATTTCACAACCGGTTCTATTGTTAATTTACTTACAATAACTGTAGAGCAGAAGTTCATCTTGTTTTAATAAAAAGTTACATAGCTCTGATTTGTGGCCCACTGTTAAATCAATGCCATCGTAATACCCCCTATTGTTCAGTTTTCCCATTACTTCTTTGAATAAGGATGTTATTATTATTGAAAGAAAAATTTTCCAAAGATTGTTGTTACATTCTTTTGTATACTGTTCCAAAAGATTAATGCGTTCTACTATAATACTGTTACGCAATACGGAACGTTCTGGTATATTGGAGAACGTTGTTCTACTCTGTTCTCGGCTGTCCCAGCAGATTCCAGCTGTAACGTGTGTGCGTACATATTGTTGCTTTGTGATGAAAGACAATTACGTGACACTTATCACTTAACAATCGAGACTATTTCAGACCGCAACGGTCGAGCACTGTGTTCAAGGCCAGTCAGTGAGACTTGGATTCAGTCATTTGAGTCAGTCAGACTTGGCCAGTCAGATTCTAGCGGATTCGAGAGCGCCTGTTTAACACGTTTTCTAAAAAGTGAGAGATTATTCTGGAATCTCAGCGGTGTATAAGTATAAGCACCCAGCGACGGTTAGTTCAGTTCAGTTTAAGTGGCGATTTATTCAAGAGACGTTGAAAGTATAGTGGCGAATTGTTATAATTGTGCGGGAATCTATTAGTTGACTTTATTATTGCGTGTGGACAATTTTAATTTGAATTTTTGTACGAGTATAATCTTGTAACAACATACCTTATCTACTAATAATTGTTTTACTTATTTATTATAGTTAGTGTATTTTCTTTTATATTATTTTATTCATTGTTAGTTATTAGATTTGCTTTACTCATTTGTGCTTTTTATCATTAATTTGTCTCTTCTTATTTTATTGTCTTTACCTGGCCAATCTCTGGGGTTGGGTCATAGTCATTTGTTTGTCGGTCTAGTCTATTCACTTATTTATTATTCTTGTTTACAAGTCTCCTTTTTACTTTCTCAATTCCATTTTATATTTTTTTCATCATTATTCATTAAATTATTTTACTTTTTATCATTTATCTAACATTTGTGGATACCCTATAGGGTCTGATTTCTTGTTGAATAACTTGTTGATTACAAACTGTTGATTGTGATAATTAAAGCTGGTTCTTAGTGACTTCATTAGTGCCTTGTATTTTGTTTTCATCTGTACTGTACGACGATCAGTTAGACCATCGTCACAATATAATATTATTTTGTAAATTATTGAATTATTAGGTGTTTAAACTAGTTATTTTTTCTGTCCCTCTTGTGTGTGAGTATATAAATGTGGAGTAGTGTATGTGAGCGCGCGCGCGCATGAGTATAAATAGCTACTAAAGTATGGAGTAACTTTAAGGTAAGTGTCAAAATTGCAGTCACTTTGGTATTAAGTTAGAAGATCATGAAATCCAAACCGACAAATGGTTCATAGTCACTCACCACGGTGAACAACAAATGCATTTTATGATATATTTTAAAACATTATCCCGCTGTAGGAAGTTATAACGAATTTGTGTCAGGTTACATACTCTGCATGCAGTGGTTCTGTTAATCTGATTATCGCTAAGTACAAAGCTGTGTAACAACATGATTGATTTAAACGCTAAGCCTACATTATACGTAATATGACAGTGCAACTGATATCTCGGTGGCACAGATTCCTCGTTTTGTGTTCATATATTTGTTTGTTGTTTATGTATTTGCTGCGCGCGCGCGTGTATGTTTATATACTGGGGGTAGTGATTTCTGAATCATAATTGAGTACGTTTCTCTTCCCGTGTACGCGAGCCCCATCACCATCGGGGCATAACCTATACCTTCTTTTTTAAATCTAGGTATATAGGTATAACCTATACCTTCTTTTTTAAATCTACAGGATTTTTTAATTATTTAAACGAGTGTAAGTCGGGCTGTTAAGCCGAGGTCCCGTGGTGTTAGAACAAGACGTTTTGGCCTCACCGTATGAGGTAAATATCGGTATGGAGAGCCATACATGACTTAAGTTTTAAATTTAGAAACATTTTAGAAATGAAATATTTCCATAGAAACTACTTCTTTATATTATTTTTTATTCTTCGTATTGTTTAAATTAGCAGCCATCCTTATTATTTCTTTTATGAATTTGCTAACTGCTATAATTTTTATTGTTCGACTAAGCTTTTCGTCATCACTGACATCTTCAGGTCTTAAACAACCTTTTTTTTTTTTAATGGTGAAAGCGGTGATCCCATTGGTAATCCATTTTCTTGTATGTAAAATTTGTTATTAAATCTGAAGTAGTTCTGGTTTAGGCATAATTCTAATCCTCCTATTATTTCGTTTTTCCATTCTACATTACTTAATTTGTTTTTCTTTATTATTTCTACTGTTTTTGCTATTGATATGTTGGTGTACATATCTTTTATATCTAATGACATTAATTTTGTCTTATTTGTTATGGTAATTTCTTTTAATCTTTCTATTACCTTTTTACTATTTTCTATGCTGTGGATTTCTTCTTTTTCATATGCCATTTTGATTCTTTTACTTATTTCTTTTGATATTTTGTATGTTGGCGAATTTATAAATGATACTATAGGTCTTAATGGCATTTCTTTTTTATGTAACTTAATTTGACATCTAAATTTTGGAGCTTCAGGATTATGTTCTATTTTTTGTTTCTTTTGCCATTCTGTTAAATATGTTATCTTTTTTATCAATTTCTTTGTTTGTGCTTGAAATTTACTTGTGTAATCATATTTTATTTCTTTATATGGTCCTTTTTGTATAAATTGTTCTGCTTTTTCGATATAATCTCTTTTGTTCATTACCACTGCTGTGTTACCTTTATCGGCTTTTATAACTATCAAATTGTTCTCCGTGATTTTCTTTTTTAATTCTCTTATATTTCTTTTATTTGTGTTTCGTTTTTATTTCTTACATTTTTGTTTTTCTTACATATTTTTTCTACTATTTCTTTTACTTCACTTCTTAATTGTTTTTTAGTTTCTTCATTTTTTATTTTATCGATTATTTCTTCACATTCTATTATTGTATTTTCTTTATCTATGTTTGTTTTTGTTGCATATTTTAAACTTTTCCCTAATAATTTATGTTCATTTTCTGTAAACTTTGTTTCTGTTAAATTTAATACTTTTTCAGCAAATTTTATTTCTTTATCTTTTTCTTTATTTTTATTTCTTGTTCCTTCTATTAATTCCTTGAGTTTCTTATTTAATCTCTCTTCCATTTTTCTTATTTTCTTTTCTATGTATTTTTCACCAAACTCTTTTCTCATTTCTTCTATTTCTATATAATTGTAACTTGTATATAATTTTTGATGTAATTGATACATTTCTTTGTTATATTTATTTATTTTACTGTATAAGTTCTTAATTTCAAGTTTTATCCATATTTTTTCCGCCATGTTTTTCACTTGGTTTGCTACTTTGCTTTTGTTATTAATTTTAATTTTTGCGTATTTTGGAGTTATTTTATTAATTAAACACTGTTTATTAAACCAAATTTTCCCTAGCGTTTTTTTCAATTTTGCTTTAATTTTTAAATACTTAAAAAATTTCCTTACATTTTTTTATTTATCTGCTTGCAATTCGCCTGTTTTATTCTTCGTATTGTTTAAATTAGCAGCCATCCTTATTATTTCTTTTATGAATTTGCTAACTGCTATAATTTTTATTGTTCGACTAAGCTTTTCGTCATCACTGACATCTTCAGGTCTTAAACAACCTCTTCAGGTCTTAAAAAAATATTATTTTTTATTTTGTAAATTCTAAATGTTACGATATTAATATAACTATCACCATCAGTTATTATTATAAATGTTATATTATAACTGATTATATATATATATATATATATATATATATATAAACCTTTGTAATTTAAAAAATAAAAAATATGTTCTTGTTAAAAGTTTTGTATTAACAACAAAATATGAACACAAAAAAATGTGAGCATATACCAATATACAACAAATATAAATACTATGGTAATTGTATAAATGTAAGGAAACTTTTAACGATTTTAATTTCTCAATCGATAAAATATCTTGGTGTAATTAGTGCACAGCAATAGAATGCTATGCCTGATCAATAACAGACACTGCTGACATTACACTGGTTAATGTCGGTATTCCTGCTGACTTCAAAGTCCGTCAACCGGATAAGTAAGAATGGCTAAAAATTTCTCTAAATAGCTACAAAGTAGCATATGTTGCAAAATGGACAATAACTCAAATAATAAATAAAATTTAAAGTGAAAAACTTCATCATCATCATCATCATTTTCTTCAAGGATTAAACCTAGGATGGTTTGTTGCTCTTATTACCAAAAACAAAAAAATTAAAAGGACCCACTGATCTATAAGATTTCACGGTGATATATAGAGCAGTACCTAGCGACAAGAGAACACCTGCAGGTGTTCATCATCATCTTCAAGGATTAAACCAAGGATGGTTTGTTCCGGTCTCAAAGATTGGAGCTGATCACTCCAGCGCTTCCTCGGACGTCCCACACCTCTTCGTCCCCTCGGCTTATAGTTCCATAGTTGTTTGGGGATGCGGCAGTCATCCATTCGGCAAAGATGTTCCCACCAATTCAACCGACACTAGGCGATTCTTTAGTGGGCGACCCATAAAAATGAAGTGTGGGAAGAGCCATCACCTTGTAGAATTTTAAGCATGTTCCTTTGCTTGCTGACTTAAGGTTTCGCCTAATGGTCGCGCACTTAAGGTTGAACTTATTCACAACGTCGTTGCCAGTCAGACTGATATAGCTCAATGACTTATGTTTATAGCGGAATAGACAACTGGCAGTTTGTTACTAAAAACTAACGCTAGGTGCGCCAAAAGTCCCAGCGAGTTGTTTATGCGGGTTGATGTGTTATTCAGAAAGTTTGGTCTTATTTTGAACACACCTCGTATGTATCATAGAGAGTTCCTCTGTTGCATGAATACTGAAGTCGTACAGCACTCTGTAGTGAATTGTATTTCCTAGAACAACCACCCCTTTTATCCATTCCACATTAAACACGAGAAATCTTACATTATCGTAACGGATTAGTTTACAGTATTTTCTCATAATTCCACAGTAGAAGTCTTTTTTCTTTATTGGCCTTCGTTCTAGTATCAAGAAATTCCGTAGCCGCTTTATCAATAACATACCCTTTTTACCTTTAATTGATGGTTCATGAAGCAAACGAACTTACTACCATTTCAGATGTTTCTTTTCCTTTTTACTTCCTGGTTTTTAAATTTGCCGTTATCAGATGATGATCCGATCCTACATTTGATCCTGTTTATACCGTCGTATCAACAAAGATCTGTAAAGTTTTTTAAGTTTGCAGAAATAGTCAATGAACGATCTAAATCTTTCATCCTCATTTATATGTACATCCTTATGTAGAAAGAAGGGATTTTTTTTTCAAAGATTAATACTGTTATTCTGTTATTACTGTTATTATTCTGTAACTTGCGGAGATTCTCAGAGTTTTCTCTTAACTGTTTTAGAATTTTTCCTTTTAGTTTATTCCCTAGATGTCTTGCAGGTCTTCTGTAACCATAATTTCTTACATATTCATTGAAGAGTGTGATGGAATACTTGTTGAAGATAGGTGTCGAACAGCACTAGAATATCACAAAACAACGCGCTTAATGTCATCTGATAAAATTTCTGAGATAATTCTATGATCATTCTCTTGCAATTACCTTAAATATTTGTGAAGACATTTTGTATAAATTTTAGAGGTCTCTTCTATAATTTTATTGACTTTCACTTATCCCCGAAAGTTGAGTACGTTCGGCATGTACAAATCTACTTGGATATCTTGCTCCTAAATTTTTTTTAAACATTTGCAAACTCCTATAAATATTTTGTACATATAAAAATGGTGTAAACTGATAAAAACATTCATAGTATTTCCCTTTTCTAACACTTAAGTATAAAGACGATGAGGTTTGTATTCATTAGTATAAACTGTGTTTGTTTCATTTATTAGTTAAGAACGTTTTCATGATTTTTATGGTATAAACGAGCAAACTGTAGCAGCTTTGTAAATGCCATTATCGGTTGATATAATTTATTTATTATTTATTAAGCTATTTACGTTTTTATCTGAATATAAGTAGTGCTGCTGAATAGTACTCGTTAATGCTGCGTCGTCAGTGTTGTCTACTTTGAGTTAACTGTACATTTTTTCTTAGTTAACAATCTCGACTTGTTAATACTTAGGAATTCAATTTACTGTTCCATTTAGTAAAACGTTTTTAAAAATTAATAATTAATAATAATTATAATAACGTAAGAATAATATTTTAAAATTATAAATACTACATAAATTATTTGTATAGTCAAAATAAACTTACATTGAGCAAGCTTGGATACTATTTAAAACGTCATGTAGTGAATCATTAATTTGAAAAAGGAGACAAATATTTATTATACAAAGATGTTTAGTAAACGGAAATAGAGAGAGCTAACCAAAATGGATTAAATTACTGGTGAAGAAAAAGTTTAAATATCGGTATGCAGAACCATACATGACTTCCATGTTCTAATATTTATCTTCAAAATAATTTTCAAAATAAAATATTTCCATAGAATCTACTTCTTTTTTCAGCTTTAACCACAGTACTGTTGTCACTAACGTATACCGCCTCACGTTAGCTCATTCGATTTTCTCTGATTTGGCAGTCGATGGCACTGCCGAAACGTCTGGTTTAGCAGAAAACATTGGACCACGGGAAAACAGCCCGGGAAGGAATTTTAACAACAAACTACTTCTTTGTTGTCGATAACGTTGTACACATATAAAAATTATCCCCTCCCCCTTCAACTATCATTTTCATTTATAGACAATTACCCCGTCCCCGTTCAACTACCCTTTTCATTTATAGATATTTCATCTACCTTTCTATAGTGGATTATTATGACCTTCTTTTCAGGATACTTTATTTATAAAAATTAAGTATACCATATTCTTGTTAAAACATAAAACGTTGCAAATAAACTACCCCTTCCCCTAAACCGATCTCCACCAAAATCAATAGGCCTTGAGTCCTCTCCAGCTCAAGCATATATGCAAAAAATTATTTGATTCCGTTTGAATTTTCGGCATTTATCGTTCGCCATATGAAAAATTCTACACACACAAACAGACACTTTTAGGAAAAAAATTTTTCTTCATGTTTTGAGGCTAGTACAATAAGAATCAGCCCTTATCTCGAATATGATTTTTTTCGCGATCACCATACTTCTATTTCCTTACGGAACATGGAAGTAAACATAGGATCAAGTACCTAGGATAGTGGGATTAAATGGGACTGATTTATAGTCGGGGAAGAAGTTCGAGGTGGAGGAGGAGGAGGGGAGGAGGAGAAGAAGGATGAGAGAAAGCTAAATATCAAATAGTTGAAAATGTTAATTTATTTTGTAGCGTCACATAGTTGTACCTAGGAAATAACAAAAATTTTCAAATATATCAGCAGATTTACTGTTCATTGTTTAATGAATTAATATGGAAACTAATTCTACCCCCCCCCTTTTGTAGGTTTTGTAGGTGCGTTTTGTAGCACACTAACAAGACTACGTTGCATAATTTACATTCTAATTACCTGTTGCTTTTCTGAGCGCCCTTAATAAATTATATCTAACTGTGAAAACAATCAGACATTATACAAACCTTTTCGTATCCTGTTAATTATTTAAGGTCTACATACTATATACCCTACAAACCTTAACATTAGTGTTACACTTTTTATTATTAACTATATTACTTTAAAACTGACCATGTTTTCATCTAGACGAATGGAGAATCTGAGAAGAAGTTTTTCATTTAATACAAAGTAATTGTTATAGTGTTATTGTAATACACGTAGGGCTACATCATGTTCCTCCATACACGTAGGGCTACATCATGTTCCTCCAAATGTGAAAGACAATATTTATTTATTATCAAAATACCCCTACATCATATTGGTCTCGGGTTACATCAACTACATTCTATATACAATTTTTTTCCATCTTACTGTATCCATAGACAATGTCTTCTCTTCTCTCCAGCCCATGCTTCTTTCTCTCAAAATGTTTCCCATCATTCCATCCCAAGTCAGTCGCAGTCTTCCTCTCTTCTTTCTCCCTCCTGATTTTGCCTCCCAAACCTGTTTTACCATTCTATCACTATCCATTCTCTGCATGTGTCCCCACCAGCATAGTTGTCTCTGTTCAATAAAATCCAGAATCGATATCACTTCTAAATGCTCTCTTATTTGTGTATTCCTAACTCTATTCCTCCTTGTTACTCCTACTACTCTCCTAAGATATTTCATTTCTGCCGCCTGGATTTTACTTTTTTGGCTTTTGGATAGCACCCACGTCTCACAGCCGTATGTTAAAACCGGTCTATATACTGTTTTATACACACTCATTTTCGTTTTTCTTGGTATCTCCTTCTTATTTATAAATCTATTGTTTAATGCATAGTATACTTTTATTGCCTTTTGAATTCTTTCATTTAATGCGGCTTCTTGTTTCCAATTAGTGTCTATTATAACCCCTAGATATTTAAATTGTTTAATTTGTTCTATCTTCACTCCTCCAATCTCTATATTTATTATTTTCTCCCCCATTACCATTACCTTTGTTTTGGTCTTATTTATTTTCATCCCTTTTTCCTGGAGAACTTCATTTCATATATTCAAATTACCCTGTAACGCCCTTTTACTTGTAGCCATTAGCACTACATCATCCGCAAAAGCCCCTTCTGCTACTTCTATACTTCGCAAGTTCCTGTATCCAACATACATTTTCTTAACCTTTAGTGAGCACTCCTTAATAATGTCGTCCATGTACAAGTTGAATAATGTCAGACTCAGTCCACCTCCCTGTCTTAATCCATCATTTGTTGTAAATCCTAACGACCTCACATTTTTACCAATTACATAATTTACATTATTTTTGTATAACCTCTGTACTACCTTAATTACTTTACTTCTTATCCCTCTATTTTTTAAACTTTCCATATTTTTGTTCTAGACACACTATCGAAAGCCTTCTCAAGATCAATAAAAGCCAAATATACCAATAATGTGAAAAACAATAACATTTAAAAATGTAATAGTTTAAAAGAAAACTTTTAAACGTTAAGAAAATAACTGTATTACACTTTGGCACTTTCAAATATTACTGAACAAAAATTTTATTAAAATGAAATTTAAATAACCTTATAAAATCAAAGTAGCTGCACATGTCTCCGCAAAATAACCTGGAAGTGTGCCAAAATAGCCAAAACCCGAACCGCAATACAGCCCTTCACCACTCCCATCAATAGACCCGTCAGAAATACCCATCGCCTATTCGTCCTCATCAACCGCCTCCTAGCTTTTGCGAACGAGCCTCCACCCAGAAATCGACGCAGCACCGGCATCAGGAGGATCCCCGGACCCAACTGATGAGCTATTCCACAAAACCTAACTGTCCAACAAAAAACAAATGTAACCTGTCCCACGTCGATACCTTGACGCCATTACGACGCTTCCCGCAACTGTTAGCGTCACACGCTGGTCGTCTCTGATCGTCTTAGTCTTATAGTTTGGCACTAAAACACCCCCTCTCCCTCGCCAAAAGAGGATGCCACACTACATCAACAATACAGTCACAATCTCCTTACTTTCTGGTGCCTCCACCCTGTCAACGGCCGGTCTGCACCAATATTCCTTCCCATATGGCTGAAGGGGGGCTTGTCCCAGAACGGCCGGAGTCTGGTCCTCACAAGGGCCAGCCTCGAACATCTAAAAAAAAGATATCTGCAAATGCGGTGACCAATAAAGGTTTTTTTAGTACAACTGACGTATAAATGCAGTCGTTGCTTAAAAAATGAAATATTTTGCAGTGTTTAGCGGTTAACAGCAAAGACTTTTACACATTATTATAAATGTGTGTCAGGTAACAATTCCATAACCAGAAATATAACTACATAGTCGAATATATACAAAGTATGTTTAACAAAAATAGGTATAGTTCTTTCGAAAACACTACATCAAAAATATAGTAGGAAACTACCGGTATTTTCAACACTTCCTTACTATAGTCTCCAAAACTTCAAATAACATGATTCGTGTGTGTGATACGTTCATGGTTCATGTTGGTACTTACATTAAAAGTCAGTACACAATTCTCGACATCCTACAGTATTAATTTTGGTTAGGCTAAACAAGCACTGGGAAGCAGTAAAACGAACCACAAAATCCAAGTATGCGACCGTATCATCTTCATGTGTAACGCTACACTCAGTACTTCTGTGGTTGTAAAACCGGACAATAGAGATTGTATCAACACAGAACTGTCTGTTAAAGTGTACTTACTCCTTTCTGTCAACATCTACTGCGGGAGCCAAGAGATTTTAATCACACACTTCAGTGTCTCGTAAAACTGATACTGGAAATATTCGTCTCTAGCGTTATTACAGAACTTATAATGAATGTAGTATTCTACTTCTGTAACTACTTCGGCCGTTACATTAAATTTTAAAACTAGGCGTTTGACCTAGACGGAAGAAAAAATTGTGCTGGAGCCCATTGTGACAGGACTTGCAATTAAACCCATATTCAACGATAACAACTTTCTTTTTTTATTAGTGTTTCATCAGCATACAGACAATTTAATTGTGTAATGTTTACAATAACAGTTTCCATAATTAATTTTATAGACAAATAGGAGTACATACATATATAAAATATGTCCAGTGTTAATTATTAACTCAATATTATCAGTGTTCATTAATCAGCATTAATAATACTATCAATAATGAGAAGTAGTCAAATAATATGCTAAATGGATGTTCTTTTAACAGTTAATAATAAAGTAGCAAATATGTATACACAGGACAGGTTTTGACAAAATGTTGCTCATTAGCAATATTAAAAAAAACTGTTTATATATATATATATGTCCGTTTCTTCCCCGATCTCATTATAGTGTTGTTGTGTGAAATTTATAAACTGTAATTCTCCAACCTGCGTTTGTAAAATTTACTCAGTCCTGAGATAGAGGAGAGTGGGGGAATGGTGCGCACCTAAGTTGTAACGTCACAGAACGTTCCATAAAAAGAAATCATTTATATAGTAAGTTAGCATAAGAGGAAAGTGAAGTGAACAGTATCGAACCCAAGTAGTCCCAAAAAATTGTGTAATTTAGTATAATAATTATTTCTATCAACTTGAAAAAACGACCAAACTATGACTAAGACAAAACCCCATATATATTATTAAAGTGAATAAGAGTGAAAAAACCATAAGACACTATAAGAGAGAGAAATAATGTCAGAATCCACCAGAATAAAGTCAATAATTATTAAGTTTTATAACTATGAATAGGGTATTAAAAACTATTTTTTGTGAATAAATGGACATGATCCATTATTATATTATGTGATGTAAATAAAATAAATGTATTAAATGACTTAAATACATTATTAGAAAGAGTTTAAGTTAAAATAAAAATTGTATATTTGCAATGACAAAAAAATATTAATGTGTTGGATTTGAGACCATACACCAAGATTTCATGAAAAAATTAATTATTATCAGATTTAAATAAAAACTATATGTAATTGTCAAGCAGACAATAGTGAACAATTTATCTTAAATAAAGGAAGCTGTCAAATGAATAAAAAGCAGCCAAAATAGCCAAAAACAGTGTTAACTAAAAACATGTAATAGGCATCTAATATTGTATAATTTATGAATTTAATGTTGCAAAAATGCAACCAAACTGTATTAGAAAGCTGTAATATGATATAAAGCAACTATACTAATATACCTGACCAACTTTAACATTGTAATAGTCAAGTCAGCAAAATATTTACTTATACCATGTATGGCTGAAGCCAATTATCCAGTACAAAAATAATCATATCTGGCTAAATACTTACATAATACTAACAAAAACAAGATAGAAAGGTACAATACATCAGAATACCTTAATAAGAAACAAACTCAGTTGAAAGTAAAGTCAATTCTAAAAGAATTTAACTAATTAGAGTGAGATTTGTCACACCATAAAAAAATGACATCTCAAGACCAATCAATGATGCTATGTCATCTTGTGATAAATATAATATATGTACAAAGTAACCAGGTATCACAAAAGATAGACAAAATAATAAACTCTGTGTGTATAGTGGTGAAATAATACATATATTAAAGAAAAAGACTAATCATTGTATTAGAAAACTGACAAGAATCTAGGCCATGAGCAGAGGCCATATAAAATTGTATTTATTTGTGTTTTATTGATGTTAAAATTTGTTTATTTTGTTGTAGGAAAGTAGTAGTAGTAGATGTTCAGCTTTTGGAAGGAACTTTGTAACTCCACAACAATTTTTGTTATAAAAATTGAGTTTTCAATGACAACAACTCAAGGTGAGGGTTGTATATTGTAATGTTTATTAGACTTAAGTTAATTAGATACCAATCATATTTAGTATCGCTAGATTCAGTAAAAAACAAGGAATCTAAATACATTAATGGCATACAAATTGTAAGTACTAATGTGAAACTGTTTGATAAATACCAGTGTAAATTTTGAAATATCCTTTGTATGAAGAATAAGAAATTCGTTCTAAAAGCTTCTACGGAAGTGAAAATTGTTCTATGACATTCCATTTCGTTTATTCTCGAACAATCTAGAAAGAATTTTTACACAAATATACCGGAAGTCGACGAAAACAGTCTACCTGATTTAGTATAAAAGCGAGACCAAATTCGACCCAAAAACACTTGAAGATTGAACTCCAGAACTGATGCATCTCACACAACACTGATCAACGCAGCTAAGGCGAAACCAAAGAGGCGAGAAATCGACAAGACACGGCAGGAAGGCTTTTCCCGTACATAGACATAACCGACTGACTTAACCTCAACGAGAGTCTACGCCAAAAAGTATCGCTGAAATAGAGCAGCGATACGGCAAATTTTAATAGAAATTACGCAGCCAGAACGTCGACGGCCCAGGAGGGACCAAACATTTAAATAGAGAACGAATTCTGCTGTGTTCGCATTGACTGACTAACGTGACAAATAATTCCCCCGAACGTAAACAAAACAATACACTAAGCCTTCCTCAACACTGCATGGGAATCAGCGCTGCGGTGGCAGATTTCTGAATCAACGCTAAACAGATGATTCGTAGTGGCGGCGTTTGAACGAGATTTTACTGCCAAACGTTTTGACAAAAAGTGCGGAAAAAGTAATGATCGCAAAATTTGACTTTAAATAGATTCAGTGTACACCCGAAGAGGCGAGATTGAGAAACTACCCGAAGGAAGTGTCCAGTGAGAGAATAAACGACCATTGGAACGTGAGTTACCAAAATTAAAGTCATTTGTTACCTGGTTACATTTATCACACAGTTGTACTTTACACGCCACACATACACCTTCAAATCACTTAGTTTTTTCTTGTAAGGCATCTAATTGATATGTCTTGGTAGTTCAAAGGAGTCACGTCCTGAGAGTAAAGATTTTTCATGTATTAAACTCATGCTTTTCAACTGAGTCAGAATCTGAAATATACTAGCCGATACTTGATTGGATATATAAAAAATTGTCAATAATAATAACTTGTGAAATTTTTTCTCTGCAATTTTATAATTTTTATGAATGATAGTCCTTCAGACGATTTGTTTGTTGTTTTTAAAGAATCATTAAACTTAACTGAATTTTCAAAGCTAAACTGACTTGTTTAAATTTTTTCGTAGATTTAAAAATTTTATCAATCACATTTAATTTTTCTTGGAACAAACGTTTCCAAGTGGCGCCCACAAAAAGCATAGTTTTATGTTGTGTTACAGGACTACATCACTGCAGAGGATCCAGTCAACAGAGTAAGTAACAAAAGTGCGCGGAGGTAACGCCCGACATATTACAACACTTTTACAATTACAACACCCTATACTTGTTTTACTATAAATTGGCGCCCAACGTGGGGCTTGAAGAAGGACGTACTCACTCCTCTCTATACTACTTGTTTTACTATAAATTGGCAGCCCAACTAGTGAGGCTTGAAAAAGACGGAACAAGCCCGGCAACTACCAACATATTAAAATGCCGCAACCAAAGGGAAAAAAGGTGAAGAAAACTGTGGAACCCGAGTTAAGTGTGGAAGACGGAGAGGCAGTACAGGTCGAGGAAACGGAATTAGAACCGCCCACACTAGAAATGGAAAGACCGGTACAAACGGCAGACGAATTAGAAGAACAAACGGGAGAAGAACCCATACAAATGGTAGAACAAACAGAGAAACCCGAACCAGAAAAAATAACAGGGAGCGTTGACACAAATATAATGATGATGATGGCGATGCTCCAAGAAATGAATAAAAACAGACAGGAGGATAAGGAGGAGAACAAAAATAATAATGAGAAAATGTTCCAAAGGATGGAAGAAAAAATGAACAAAAACACAGAATCTTTAAAGGAGGATATAAATAAAAATAGACGGGAAGATAAGGAGGAAATAATAGAATCCATGAATAAAAACAGACTGGAAGATAAGGAGAAATTAGACAAAAACCTAGAATCTTTAAAGAAGGATATAACCGAGAAAATAGATGACAATGGGAAAAAACTGGAGATATTTCAGGAGGAGAATAAAAAAAGTATAGAGTCCCTGAAAAAAGAGATTAGCATAAAGTACGAAACAGTAACCAAAACGATCAATGATAATAAAATCGATAGTGACAGGAAGGTCGAGAATATGGTGAAACAGTTGGAAAGGTTACGGGAGGGAAATAATACACGTTTCGAAAAAATAGAGGAACAGACAGTAGAGACCAAACAAGATGTTAGAAATCTCGAAAACCAGGTAAGGCAGAACCAAGACGCCATCACGCAGGAGGTGGGAGAAGTCCAAAAAGACGTTAGCGACATCGCTAACAGGCTGGACGAACAGATAAAAACTAACAAAAATAGTATAATGGAAATAGAACAGAGAGAGAAAAACCTGCAGGAAAGATTAGAGGCGCTGAGAGACACACCAATACTAAACACTCATACGTGTCATGGTGAAAACAGGGAAGTAATCAACTTCCAGGACTATCGACGAAACCCAATGGAATTTTTGGAAAGAATGGAGGAAGTTATTGGGAGAAATAGAGAAACAAGGTGGGACAGGATAAGAGAGATGCTTGACGAGACGTTTAAAAATACTAAGGATAACTGGTGGATAGCGGTACGACCAGAAATAACGAATTTAGCAGAGTTTAAACGCCAGTTTAAGGAAAAGTATTGGTCAGAGACCGCACAAAACAGGGTAAGAATGGACATTTTCTATGGCAAATACGACGCGTCCTATGGACAGTCCCCGACGTCTTATTTCCTGGGAAAGGTATGTTTAGCACGGAAGTTGATACCGCCGATCCCAGAAGAATGTTTGGTAAGGCAGTTAGCTGGACATTACAGCTATGGGATCAAGGATGCCCAATTATACCAACAAATTAGCAAAATAGCCGATCTGGCCAAATTATTGGAAAATTGCGAATCTACAGGAAGGTTCCAGGATTACCAACCCCCCAATCGTAAGGTAGAGTACAACAACAATAATAACGGACCAAACCGGAATGGAGGTGGGAACGGTAATAATCTAAGCACCAATAATCAGAATAATAATATCCCACCAAATGGCCGAAATGATAACACTCAGGGCCCAATTAACCGCAACTATCCGGGACCAAACAGAGGTAATTACACCGGGAATAACTACGGTAGGAACTTCCACCAGGGAAACGGTTATCGCGGGAATAATTATAGAGGAAGTAATTATGGTCAACGTAATGGTTATCGCAACGGGGGAAACCAAGGAGGAAGCGATAGGAGAAACCAAAATGAGTACAGGCCCCAGGTAAATTATACAATGGCCAATAACCGACGGCCATATCCACCTAATGTACCCACTTACATGTTTTACCCACAACAGGCGTCAGGTAGCCAGGGTAACACGGCGAATAGCCAACCTATTAACGGTAATCCCGAGGTCAGGCAGGAAACACAGACGGGTCAGCAACCCAATGTTCCAGGAGACCGGGCCAATGAGACAGTGGCTCATTTAAACTAAACGCGGCAGTGAAAAAGGAAAACCGCCCTTCACTGAACCAATATTATGGGGTGACAAACAACGAACATAGACAGGACAAAGACGGGATTATATTAAGAATAAATAATTACCTTAAGGATATTAGAGAGGAGTTATTAGAAGAAGGTGACGATATCATTAAAAATAGTAACCAAGGGAATAATAGTATCGTGCAGATTAAAGCATATATCAATGGCATAGAAGCGATACTACTCATTGACACGGGGTCAAATGTGTCACTTATCGATAGCATTGAGTTAGAGCGGATTAAACAAAATAGTAATTTACCAATACCCACTCTACCGATAAATAACATTGTTTTAGTCGGAGCAACGGGGAGGCAAAATAAATCAATAAAGAAACAGGTGTCATTAGAGATGACTAGTAATGGGGTAACAATACCAATAGGGTTATTAGTGGCGAGTAATTTACCCATGAGGATACTAATAGGCTGCGATATACTTAGGCCATACAATGCTGTGATAGATTTGGAAAGTAAGGTGATAACTTTTAAGACTAACAAGGGGATTTGGACCAATAATTTAATCGATGTCCAAGGAAGTGGTACAGACAATACACCTTATCAAGCGATAGTGAACCATTATTATTGTACCGATCGTCCAATCAATATGCCATTATGTCAGGAGGAAAACCCAGAGTTGTGGTTAGAAAAGTTAGAAGAAATACGGGATTTCCAAAGGACGAAAGCAAGGGGTCTGGTCAGCGAAAAACAGGCGGAACAATTGATCGAGGTATACAACCGTTATAAACACATATTCTCGAACGCTCCAGGTAAAGCCATAGATTATCAGTGCACCATAAAATTCAAAACTCCGGTGGAATTTAACAGGAAATCGTACCCGATCGCATACTCGCTAAAGAATGAAGTCAGGGAAGAATTGAACAGGATGATAGAGGACGACATAATCGAGTATAGTCATTCGCCCTTTACCAGCCCAATCATAGCGGTACCAAAAAAGAACGGAAAGGTACGTATATGTCTCGATGCTAGGGAGATTAACAAAATGATTGTTAACGACCGCACATCACCTGGGGAGATAGAGGAGACATTAAAAAAGTTCCACGGAATCAGATATATAAGCTCATGGGATACGGTATGCGGATACTGGCAGATAGAACTCCACCCTGATAGTAGGAAATATATGGCATTCATATTCGAGGGCAGAAACTATCAGTTTAAACGGTTACCTTTTGGCTTAATAAATTCTGTGGCGGTGTTTGTAAAGATAATGGACAGAATATTGGGGCAGGAAGTACTGAAGTTTACGACAGTGTACGTCGACGACCTACTGGTGACTTCAGCGAATTGGGACGACCATTGTAATAGGGTTGAACAGGTGCTACAGAAATTATCGGAGAATAATATCACCCTCAAATTAGACAAGTCCCAATTCATTGCAAATGAGGTGAAATTTTTAGGATTTAATTTAACAGAACAAGGGATTACTCCATCCAAGGAAAAGGTAGAGGCCATACAGAAGTTCCCCACCCCAAAGAATAGGAAACAGCTGCAGTCATTTTTAGGAATCTGCAACTATTACAGAAAGTTTCGGTCCAATTACTCAGAATTAACTGCCAGGTTCCAAAAGCAGTTATCAGCTAAAGACAAATGGACTTGGGGACCAGAGCAAGATGGAGTGCTCAATATCATAAAGGAAAAGTTTTTAGAAACCGTAATGTTGCATCATCCCGACTTTACAAAACCATTTTTTCTAAACTGCGATGCCAGTAACGTGAGTTTAGGTGCAGCCCTCTATCAGGAAGATCAGGACGGTAACCATTTAGTAATTAGCTTTGCTAGCCGCGTGCTGAACAGTTGCGAACGAAACTACAATACTACCGAAAAAGAACTGTTGAGTGTAGTTTTCGCATGCGGTAAATTTAGGACATATATATTAGGGTACCCCATAACAGTTAGAAGCGACCACAAATCTATATCATTTTTAAAGCATTGTAAACTGAACCACGGAAGGCTGACTAGATGGGTTTTGGCCTTGCAAGAGTACAATATCACATGGGAATATATACCCGGCAAACAGAACGTAGCCGCCGACGTCTTATCTCGCGTCAATATACCAGACCAAACCTTTGACGGCGAAAAGGAACAATTAGCCAAGGTTTACCACATTATTAAGAGCAGGGAGGATTTAAAAAATATTTTGCACGAAATAAAGTCACAACAAGAGGCCGATCCGAAATTAGGAGATATTAGAAAAAGGGTACAGGAAGGCGATGAGGTCATAAACAGATTTTATTGTATACACGACGACACTTTGTTTATTAGGAATACCCCGCACCAGGAGAGTTGGAAATTAGTGATTCCACCAGCGATAGAGAGACCGCTAATAATCGACTATCACGATAGGTACGGACATATGGGTGCCCTTAAAGTAAGGAAGGCATTGGAAGAGCAAACATACATCAAGGGGATGAATAAGAAGGTGCAACTGGCGATACGATCGTGCGATATTTGTCAAAAAATAAAGTGTGATAACGAGAGGAAGGAAGGGGTCATGATACCCATATTATCTACCGAAAAATTGGAAAAGGTATTTCTCGATATCTGCGGACCCTTTCCACGCAGCGGTGGGAGACACCGATATAAATTTATCGTAATCATTTTCGACCACTTTAGCAAGTATACAAAGCTATACCCAATAACTAGGGCAACGACCAGGAAAATAATAGACATAATAATCCAGCGTTATATAATGGAAGTGGGCCGACCGTATTCTATAATTACGGACCACGGTACTCAGTTTAGGGGAAAACTTTGGAAGGAAAGCTTGGGAGAACACGGAATAAAAACGTACAAGACGTCCGTATATCACCCGAATAGTAACCCAGCCGAGAGAGTGTTAAGGGAGGTAGGACGGTTACTAAGAACATACTGCCATAACGAGCAGAAAAGATGGCATGAATATGTAGCCTCTACCGAGGATTTTCTCAACTTCTCGCATCACAATACCATCGAGATGTCGCCATACACGGTTATGTTCGAAAGACCCCCACCACGAGAGATAAAAGAAATTATTAATTTTCCCGACGAACCCGCATACCAATTTGAAGGGGCAAAATTTTATAATAAGGTGTTAGAAAAAACGGAACAGCAGCGGAAAAAATATATCAAATCACAGCCTAAGGCAATTAGATATGAGGTAGGTGAAAAGGTGTTAGTTAAAAATAGAGAATTGCCCAGTGCTATACAAGGCATAACGAGGAAATTGCTACTCTTATATACAGGGCCTTTCACGATAACCAGAGACAATAAAAACAATACCTACGAGGTAACTGACACAATTAGGAACAAGGTAAAAGGTACGTATAACCAGACTTCATTAAAAAAGTATTATGATTAAAAAATCGCAAGTCGAATATTCAATCAGTAACCAAGTACCATGACCAAAGACCCAAGTCAAATACAGCATCATAGAGAAGGTACCTTGACTAAACATGTTAACGTGAATTTTTTAACTTAGCCATAATTAGAAAGGAGGTAGAGATTTTTAAATAAACATAAATATTATTGTATAATGATTATTATTAATAAATATTACGAGATGGACACATTCCATCATAGGCAAGATTTATTTCCAATAGCCAAGTCAACGTATATTTACCAGCTTACCCGTACTTAGAGAAGGAGAGAGATTGTTATTAATAAATATTACGAGAAGGACACCTTACACCAAAGGCAAAAAGATATATATAAAATATAGATTTATTTCCAATAGCCAAGTCAACGTATATTTACCAGCTTACCCGTACTTAGAGAAGGAGAGAGATTGTTATTAATAAATATTACGAGACGGACACTTAGTAAAGGAGAAAAGAAGGAGAAATACTGATATATATTTGATACTAAATGGAAATGATAAATGAAAAAAAAAGGAGAGGAAAACAGTGTGTTACATAAGGAGGTAATGATGAATATGAATATAGCTATTAACATTGAATGATTTTAAACGATAATTTTAACCTGCGGAGAACGGTATATTAATATAATTGTGAATTAATCAGAAGAGTTTAAGAAAGGGAATTTATGTGTAGGAGCCTATGACCTTTGAATATTGTATTTTTTTTTATTATTATTATTATTTGTTGCAAAGGTGCAATTATTATTTTCTGAACAAGGATGTGTTGCCTCTGATTTCAGTAGTTATAGACAGGAAGGGACAGAGAATGTATGCCATAGCGAGCCACTCTGACTCCCAACCCTCTATGTAAGTTAGGGAATTGATAGGGAATTATATCAAAGATTAATTATAAAACATCAAGGTAAAAAGGAAAGGAACAGGTGATATGACAAAGAACGAACTAGGAATATTGAGTTGGATTAATATATTAAAGGAGTAGTACAGGAATTTAATTATAAGATAAAAGAATGAAATATAAAGAAGCTAATAATAAAGGGTTATTATAGAGATGATAATTTCATCAAAACCAAAGATATATTTTTCCAAAATTATCAACTTTAACGGTGAGGCATATGTAACGTCACAGAACGTTCCATAAAAAGCAATCATTTATATAGTAAGTTAGCATAAGAGGAAAGTGAAGTGAACAGTATCGAACCCAAGTAGTCCCAAAAAATTGTGTAATTTAGTATAATAATTATTTCTATCAACTTGAAAAAACGACCAAACTATGACTAAGACAAAACCCCATATATATTATTAAAGTGAATAAGAGTGAAAAAACCATAAGACACTATAAGAGAGAGAAATAATGTCAGAATCCACCAGAATAAAGTCAATAATTATTAAGTTTTATAACTATGAATAGGGTATTAAAAACTATTTTTTGTGAATAAATGGACATGATCCATTATTATATTATGTGATGTAAATAAAATAAATGTATTAAATGACTTAAATACATTATTAGAAAGAGTTTAAGTTAAATAAAAATTGTATATTTGCAATGACAAAAAAATATTAATGTGTTGGATTTGAGACCATACACCAAGATTTCATGAAAAAATTAATTATTATCAGATTTAAATAAAAACTATATGTAATTGTCAAGCAGACAATAGTGAACAATTTATCTTAAATAAAGGAAGCTGTCAAATGAATAAAAAGCAGCCAAAATAGCCAAAAACAGTGTTAACTAAAAACATGTAATAGGCATCTAATATTGTATAATTTATGAATTTAATGTTGCAAAAATGCAACCAAACTGTATTAGAAAGCTGTAATATGATATAAAGCAACTATACTAATATACCTGACCAACTTTAACATTGTAATAGTCAAGTCAGCAAAATATTTACTTATACCATGTATGGCTGAAGCCAATTATCCAGTACAAAAATAATCATATCTGGCTAAATACTTACATAATACTAACAAAAACAAGATAGAAAGGTACAATACATCAGAATACCTTAATAAGAAACAAACTCAGTTGAAAGTAAAGTCAATTCTAAAAGAATTTAACTAATTAGAGTGAGATTTGTCACACCATAAAAAAATGACATCTCAAGACCAATCAATGATGCTATGTCATCTTGTGATAAATATAATATATGTACAAAGTAACCAGGTATCACAAAAGATAGACAAAATAATAAACTCTGTGTGTATAGTGGTGAAATAATACATATATTAAAGAAAAAGACTAATCATTGTATTAGAAAACTGACAAGAATCTAGGCCATGAGCAGAGGCCATATAAAATTGTATTTATTTGTGTTTTATTGATGTTAAAATTTGTTTATTTTGTTGTAGGAAAGTAGTAGTAGTAGATGTTCAGCTTGTGGAAGGAACTTTGTAACTCCACAACAATTTTTGTTATAAAAATTGAGTTTTCAATGACAACAACTCAAGGTGAGGGTTGTATATTGTAATGTTTATTAGACTTAAGTTAATTAGATACCAATCATATTTAGTATCGCTAGATTCAGTAAAAAACAAGGAATCTAAATACATTAATGGCATACAAATTGTAAGTGCTAATGTGAAACTGTTTGATAAATACCAGTGTAAATTTTGAAATATCCTTTGTATGAAGAATAAGAAATTCGTTCTAAAAGCTTCTACGGAAGTGAAAATTGTTCTATGACATTCCATTTCGTTTATTCTCGAACAATCTAGAAAGAATTTTTACACAAATATACCGGAAGTCGACGAAAACAGTCTACCTGATTTAGTATAAAAGCGAGACCAAATTCGACCCAAAAACACTTGAAGATTGAACTCCAGAACTGATGCATCTCACACAACACTGATCAACGCAGCTAAGGCGAAACCAAAGAGGCGAGAAATCGACAAGACACGGCAGGAAGGCTTTTCCCGTACATAGACATAACCGACTGACTTAACCTCAACGAGAGTCTACGCCAAAAAGTATCGCTGAAATAGAGCAGCGATACGGCAAATTTTAATAGAAATTACGCAGCCAGAACGTCGACGGCCCAGGAGGGACCAAACATTTAAATAGAGAACGAATTCTGCTGTGTTCGCATTGACTGACTAACGTGACAAATAATTCCCCCGAACGTAAACAAAACAATACACTAAGCCTTCCTCAACACTGCATGGGAATCAGCGCTGCGGTGGCAGATTTCTGAATCAACGCTAAACAGATGATTCGTAGTGGCGGCGTTTGAACGAGATTTTACTGCCAAACGTTTTGACAAAAAGTGCGGAAAAAGTAATGATCGCAAAATTTGACTTTAAATAGATTCAGTGTACACCCGAAGAGGCGAGATTGAGAAACTACCCGAAGGAAGTGTCCAGTGAGAGAATAAACGACCATTGGAACGTGAGTTACCAAAATTAAAGTCATTTGTTACCTGGTTACATTTATCACACAGTTGTACTTTACACGCCACACATACACCTTCAAATCACTTAGTTTTTTCTTGTAAGGCATCTAATTGATATGTCTTGGTAGTTCAAAGGAGTCACGTCCTGAGAGTAAAGATTTTTCATGTATTAAACTCATGCTTTTCAACTGAGTCAGAATCTGAAATATACTAGCCGATACTTGATTGGATATATAAAAAATTGTCAATAATAATAACTTGTGAAATTTTTTCTCTGCAATTTTATAATTTTTATGAATGATAGTCCTTCAGACGATTTGTTTGTTGTTTTTAAAGAATCATTAAACTTAACTGATTTTTCAAAGCTAAACTGACTTGTTTAAATTTTTTCGTAGATTTAAAAATTTTATCAATCACATTTAATTTTTCTTGGAACAAACGTTTCCAAGTGGCGCCCACAAAAAGCATAGTTTTATGTTGTGTTACAGGACTACATCACTGCAGAGGATCCAGTCAACGAGTAAGTAACAAAAGTGCGCGGAGGTAACGCCCGACATATTACAACACTTTTACAATTACAACACCCTATACTTGTTTTACTATAAAGTATAGACTGTTCTCAAGATAACACTTTAAGATAAAAATTAATAATAACTACGTAAAACACTTCTTTAGTTAATGTAGTTTGCCAGGAAAAAAAGTTACCAGGAAATGACAAACCAACAACCAAGATATGTTGCATAAGATAAAAACATGCACTTGCGCACATTTACCCACCCCGTGGGGTAATCATGCGCATATGGTTGGGTAATGGTGCGCAACAGTGGTTAGGTTACATTAATGAATTTTAACAAGTCTTATCAGTCAATCATTTATTTTACAATACAGTTGATATGCTTATAAAAGTACAAAATCTTTGCAGTATTAAATTGTTGGGTTTTAGGCACAATACGTTAAATGAATTTAATATAGGCCTACATTTGTCAAATCTTAAATTTAATATTTACAATATTCACAGATATAATAGACAGCTGAATCTGCAACAGAACACTCAGCGTGGCTCCACGATGAACAGTAGACACATCTGAACCATAATTCACGGTCTTTCCCGATGTCTCCACAAATATTGCAAATTTCGTCAGTGGTCTTTTCTATAGCAGTAGTTCCCAAGTTCAATTCAATATCATCAAATTCATCATCTTGACAAAGATTTTTATAATCAATAGACCTATTATCACATTCGTCAGATGACTCTTCTTCTATTTTTATTTTCCTCTTCAATTTGGTAGATCTTTTTTTTCTTTCTTGGCCATCTTCATTTTCTTTTTTTGAATTTTATCCTAAAATCCTAAACGCTGTGCTACGAGTTTCCTTTCTTTTCGATTCTTCTTTTCTTCATTGATGATTCGTCTCTCTTTGGCATTTTCAAGTTTTACCTTGATTGGAGTGCTTGTCAATATTTCTGAGTGTTGTTTTTCACGAGGCTTAGGCCTAGCTTTTCCCTCCGTAGATCTTGGATTGTTTTTAGTGATAGATTGAGCAAAAACAAAAAAAGAATTATCTTTTGATGTAGATGGGATAGGGTTATCATACAGGTTTGTGCTGACTGTGCCAATTTCTTCGGAAGCTGCAGGTGGTTCAGTGCTTTCATCTATGTTGTTTTGAGGTGTGTCAGGAGGACGTTTGGCAGAATCAGGAGTCTCAGGAATAGCAGAAACATCTACGTCTACTAAAATTTGCTGATCCACAATTTCCCTTGCAGCCTCGAAATCTTTATCAGAGAATTTTTCTGGATGAAATGGATGAATCCCAGATACTCTGAACCCCGAAACAGCATTGCTTATGCTAGCAGCTTTAACAAATGATTTGTTAAGAAGCTCCGCCACATCGTATTCTTGGATTTTTGTGTGGCCAGAAGATGTCAGGTGGAAATCACACTCTCTATAAAAAGCGTTCTTCAATGGGCCAAAATTGTAAGGTCCAGTGGTTGGAGTCTATGGGAAGTATGTGGTGGAAAGGAAACCATATGAATGAAGTTGTTTCGACAAAATTCAAACACTTCAATCGATATGTGACTAGAGTGATTGTCCAAAACAAGTAAAACCGGGTCGTTCTCGGTAGGGTGAACGTAGTTCTTAAAGTGCGAGAGCCACTGAAGGAATATATCAGAGTTGCTCCATCCGTTTCTTGAGCAGAGATAAACAGCGCCGATAGGGCCATTTCTTCCAAGAAGAGGTGACATTCTGGTGCGAGGGTAGACAAGAATAGGCGGAGGGAAGTGTCCAGAAGCGCTCATGGTAAAAATGGCTGTAATATTTCTTCCTCGCTCTGCCGAGGTAACAGCTCCCACTCTTTTTACCCCTTTTGGTCCGTATATCTTAGGGCACTTTTTCTGTACAGTGGTAATGCCAGTCTCGTCCTGATTATAAATTCTGTGGGCAGGGAATTTGTGTTTCTGCATCACTGCTTCAAGGTTTGAATAAAACAACTGCACTTCTTCTTTACAAAAACCAGCAATTCTATTGTGACTAGTTCCCTGTGGTTGACGAAGCCTCACACTGGGATGTCTTTTCAAAAAACAATATAACCAGTCTTTACCGGCTAACCCTAGATTCCTGTTAAAATTGTTAGAAATATTTTTCTTCTCAGCATATCTAAAAGCCAACCTGCGCAGTTCTTTTGGAGTTAAGCCGTAAAACAAAGTACAAAGTTTTAATATATATTCTTTCAGCTCTAGCTCGATCTCTGGCGAAAACACGGACTTTCTTCCTAGTCGTGGGCACTGAGGACGATCTAATATCAAATTTTTTCTTAAAGTTGATTCTGGAATACCAAACGATCTTCCCACCTCCCTTATCTTTCTTCCATCTTTTCTCACTGCGTCAAGAGCCTTGAATAAGTTATCCTGGTTATAGGAGTTAATTTTTGTTTTTCTGACATAGTTTCTAGGCATCTGGGAACAAAGAAACGAAAGGGGGAATTAATGTTAACTGTCGCCATAAGATTGCTTGGGGGGGGGGGAATTGTGCGCACTGCTGCGCACCATAACCCGATCGCGCTTGTAAATTATTTTTGCTTAAAACTTACAGAAATACCGCCTTAAACACAAAACTAACTGCACCAAACACCAAAGCAGAAACTGCCATTTATAAATATACTTAGTTTAATCCATACACAGAAATATTTGAGGCTTACCTTCCTAAAATCTGGAGAGTGAAAATAACAACGTGCACTACACAATAATGTTTCACACTCACATACCTACAAAAGTGATTTGGCGGGAGTGGTTGGCGTGGCACAGTAGTTGGCGAATCTGCCGCTTGGTTGTGGCATCATTCAGAGATGTCCCACATGCTTGGAAATATCAAAAATATTGATGCGCACGATTACCCGCTGCGTACCATTCCCCCACTCTCTCTATATGTGATGGATGCTGGTGTGGTCCTGGTCAGTAGAGGAGTCTGCTCACTTCTTCACATGAAGTTCTCGCTCATGGTAGTGGTTGAGCATAGATGTGTATTCCTGGGCATTCCGTGGTGTTCCTGGGTTGGATCCGACGGCATTGGGGGAGCACGTTAGCATAGCTCTGCAGAGGTGACAGGTGTTGTAGTCGCCATCCACGAACCTTTCTCCCGACTTGGGCGGGGACCCTGCAACATCGTTTCATTTGTTCACAGATATCGTAAAATACAGTCAAAGCAACTCCTTTTGTCTCAGAACACCAACACCACACTCACACTGTCCTAATTTTAGGCACTCTACTTCTCTGTTATTATTAATGCTTAAACATTGCATGAATATAATTCTGGTTGTTTAGTGCATAAGGCTTATGGCTGTTTTAGTCATCTTATCACACAAAAATTACACATCTTGAGTTAAATTTAATTTCATCATTTGTACGATATGTTCCCATATATTATTCATGCACTTGTTCCATTAATTCATATATTTTCACACCCATAAAATAAACTTCGTATTGAACAACTATACCCACGTATACAGTACACTCAATGCAAACAGAAACAGTTTAATATAATTTTAATTCCTCACATAATATCACCCCTTTTCTCTTTTAACTATTGCCCACATTGACACTAACATCACTTTTAGCTTACATTGATTTTTTCAACTTTCGTAAATCAGTTGAGTACAAAGTATTCAGCCACGTGGTGCCAGACCGGAAGTCCCGTATAATTTTAATCTACATTAGATTGTTACAAAAAAGACGGCTTTATACGTTTAGATTACACACACACGGCATAGCACACATATTCAGAATAATTAAACATTGAACACTCTAATAAAACACTGTATAATAACCTCACCTGAGACCTTTCCTTTTTACTCGCGCATGATAGAAGTTTAGAAGTCTGTTTCCAAGCCGACGGACCAGCTCACCATGTCAGCGGATGGAAGAAAAATGAGACCTGATCACACGTTCCATGAACTCAGGACGGTCCAGGAAAACTTGTCACAAATTGTCGAACCGAGATCAGCTGAGAGGAGTTAATTGCAAGGTTAAAACTGCCTACCTTATTGCATCGCCACTAGCGTTGACCAGCAAGGCCACTGCCAGCCCGATTACGTCGCCAAATGTGGGTGAAAGCCGCTCTTGTCTCCCAACAACACCGAGTCTGAAATTTAGCCAGCCGTGTCGGCACAAAATATGGCCGGGCAGTTTAAATTTTTTAGAATTGCATCGGCACACTTCCTTGTTAGATAACATATCAACGTGTTTAGAACGATGTCTCCATAAATTGAGAAATACCTAACAGTACTTACGAACATCTAACAACATTATGAAGGTACAACAGCATTATGTTGCGTAATGCAGAAAACGTGTTACGTCATTACGGAACGTTCTGGTACATTGATTCCATTCCCGCAGCTTTAATGCATACGTGACGCTTGACACGCAAGGCTGTGTTACGTAATACGGAACGATCTCGTATATTCGATAGCGTTGTTCGAGAAGTTTCTCAGTTAGCCCAACGGTGCGTGTTTCTGCGAAAGTCGCGCTGAAGTGTCCTCTAGAATTTTCGATAGCTTGTTAAGGACGCATATTATGGAACCCTGCAGAGTATAAATAGCCCATACTTGCTGCTTAGTTTTCAGTTATTGTCGGGCGATTACTCTGCGCGTTCAAGTGGTTATTAGTGAAAAGTAATTATTGCGGCGAAGTGTTATGTGTTTTATAATCGTGCGGGACAATTGTATTGCAATTGTGTTTTATATTAGTTGAAACAATTTTACTGCGTGTGAACAATTTTTATTATTTGATCTTGCTGCGGCACCTTTTTGCTGCTGGGCCCCGGAAGTGTCCAGCATACACATAACATAATATAATATCTAAATCCATCAAAATGCTTAAGAGACTTTTTCAGTGTTGTAACTTATTTCTCAAGTGTTTCTATAATTAACATAATTCTATAAAGGGAGGAGGTGTAAGTCAAAGAAATTGTTGGAAGCATCAATCTGTGAGCAGAGCCGGATGCGACCCGTTTATTTCAAAAACATTACTAGCCTCTAAAATATACCTAATTATGTGCCAGTCAGCAACGGTCAGTACTGAGCTAATTTTTTTTTTGAAAAACTGAGTACAGAAAATGTTAAATGCTAAATAAGGGGCTGTCGCATAAATCAACACTAGTTTACAAAATGGTGTTCAGCGTACACGCTGTGATCTACTTATAAATTTCTGACACTGTTATCTATCAGAAAAGTTTATAAAATTGTTTCTGACACTTACGATGAGTAACTAGGTTGTCTCGCTTTTGCTTCGTGATTATGCAGCAACTGCCACCGTAGGTTATTAAAGGTAAAAATATTACTTGGCAATCCAGATAAGTCCTTTTTGCAACCTGCTGTATCTGGTCGCTACGGCTGCGTGTTCCTCAGTACTTGCTTTGAACCACTGCTATGTCTGTGCTGGAAGATCGTGTAAAGACTGTACGAAGTTCGTGTTCTCGTGTCTTCGGTCCGGAACGTCAAACCAAGTTTTGAACTTGGTTATTGAGGCTCCCAAACTTGACGAAAGTCCGGCGACGGGCCGCTCTGCTCACAGCGTTTGATGGGAGACTGACGAGATTTAACAAAGCAAACGATAGGGTTAGTAAAAGGGAGGGCGTGACGTCAGTGCGTCGGGCAAGGTACAATTCGCGGATTGTTGCATTCGGCACAAGACGAATGATTGCAACAATCTGTTGTAAGAGACTATCTTGTTGATTACAAACTGTTTAATTGTGATAATTAAAGGTGGTGATTAGTGACTTAATTGGTGTCTTGTATTTTGTTTTCCACTGTACCATACGACGATCATTAGACCCTCGTAACAATAGACTTATGAACATAATTCATACACGTCCATGCATGTTCAATAACTGTCGGTACATATTGTGATGATGGTTTCACTCTGATCGTCGTATGGTACAGTGGAAAACAAAATACAGACACGAATTAAGTCACTAATCACAACCTTTAATTTATCACAAGTAACAGTTTGCAATCAACAAGTTATTCAACAAGATTATGTTCGTACAATAATCCAAGTTAATTTATCTACACCAATAATAATATTGTCAACTAACAGAGTCACGCACAATACTCACTTTTCACTAGTAACCACTTGAATGCACTGAGTAATCGCCCGACGTAAACTGACTGAAGTTACCATCGCTATATGCTTATACATATACCCCGCTGAAATGCCAGAATAATCCTTCACTTTTTTGGATGACGTGTTAAACAGTTGACTATTACAGGCACTCTCGAATCCACTAGAAACAGTGCAAAATATCTGGCTTCGAACACAGTGCGCCGGCCAGTGCGGTCTGAAGCCCTGATCTAGCCTCGATCTATACCCTCGATTGTTGACGCATGATAATAATTGTCACGTTATTGTCTTTTATCCAAAGTAGAAGCTATATGTACGCACACACACATTACGCTGGGCTCTGCTGGGATAGCCGAGAAACGTATAGAACGACACAATCCATTGTTCGAGAATGTTCCTAATTGCGTAACAATATATTGGTATGTAAGACTTCCATGGGGGATCTTGTTTCAACGTGTGTTTATTTCGTAAGGGCTATAAAGCCTCACGAGTACAAATTCTTTAGAACAGCAAATATTCTTTACATTACCGTTTTTCCTAATCATCTGTTTGTAGTTTGCTTAATATGAAAATTACAGCAAAATTTCTTTCCAAATGTTTCCGGAGAAATTAAATATACACACAATTTTTAACATTGAAAATGTTTATAAGGACGTGTCGCACATTTGCGGCCGATCGCTGGTGCGTGATCGAAAATGGGAACCGGTGAGTTTCCATAGAAACTACTTTTTTGTTGTCAATAACGTAGTACATATATATAACTTCGCTTATGAATGCGACTACATTTAACTTATAATCTGTACATTGGTAAATGAAGAATGAAGAATGAATTCATTGATTTGTGAATGAACATAAATATATATATTTTTTAGATTTACTGAAGCATTAGATTTATTGAAGCATTTTCAATGCCTGTACAATTTTTTATCAAAACATTGTTTTTTGTTCTGTTACTATCACAATGCATTTAAGGTAATTTCATGGCCTTCAGTTTAGGTCATAGAAGATTTTTTCCAGAGCCAGAGTCTCTCTAAGTTTTAGATACTCAAGAGACGTTTTTGGCTGAAAATAAATGAGGTACCGGTACCGTGTTTAGACAGTCAAATATTGAATCCCAAAGTATTGATCTGCTGGAATAAAGAATTCTCAGCTTGTTTTGATTACAACGAACTTTATTTTGAGTGCGTATAATTTTTGTTTAAAGATGTACGAGGTAACGATTTTAGAGGGGGGGGGGCGAAAATCACAGTTTTTTACTCCTAGTAATTTGAAAACCATTGACTTTTATAAACAAGTGTATACCAACTATATTTGTTCGAATTTCACAATATATCGTTTTTAGAGTTGCTTGTATTTTTATTTACTTTCTCCTTACTGAGAATGGGTAGGGGCAACCCTCTGGTGAACAACACTCGAAACTTTATTTGTATCTTTTATTTCGATACTATTAAGGAGATGTTACAAAAGGTTTCATCTAAATTCCTTTTCTTGCAAAAAAATTTCTAGATTTTCGCTCTTTCACTCGACTACTTTATTAACCAAGCATGAAAATGTGTAAAAATCAACGGATTTGTATTTTTTATTCTTCGTTCAACGTCAACGTCTGCAAATTATGACGGCCATTTCTGCATTTTTTAAGTAAATATCTTCTTATTATACTTCTTCTTCTTTTCAAGGATTAGGTACATAAACCTGTTTCGGCACCCATCCTCGGACGATCGACGTCTCTTCTACCATTGGCTTTATAGTTCATTGCCGCTTTCGGCAATTGATCCTCTGTCATCCATTGCAGATGATCCCACCACTGTCTTCTGTAAATTGAAATATTTTTATTTACTCCGAGTTCTGCTCTGATATCTTAATGTCTTATTCAATCTTGAAACGTATAATTTAAAGTTTAAAGTATTTAGAAGAAAATGCATTTCAGCACTCTGAATCTTGCCGTTTTCCTTTTTTGTCATGACCCACGCCTCACTTGTATAAATCAACGTGGGTATTGCAAATGTCTTATAAAATTTAATCCTTGCGCTGTGTCTTGTTTTATTTCTATGATTTCTATGAATCGTACTACAAATGTTTTTAAATTTATTTATCTTCTCTCTTATATCATATTCAGATTTATAGCTACTGCACAGCCGAGACATTTGAAACTGGTCACTTGTTGTAAAGTGCTGTTGTTTATAACTATCTTCTCTGGATACTTACGTTTAAAGGCCATTGGTTGGTTTAGGATCTGAGAGTGCTCACTGATGCACTCAGTAACGTACAGTATCAGAACAACTGGTACAAAGCGACCAAATCCTGTCTCAGAAAGAGAAGGGTGAGGGCGAATCTCCTGCGCCCCAAAACAGGGTCATTTCAGGTACGGTATGGTAACACTGACAGAAAAGTTCCCCTGGTAGGGGATTGTGCAACAGGCCAGTAACATGTTCGTGTAAAAGTTTAATATACTAGTAGAGTACCCAAAGTATCCTCAAGTAAATATATCAGCTTTAATCAAATAGTTATATATATCTAACTTTTATAGATCTCCGTCTACAAAAAGCAGTAGATCGTCCACTTTATTTGCTTCCATACATTCCAAACACGTAAAAAACAAATGTGTAACTTAAATAATATTAAGTCCTGTCGGTTTGGTTATTACGTCTTAGAAAACCGTCCAATATTCTAATAGTTGTTAATTGGACATTATGTACGCCTATTTTCTAGACGACCATAGACGGAATAACTATCAGGCGAGTTAGCTATTCTCAACCATTGTTAAAGTGATCATATAATCTTACATAATTGCCAATTTCATATAGTTTCAAAGAATGGTAACATTTGTTTTCAACCGTGTCAGAAGTAAGAAAATTAAATATTTCCGCCCAATTCAGTATTATTTTCCTTAACTACATTCATTAGGAATAGGATTGCAGCATATGTGTGTAGCCCAATGATTCCCGGACACTTCTCGAATCATGAAATATCCTAAATCATTTTGCCCGAATATTTTTTCTCGAATCCATTTTCCCAAAAACTATATTGTTTTCCGAAACAATGTATTTAATTAAACAGGAATGAAATACGTTTTTCTCGAATAGTAGTTTTCGAAATAATGTATTCGTGGCCATGGTAAGCGTAATTTACAAGATGAATAAACATTTTTGTAAGATGAATGCTTGGTATCGCATTGTCGTCAATTTATTGTAAATTTATGTTTCTCGTTTCAAAATTAAGTGTAAATACGGCAAAAATAATCGTTAAAAAAAACTTTTATTTGATGGCTTTGTATATTTTTGCTCGTGACAAAATAATGGAAAGGTAAATTGGGACTATCAGAGGTTATGAGTGTCCGGGTACCTAGGCCAACGTATGATAAGATTGCCTATATGTTTATACACCTATGCATATCAATGTGTACGGTTAATGCGTGCGTTAATGGGATACTCCAGTTGTAAATACTCGAAAAGTAAAATATCTGAATCTGACCTTAAATGTGATTTAACAGATCAAACGTGACGGCGATCATCGTATAATTTCCTCCTCCTCATCATCATCTTCTTAACGGTTTTAGGCTTTAGCGGCCTGTTCCTCTTCCACAGTCCACCTTTTCTTAGGTCTACCAACTTTTCTTCTACCTCTAGGGTTGTAATCTTTCTCCATCTTTGCTATTCGACGTTCTTCCATTCTATTGATTTGTTGAATCTATTTTCTTCTGTAATATAATCCTTCTTCTGCAGTTCTTTAATCCTTTCATTAACTGCAAAAATAACTAAATCACTTGTTATCGCTTCATTTATTATATGATCTCGTCTATTACATCCTTCAACTGATCTCATAAATTTTATTTCTGTTTTTTGCATCTTCTGTTCATCTTTTTTCCTGTATGATCCAAGTTTCAGAACCAGACAGTAGTGTAGGTGTTGCCATTGTTTTATAAAATTTTATTTCGGTTCTTTTCTACATTTATTTCCCAACGTTCTTCAAATCGTTTCACACATTCTTGTGAAATTCGTCACTTATTCCCTATATCATTTACTTAATCATAAGTAATGTCACGTTCAAGATAGTTGAAATGTCTTACTTGTTCTATTCATGGGTCGTCTATCCATATTTTGGACCAAACCGGTTCATCTCCAATAAAGGCCATTACTTTTGTCTTTGATTCAGATAATGTTACAGTTCTGGTTTCCGAGCTACTGTTGGAATTGTGAGTTGTTGATTGAGACCACCGTATAGGGTAACCAACCCTATGCTGGCTAGATTTTTTATCGACCTTCTCTGGTCTAGATCCGTCGTGTTGTGTTACTGGACCATCTCGAAAAGGTGTGAATCTTCACCACGCACGACGATCTTGAGTAGGTAGAGGCTCTGGTCCAAACGGCTGTATATTCCGCATATCCTACTCCTGGATGTGAAGACATCCTAAGGTCCTGGAAGTTACTTTAGCAAATAATGTGAGCTACAGTCTTCCTCGTGGCAAGCATTCCTGTTGTACGAACTATATTAATATTATCTAAAAATGTAATATCGCGCATTTATATTAGTTCATTTTTTACATTATCTTTTACTTTATTTTATTTCTTTTTTTTTGTATCGGCCATCTAAGGACCACATGCCAATTTCAATTCTTTATTCTTTGTTCTTTTCTTTTTCTCCAATATTCTTTCATATTTTTACTATGTCTCTTCTTCCTGTCTTTAATCCACATTAAACCTGCGTTTCTCTCTCTCCTACACTGGACTTCTTCCATTTTTACCTCTTTTGCCCCAAAAACATTTCTTTCAATTGCGTCTTCTGTGTGTATATTATTTTTTTCTAAATCCTTTTAGACTTCTTTAATCCAACTTGATGTTGACTTCTTGCTCCACAGATATTTGAAGATCTGCTTTGTTAATCTATTGACGTACATTTTATATAAATGTTCAAAAAATAATAGTCTTCTTTTTCTCATTGCTTCTGTTATATTTGCTATACTTTGGTATATTTCATCATTACTTCTTAATTTCCAACCTTCTGAAGTTTTTCGTGGGTCTAATATTTTCCTAATAATTCGTCTTTCCAATATTTCTAGTTTGTCTAAATTATACTTTACTTGCTAGACACTCACTTCCATATAGACATTCTGGCTTTACTACTGTACTGTAATGCCTTATTTTCGCATTTTTAGATATGCACTTTTTATTGTAAATATCTTTAGTTATACCATATGCCCTTTCCATCTTATGTATCCTTTCTTCTATAGCAAATTTTTCTAAACCGTTCTCGTGAATTATCTCTCCTAGATACTAAAATTTTGAACCCTCTCAATTCGACCAGTATCTGTTACCAAGAACTTCTGTACATTTTTAAAGTTCGTGAGAAAATTTTTTTCTGCTGAAATCCTGAAGCCTGTTCTGCTGGCTATGTTCTCCAAAAAATTAACTTGATTTCTTAATTTTATTTTTAATTGACTTTGTGTTGTCTATGCGTAGTTTGGTCTGAAGTATAATTTCGCAAATTTTTTAATTATATTGACATACTTCACATACATTTAAAATCAATGAAATCAAAAGCGTTTGCTTTAAATGTTCACACCCTGTAACGTGGTTATTGTTTCATACTAAACATTGCGAGGTGTTGGTGTTTGGACACGAGCTGTTATGAGTTCGCACTGTGTAAACACTTGTTTTGTTGTATGCCAGCGAACTATTGGTGTTTTTCTTTAGTCTTGTGCACGTGCGTTTAAGAGTTTGCGCACGTTACTTCTTGCACGTACCCGAATCCTAAACGCCTCACTTTATGTTAGTAACATCGTAAGTTCCGTTTCTTATAAAGTTACTCATTACAATTATAATGAATCTTTTTGTATATCCGAAGTAACGTATACACATTAAATGACATCTCTATATATATAAGCGGAGAAGTCCTGACTGACTGACTGACATAGAATCAACGTAGAGCAAAAACTACTGAAGGTAATGATCTCAAAATTTGAAGGTATATTCTTATGGGGTCGTAGATGCTCACTAAGAAACGGTTTTAAAAACTTTCACTCCTAAGGGGCAAACCCCCCACAATTGTATGTATGTATCTATGTATGTATGTTCCGCATCTCCTCCTAAACCACTGGACCGATTTCAACCAAACTTGGCACAAATATTTTACGCGACGGGAGAACCAACATAGGATAGGTATTTTTTTCGATGGGGTCCTTTGGGGGGTTCTTTGATGTCTTCCACATCTCGTCCTAAACCACTGGACCGATTTCAACCAAACTTGGCACAAATATGTTACGCAACGAGAGAACCAACATAGGATAGGTGTTTTTTCGATGGGGTCCTTTGGGGGGTTCTTTGGTGTCTTCCACATCTCCTCCTAAACCACTGGACCGATTTCAACCAAACTTGGCACAAATATTTTACGCAACGGGAGAACCAACATAGGATAGGTGTTTTGTCGATACGATCCTTCGGGGGGGTCCTTTGGGGTCTTCCACATCTCCTCCTAAACCACTGGACCGATTTCAACTAAACCTGGCACAAATATTGGCAGGTAGCAATAGACTCAGTAGACCACGGCCTAATAGCCCGGCAGGTAGCAATAGACTCAGTAGACCACGGTCTAATAGCCCGGCAGGTAGCAATAGAAACAGTAGACCACGGCCTAATAGCCCGGCAGGTAGCAATAGAAACAGTAGACCACGGCCTAATAGCCCGGCATGTATCAATAGACTCAGTAGACCACGGCCTAATAGCCCGGCAGGTAGCAATAGAAACAGTAGACCACGGTCTAATAGCCCGGCAGGTAGCAATAGACTCAGTAGACCACGGCCTAATAGCCCGGCAGGTAGCAATAGAAACAGTAGACCACGGCCTAATAGCCCGGCAGGTAGCAATAGAAACAGTAGACCACGGTCTAATAGCCCGGCAGGTAGAAATAGACTCAGTACCACGGTCTAATAGCCCGGCAGGTAGCAATAGACTCAGTAGATCACGGTCTAATAGCCCGGCAGGTAGCAATAGACTCAGTAGACCACGGTCTAATAGCCCGGCAGGTAGCAATAGAAACAGTAGACCCCGGCCTAATAGCCCGGCAGGTAGCAATAGAAACAGTAGACCACGGTCTAATAGCCCGGCAGGTAGCAATAGACTCAGTAGACCACGGTCTAATAGCCCGGCAGGTAGCAATAGACTCAGTAGACCACGGTCTAATAGCCCGGCAGGTTGCAATAGAAACAGTAGACCACGGTCTAATAGCCCGGCAGGTAGCAATAGACTCAGTACCACGGTCTAATAGCCCGGCAGGTAGCAATAGACTCAGTAGACCACGGCCTAATAGCCCGGCAGGTAGCAATAGAAACAGTAGACCACGGCCTAATAGCCCGGCAGGTAGCTATAGAAACAGTAGACCACGGTCTAATAGCCCGGCAGGTAGCAATAGACTCAGTAGACCACAGTCTAATAGCCCGGCAGGTAGCAATAGACTCAGTAGACCACTGTCTAATAGCCCGGCAGGTAGCAATAGACTCAGTAGACCACGGTCTAATAGCCCGGCAGGTAGCAATAGACTCAGTAGACCACGGTCTAATAGCCCGGCAGGTAGCAATTTCAACAATGTTGACGCCGGCCGTGAAAGCCTTTGGAATTCTTTATTGTAGGCAGTATACGAACTTGTAGGTATATAAACTCGGTCGCCGACATTTGGCAACGCCGAAAACTCTTTGAGGCAATTGGACTGAAAGAGTATATATAGCGCACATAAATTATAATTATATTGTTACGTAATACGGAACGTTCTCGTGGGTTTGCTAGTGTCGTTTTACAAGCTTCTCAACTAGCCCAGACGGTGTGTGTTTCTGCCGAGGCCGCGCTGAAGTATCCTCTAGAATTTTCGAGTGCTTGTTACAGACGCATATTATGGAACCCTGCTGACTATAAATAGTCAACACGTGCCGCTTGGAAGTCAGTTTTACGTCAGGCGACAACACAGTGCGTTCAAGTAGTTATTAGTGAAAAGTGATTGTTGTGCGGGGCACTATTAGTTGATACTATTATTGCGTGTGGAAAAATTTAATTTGCGTTGTTGTACGAGTATAATCTTGTTGAATGTCTTGTTGATTACAAACTGTTAACTGTGATAATTAAAGCTGGTTATTAGTGATTTCATTGGTGTCTTGTATGTTGTTTTAAACTGCACCGTACGACGATCAGTGAGACCGTTATAACAATATAGATGACTCGAAAGAAATACTGAGCAGACTGAATTATATCTATACGCGTGAGAAGGTGGGTTATAATAGTTTTTATAACGTGAAAATTTGTGATAAAATACTAAGTTCACGTAAGTCGGGCGAGACAGTTGACTCACCGAAGCAATAGAGTTTCTTATACGGTTACGGTGAAATCGTTATCTACTTTCATCTTGATGATAAGATAGGTATTTTATTGTTCAACTGGGTTTTTAATTGTCTACTATCCTTTGATTCTCATTGGCCTGGCTACAATTTCCTTGGACCGGGAACTAAGATAGATAACAGATTATCTCATAGGTAAGGTGTCGGCATTACTCCTCTTGATGAAGTCGCTAATTAGCACAATAGGCGGCGCGGCTGTCGCCTTAAGATAGAGTATAGATGAAGCAGGTACGAAATTTTAGGAAAAAGATTGTAATAGAGTTGTTTCTGTAGATGCTGATTTAGGAGGAATAGCGCTTGCTCCAACGAGTAACTCAGGTATGTGAGTTAAAAATAAGACGCCGTTTACACAATGCGCCATTCCTGAGCTTTTAAATTTACTTAAATATTTCTCTTATACCAAGGTGATGGGTTTTTGTGGAACTGATCCCGTACGGCCGAAAATTGTTACAGATGGTACTGTCCTGGAACAAGTTAGCAATTTTGAATACCGGGACTACAGTGTGTCTTATAATGCAAGCAACGACGTTGTGAATGCGTTGTATAAGTTCAACCTTATGTGCGATACCGTTAGGCGAACCCTTAAGTCAGCAAGTAAAGGAACACGCTTAAAATTCTACAAGGTGATGGGCCTTCCGACACTTCTTTATGGGTCTGAGAATTGGACTTTAACGAATAGGTCTGTCGCATCCAAGCGGTTGAAATGAGATTTCTGAGGCACGAGGCAGTGTATACTCTCCATGATCATAGAAGAACCACAGATAGACGGTAGGAACTAAATATTATGAGTATACTCGATAGGAATGCCCAGTATCGGGTGAATTGGTGGCAACATCTTTGCCAAATGGATGGCTATGAGCCAAACTATGGAACTATAAGCCGAGGGGACGAAGAGGTGTGGGACGTCCGAGGAAGCCCTGGAGTGACCACCTCTAACCTTTGCCTATTTGAAATCGGAACAAACCATCCTTGGTTTAATCCTTGAAGATAATGATGATGATGATATTTCTTTTATCTAAGTAGAACATAAACTTGTGACACTACGTCTGTCGGATAATCAGAAAGCTAAGGTAAAGTCAGCTTTTAGAAATACATTTCTTGTTACTATTAAGTTTTCTTTAAATCAACTAAAAGATGGAAAAGGTAAACTATGCTTGAAAAATAGACTAAATTACAAACCCGAGAAGCATAAGAACGTTGATAAGGAAGTCTGAGTGAGTCCTCTTATATTCAGCTAAAGGGAAGTTCAGAAATGTCGCCTGGTGAATGAAGTGCGAGTTTATCTAGGACACTATACTGTATGCTAAGGAAATCATGCCGTTCATTAGACCATATATTAAAAATAGACCTTATTCCCATGCTGAAAGATTAGCTTGATATTGAGTTGATAAGGCTACTAAAGGAAAAGCTTGTTCGGGGTTGCATTTAAAGCCATCATAGTTCATATATCAGTATATTGTTACGATGGTCTCACCGATCTTCGTATGGTGGAGTGGAAAACAAAATACAAGACACCAATGAAGTCACTAATCACAAGCTTTAATTAACCAAAAATACAGTTTATAATCAACTTGTACAATAATTCGAGAAAAATGTGTCCACACGAAATAGTAATGTCATATAATAGAGTCCCGCACAATTATAACACTTCGCCACAATATTCGAAGCTCACTTGAATAAATCGCCACTTAAACTGACGTTTAAACGGCAGCTGTCGTTGTTTAAATGGATAGCACAAGTGTTCCAGAATATTCCATAATACGCGTCGACACTACTCGAAAACACTAGAGCGTAATTGATTGCGGCCTTGAACGCAGTGCGCGACCGGGGAAGTCTGGAACAGCCTCCATTGTTGACGCATGCTAAATGTCACGTAATTGTCTTTCTTCTTAAAGTAGCAATACGTGCGCACACAAACATTACAGCTGGACTCTGCTGGGATAGCCGAGACACGTGTAGAACGTTCTACAATGTCGTAACAATATAATTGTAGCGGCAAGGAAAAGAAAATTGAAGAAAGAATTAAACCATTAACTCGATGTAAGCAAGAAATAAAATTAACAAATTAAATTCCGTTTACAAAAGATAGGATTATTTCATTACTAGTCAACAATAAAGAAAGTCAAACACACTAGAGAAAAATATGGAGTTTATGAAATAATACACTGTGCACAATGCGATGCTATTTATTATATCGGACAATGTGGCAGTGTTCTGAAACATCGCACTTCTGAGCATAAGAAGGCGATTTTAACCAATACAGCCAATACAGGTTTTGCAGATCATTGCTCACAACACAACCACTTCATAGATACAACAAACATGGATGACTGCAGAACATACAAAAAGGTAAAAAAATGAATTTATTAGAAATTATAGAAATTAAAAAAGCAATAAAAAATAACAAAAATTTAACAAATGAACAAACTGAATTCTGTGTATCCCCTTTATTAAAATCTGTTATTTAGTTTAATTAATTTTATATTTTGCATTCAGGTTATATTTAGTTTTTACAGACACTTGACCTTCCCTTAGCTCCTACAAAGACCCCCTCCATCTTTACACCCCACACCTGTTCCGATACACGCCATAAATAGATGTTTACTACCGTTATATCCTCTGTTAATTTGTTCAATCATCTCTTTGACAATGGCTTAAGAAGTTGAAACAGCTGTCAGAGTTAAATAAAAACTGTGAAACGTACCAAGTGTTTATACATATTTTTTTAAAACCTTTGTAAGACATAAAATGTTTTTAATTTAAGAACTTTAGAAATGTCTTTATGGTGGGTATGTTGTTTGATAACTAGTGGAAATGATTATGAACATAATTTATTTTTCGTTATTTGATACACATTGGACATGTTACTATAAGACAGCCGGTAACTTATTACTACATACTATAAAATATATCGATTCCTTTGGTGACGTAAATTCTCCTAAGTGAGCGTAAGGTATTTGCAACACTCTTTCAGTACACTTTAACCTAATAAAATTCAAACTTATAAGGATCCTCCAGCGTGTCGAAATTTCTGTGCTTATATATTGAAAGAGTTAAATAACGGAGTTTCCTTCAACACTATTCTAAGTAAGTTACTCTACAATAAATGTGGATAGATACATTACTTCTATGTGAGAAGATTATATACCGTAGTGGTGGTCAGCAAAATAGAGAATCAGCCCCAGATTCTTAGTCAAACTATAGAAGAGTTAAGGCTCATCTAATAACTAAGTCAGCTGAGGAGTTAAGAAAGATAAATGCTGAGTTACATGAAAGGGTTAAAGAAAAGAAATTATCTTAGAAGTTGAAACACAGTGGACTTTCTATAAACATGTAAAAAACATCAAACCGGTATCGATTAGTCGATTAGCTAGAATAATTGAGAAAATACGTAGGTAAGCTAATAGCTGACAATGGCTATGTGTCTTAGAGTCTTCTTTAGACTCAAGGGACTCCTTGAAAGATTGCCAAGGAGTTATGGGATGGACCCCACCAGGAAGAAGGAAACTCTCACAAGCAGTCAAAGTTCGGCTGGCAAAACGTATTACTAGATGATCGCCTTCATCATCCTCTTGGTATAATTCAGCACCTAAACTAGTATTGGTTGCATAACAGTTCATATAAAATGTCTTTTTGAAATCTGGATGGTGTAGTATCACACAGTTTAAAAATTTCCCTTTGATGTTATTAAATGTGTATTTTCATTGTCAATTCCACTTACTTTTACTTGATAGTTTTTTTTGAAATTGAGACGTTAATGCTGAATAGTTCTTTTAAAATTTTCTGTAGTAGTTAAGTAGTTACATAGTCCAAGAAAACATTGAATTTGTTTCAAATTTTTCGGTTTTGGAAATTTTTGTATGGCTTCAATTTTTTCAGTAGCAGCCGTTATACCTTTTGGTGATAGTATGCATCCTAAAAATGGTTCTTCATCAGTCATTAACTTGGATTTTTCAAATTTTAATGTTATATTTTCTGTAGCTAATTTGTCCAAAATCTTCTCTACTCTTTTGCAGTGTTCTTCCCAGTTACAGGATGTAATTAACAAGACAGCCACATATATTATAGTAAACTGTAATAAACTATAATACTTCCTTGCCTAGAATTTGGTCCATACATTCTATGAATACACCTACAGAATTCAATAATCCAAATGTTAGTCTTTTAAACTGAAAATTTCTTCCTTCAAAAATAAACGCTAAATATTGTCTTTGCCAATTCTACGTAGTGCTACATTTGAAAGATTGCCAAGAAGAGTTATGGGATGGACCTCACCAGGAAGAAGAAAAAGAGGAAGACCACCTATCACCTGGGTAGAAGAAGTTCAGACTACATTGAGGGAACGAGAAATTGAAGAAGATCTTAGGATGGACAAGCAGCAGTGGAAGATGAGAATTCAATCAATTCTGTAATCTTTCGTTCCGGAAAATGTGTAAAAATTGTACAGCCGGAGTAATATTAATAAGAATGCAGCTAGGGTACATCGGGTGTGCAAAACCCGTGTCCACCAGTTGTGGACCTCTGATGTGACGACTGTTCAATCCTTGAGAGTAAACTACCGTCTACCTGTACGTTTTCCTATCCAGAATGTGAAAGCAGCACTGGTGGGGGGGGGGGGGGCAACACCGTCACATCTGCTGACACTAGCACCGTTTTGGCGCGCTTGATATCAGTTCGGTTGAACTATACTGTACAGTATGCACTATAGTTGTAAGCGTACTTTACTGTTTAAATTTAACCTAACGTAACAAATGTAAAAGCATTATTTCTTTTCCTTTGTGTAATAAACACCGCTTACAGAAGTTTTAATTTTTAATAATTCAAGATAAGGTGAGAATAGGTTGTCTTTTTTGTTATATGTTAATTCGTTAAATTTGTTCAAAGTGCAATTTTTGTTGAACAAAATAAGAGATATCGAAATGTTCAATGTGTGAAGGACGCATGGCCACCTACGAAAATTTCGAATAGTTTATAAATAGATCCGTTTAGGTTGACTTAACAATGAAAATTGAAGTAAATTAACCATTACTAATGTCTAGTTACGTAATAAATGTATATACCGGTACCTAGAAAGTTATAAGGTTAGTGAAGCACTATGAAAAGCTGTGCTGGATACCAAATAACTGTAATGCAGTGATTTGCACATTAATGCAAAAATTACTACTAATAATATCACGTTAAATAATGCAAGAAAACGAATAAAAAAACGAGTAGTTCTAAAAAATACTTTGCTTATTTATCATTGTTTTTATAGTTTACTTAAGTTTTCCGTCAAAAGCAGAATCAATATTGCTAAATAATTTCATTTTTTAACAATTATTTCGAATTGCTGTTATGGATGATGCTAGTGGTCACAAAATTCCTAAGGGTAATTGAGAATGCTGTTACTCAATCTTTTACGATTAAAATTGTTAATAAACACGAGAGGACACTCGTAGGAACACCGCTAACCAAACCGAAAATAAGTTACGGGCTACAGGTTAAGTTTATAAAATATCTCACTGTTGACGTAGTTGTTAGACTCGTGGATAGAGTGGCAGGGTTGTCCCCTGGTGTCTTCCCCCACCATTTATTATTGTATAAATAATTAATAATAATTTAATTGAATTATAATGTAGACGAACTAGAAATATTAGAAAGACAAATTATTAGGAAAATAGTAGGCCCACGAAAAACTTCAGAAGTTTGCAAATAAAGAATTAATGATGAAATATCAAAGTATAGAAAATATAACAGAAACAATGAAAAAAAGAGACTTTTATCTTTTTGACATTTATATAGAATGCTATGTTTTAGGTTAACAAAGCAGATCTTCAAATATCTGTGTGGTAAGGAGTCAACATCAAGTTGGATTAAAGAAGTCAAAAAGGATTTAGAAAAAAATAATATACACGCAGAAGAAGCAATTGAAAGAGAAGTTTTTCGGGCAAAAGTGTTAAAAATGGAAGGAGCCAGGGTAGGAGAGAGAAAAGCGCAGGTTCAATGTGGACTGAAGACAGGAAGAAGAGACACAGTGAAAAGATGAAAGAATATTGGAGAAAAGAAAAGAACAAAAAATAAAGATTTTAAATTTTCATGTGGTCGTTAGATGGCCGATTAAAAAAAAAACCTTGCTCCTCTTCGGCTACTTAGTAATTTGATGTTTGACTGTTGTAGGTAATTGCGTAGATTACTGTAGCTCTATATTTAAAGCATTCCACATTACGCAGAAGAAATATTTACTTAGACTGCTTTTTTAACGTCAGCAAGAGTTACACGGGCCTATTTCGCTTCTGCGAAAGTGAAGGTTGTTCGATCTATTTGTCGAAACTCGTGTGCATTATTTCATGTCACCCTTTATCCGTATAAGCCAGACGCGTATATCTCGTACATGTGATCGAAAGGAGTTTACTCACCTCCACGCGAACCAACCCCCTGTGGCTTTACTAGATGGCAGTTCATTATTTGTTCTACGTTCAAGGTTAGCGTTAAAATTTATCACCTGTCAATGGTCATTGGATATTCTGTTTTCTAATTCAACCCTCCTCGCTTTAGCCTGAAATACTACTACCAGCTGATTTTACTAACACGACTACTACTACTACTACGCCATGCAAGCAAACATAATTTCTCTATAAGTTATATAGAAACGTTAAATGTTTTAATTTTAATGTTAAGTTAAATGAAGAAATATTTAGCAGCGCTTATTAGACAACAAAAAAGAGTATAAAATGAGTTAACGTAAATTGTAACGGCTACAAAATTGGTAATGTAAGGCAACCCACTATGGGTGGAGCTAAGTAAGACGTTACTCCGTCAGGGGGCGGGGCTAGATACGTCCGGTAAAACGGTATATAAGAAGTGAAAGGTTTCATAATTCTCTGTTGGTAAATGACCTGAAGATGGCTTGACTGCCGAAAGCGCTCGTCAATACCAAAGACAACATAGTGGTTTGTATAAAATTACTAGTAGATATATAGAAACGATACTCAAACAGACATTACCATTCATGCAGAGAGCAACCATCCCGAATCATATAAAATTTTTGCATACAACAGCATGGTATATCGACCCTTCACATATTCTCTATGCAAGAAACAGTATGAAAAAACATACACATCATAAAGCAAATAGCTGAAATCAATGGATATCAACCTCAAATGATCGATAAAATAATTGAAAAACAAAAGAGAAAGAAATCAAAAACAAATAACACGTCAATCAAAATAAAGAAAACCTATATAGGCTTACCTACACAATACATTGACAACTCTCAAAAGTTTTCTAGAACAATTACAAAATACAACTATCAATTAGCGTTCAGAACAAACAATAACATGTACAACAATCTGAAAATAAGCAATACAAAAAAGAAAAGCATTTATGAAAAAGCTGGAGTCTACCAATACCAATGTCAGTCTGCTAACTCGACAGAATGTAATGTGCGGTGCAACAAAAAATACATAGTTTTGACATCAAGATCTTTTAAATACAGATATAGGCCTACAAGACACAGCAGACATTCTCAACATTCAAAACCGAACTCAACAGTAGCCAAACACATAAAACAACAGTCTCGTGAATATAGTCCAATACAGCAACATTAGACGGTATTGAAAACATGAAATGATGAAATAAAATCTAATATATTTAACAATACAAGAAAATGGCTCATGGAGACTGAGATACAACAACGAACTGTATCAAATATATAAAGAGATACCAGTCTCAAAATTTATAAGAATTCAAAGATTGCGTTGGGCCGGACATGTTATGAGAATGGAGGGTGGCAGGAACCCTAAGAGGGCTTTGCTGGGTACATGGGAGGGAACGAGACCTAGAGGTAGACCGAGGAAGAGGTGGGAAGATGGCGTTGCAGAGGACGCGAGAGACATGGGGATAAGAAACTGGAGGAGGGTTGCAGTGGATAGAGTGGATTGGAGGCGGAGATTGGTGGAGGCCAGGGCCCAACTTGGGCTGTAGCGCCATAGGAGAGAGAGAGATATTTAACAATATATGAGCATATATATCAACAGTGGGGCACACTCGAATTTAAACGTGGTCGTACAAACACTGAAGACTATCCCAGCAGTGGACGTCCAAAAAGTGCAACAAAAAATTACACTATTAAAAAAATTTCCGAAGCTGTTGGAAGACCGCAGATTGAGGAATGGATGACGTTGCTGAAATGATAGGCATCTCACATGAGCGTATGCATCATACTTTAACTCAACAACTTGGTGTGAAAAGCGTTGTGCAAGATGGCTACCGCATCTGGAGTTGCATTTTTTTGGCGTTCAGTGCGGGGGGAGAACCATCTTCAGTGCTCGTACGACCACGTTTAAACTCAAGTATCTAATTAAAAACCTCTGGTTTTGAAGTCGTAGCATCTCCTGACACGTTTACAATTTCGTTTTGAATTTCCGTTGGCGTTAAACAATTTTTAACAAAGAATCACACCACGATGTTTGATTTTGTCCGTTTTTTAAAACACGCGTTACACGTCAGTTTTAAACAGCTTCTGATCAATGAATAAATTAATAGATCGGTTTGGAAATTAACAGGAGTTTACATAAAATACAAATTGCAGCACACGAAAAATTTTAGTTTTACCGCTAAGCTACAGATGTCGCTCCGCGAGCTTTTCAACTGACCCTCGTACATTACAAAAGGCGTTATGCAGTTATAAGGTCGTTGTTCATAGATTACGTATAAAGCCTTAACATAATTTTATTCAAACGTGTGCCCAAATATAATAACTTCCCAATTTGAAGCGGTATTAAGTATATATTTGTAGTGTAAATTATAAAGTAAATAATTTTACAGATCAGTATTTCTATATGATTACTCTGCATTCATTGACAAACTTGTTACATGATTCAATTTTTGTTGACAAATAATTTTTGTTGTACTCAATTAATTTCTTTAGCTTGTCTAAATTATATTATTTTATAAAAATTATAAAGTGCAGTAAAGTACTTAAATTTAATTTTTTTTTTTAATATTTTCTTTGGTTATTGAGTTTATGTTTTCAATAACACGGGAATATATTGTGTTAAATTTTTTGAAAACAAAATTAAATTTTTAGTAATAAAAGTTATTAAAACCTGTTTTAAAATTTTGATACACACTAATTTTATTAACTGGTTTGCCAATAATAAAATATTTTCTGCAGCCGAGAGTACCTACGCTAGGCAATGTATAACGCATACACTGCTTGTGCTTGTGTTCTGCGTAGTAAATTGTGTTTTGCACGTAAGTGTAATTGCAACTACCGCGATAAGATTAGCAATAACGTGTTTTTGTAGAGTAGCCTACTGTCTGCCTCACGTTTGTAACGAGATGTTTAATTAACGTTTAATTGAGGTTCCTTGACGTGTTCACCGGAGAAATCTTAGTCGCAGTCCCCTCGTTTTGTTAGAAACCAAAGCCCTCTTGTGAAAGGCTAATATAATAATTTAATATACAACTGTTAACTAGTTTTAACGTTGACATTCCTTAGCTAGTCCGTTTATTTTCTTCTTTAGATAAAAGTGGAGCAGGAGGAGGAGAAAGATTAGAATGTGTAGGATGAGTGGGCGAAGAGGGTGTGTAAAATTGGTAGGACGGGAGGAGGTGGAGAGGAAGAAGGATACGTATTATGTGATGATCCCCTATTAATACTTTGCAGTATAGTTTGTAATATATGTAGTCTTCTTAGAGGTCCCTGGATTTTTTATTAGCACAATCGATAATTTCTAAAAAAAGTCCTCAAACTATTTTCACTATGTATAGATGTTTTTGTTATTATGGGGTAATCGTTTAATATAATGTTATTTTCGAGTCAATTTATTTATAAATCTTAGGTACATTATTCTTACAAAGAAACTGAACTACGGAGATAATCATCCCTCCTCCTCAACCGATTCCCACCATTAATGATATTTACACTTTCATAGAGTAATAGTTTTATCATATGTAATTTTTAAGGTATATCATCATTCAAAATTAAATATACGTACTTAACTTGATATCAGAATATCAATTTAAAAAATTCACCCCCTCCCCCATCAACTACCCCCTTTATTTATAGTTATTTCATTTACAATTTAACAGTCGATTAATATGACTTTATTTTCGAGGCACTTATTTATTAAAATTAAGTACTTTACTCTTGTTAAAACTTAAAATGTTGCAGGTAAACTACCCCTCCCCCGTAACCGATCTTCACTAAAATCAATAGACCTTGAGACTTCTACAACTTGGGCACATATGCAAAAAATGATTTGACTTTGTTTGAATTTACGGCAGTTATCGTTTGCCATAGTAACAGTTCTACACACAGAAAGTTAAATGTTTTAAGACCAGAGGTTGTGAGATTGAGAAGCGCGAGGACAGATCTAATTGGCGGTTACAGTGACGCACCCCCACCTCCAGGAAAGCTGGTAGATTTGAGATGTTCACAATCTACTATCAGCATGTGAAACCAGCAACCCCCACGATACCTTTCCTCAGCACGTGAAACACAGGGGGGAGGACCCCCGTAAGGGCTAATTCACGTTTCCGTGGTACCATTTTGGAGTACTGCGCTGATGAAGATGCCGACCCCCGATGCCCAGAATGGTCGCGAACCCGACCACCGAGGTTGAACCCAAGGGATCACCCCCGGAGGTCTATATTTCTTCCATCTTCCGGCGCGATAGGGGAACACTATCCCCCGGGCCGAAGGAAACAAGGAAACTCGAGCTACTAATGTTCCCCTGTGCTTCACAAGGGACATTACGGACTGGCGTGAGTGGTCCAACACAGCTACTAACAAGGGACTGGCTACCCTGGCCAGTTCGCAAGACGCTACTGGGCTAAAGGGCCCACCCCCCGCCGTGCGCGTGGCGAAATGCACGTTTCCCAACCAACAGTGCCGATGCCACTGGAGGTCAGGTTACTCCCTGCGCTCGAAAGGAGTGCACGCCGTTGGGCCCATTGCAGCCATCCCGTAATCGGCGGTGATAGCTAACCATGGGACCCCGGGGCCCCTCACCGGCCACCCGCAGGGGTCGCCACGCAGGACGAGACCTGTCCCCCCGTGGCGGTGTCGTGTGTTTCAGGTTCACACTCCGGTTTCCCATAGATCGGGTCTCCTTCGGGCTACTTGCCAGGGAAGTGGGCCCTGGTCCCCGAAACACGGCGCTACTGAGGTTCACTACATCAAGCGTGTAGCTACTCCTGTTCACGCCTGCTACTAGGCTTCACTGCACTTTTGTGCTAGCTACTAACCAGGAAAATCAGCCCTGGTGCCGTTCGTACAGCACACACGTTTAGGCAGTTCCAACAGCTCCAATTCCGCCGAAAGAACAGTTACACTTCCGCGCGACTTGTGACGGAAGGAGGCAACAGGAGGGGGCCACCGGGATTAGCGCTATAGACCCCAACCTCTCATCTCTGGGGAAAAGGCCCCAGCCCACGGGGCTGCACTGAAGATGGCAGTCGATGGCACTGACTAAACGTCTATTTTTGTAATAAACAATGGACCACGGCCAAATAGCCCGGGAAGAAATTTTAACAACATTGACTCCGGCCGTGCGAGGCTACGAAGTACATTTCGACACCCTTTAATTTTCTTGTTTGTTATTGACAACGTTACTGAAAATCCTTCTTCTTCTTCTTCTTCTTCTTCTTCTTCTTCTTCTTCTTCTTCTTCTTCTTCTTCTTCTTCTTCTTCTTCTTCTTCTTCTTCTTCTTCTTCTTCAGACTGTGGACGTTACGATCCGTTGCGAACTCTTTGATCCAACCATCTTTCCTTTGCTCTTCCAATATTCCGCCGTCCTTACGGATTATAAACCAAAATTTGTTTCGTATCCTGTTCTTATGCATCCTTTCAGCATGGTCTGTCCAATCCTGTTCGTATTCCTTTACCCTTTTGTTTAGTTTATATATTCCAAGGACGTATAATCATTTCTTAGCCGGTCCCTCCGTGACACTCCTAGTACTGATCGTAAAATTCTCATTTCACTAGTCTGCATCCGGTTTTTGCGTTCAGTGTCCAAGCACTTCATGATTATATATTAAACAAATCAGTAAGTTTTAACACAGTAAGTAAGTATTGCAGTAAGTTATAATACATGTAGTTTTGAATAATACACGTGCGGAAAAAGTAAAGTTAAAAAAGTGAAGTAAACTACTACTGTTCACATACAATATTTAGTGTTACATTTTGTATTCTATTAAAAGTTCGGTACATGTTAGAAACGTTAAAACAAAGGCACAAATCTTAATGCAACACCGCGTAAGTATCTCACGCTCGGAGGAGGCAGTGAGTTAAACTTTTAGATTCTATGCGTCACGGCATTGCTTAAACGTTAACAAACTTTCCCCTATATTTACGCGTTATTATACACACTGGTTTTCCTTAAATGAACCTCTTTAAATTACTAGCTATACGAGGGTCAGTTAAAAGTTCGCGGAGCGACAACTGTAGGTTAGAGGTAAAACTAAAATTTTTCGTGTGCTGCAAGATGTGTATGTTGTGTAAACTATTGTTAATTTCCAAACTTATCTATCAATTTATTCATTACTAAAAGTTTTTTAAAATTGACGTGTCATGCGCGTTTTGAAAAACGGACAAAATCAAACATCGTGGTGCGCTTCTTTGTTAAAAATTGTTTAGCGCTAACGGAAATTCGGAACGAAATTGTAAATGTGTCAGGAGATGCTGCGAATCAAAAACCAACGGTTTGTAAGTAGGCACTTGAGTTTAAACGTGGTCGTACGAGCATTGGAGATGACCCCCCCACCCCCGGCGCTGATCGTCTAAAAAATGCAACAACTACAGATGTGGCAACCATCTTGCACAACGCTTTTTCACACCAAGTTCTTGAGTTCAAATTATGATGTACTCATATATGAGATGCCTATGAGTTCAGCAACGTCATCCACTTCTCAATTTACGGTCTTCCAACACCCTATGAAATTTTTTCAATAATGGCATTTTTTGTTGCACTTTTTGGACGTCCACTGCTGGGATCGTCTTCAGTGCTTGTACTACCACGTTTAAAATCGAGTGTGCCCCACGTACCGTTGTTTCTGAAGGCGCAGCATCTCCTAATAATTTACATTTGCAATCTCGTTTCGATTTTCCATTGGCGCTGAAACGTTTTTAACAGAGAATTCATCACAACACGATGTTTGATTTTGTGGATTTTAAAAACATGCGTGACAGGAAAATTTCAAACAGCTTGTAAAAAGTGAATACAATGACAGATATATCTAGAAATTAACAGATGTTCAGGCGAAATATACGTCTTGCGGCACAAGAAATATTTTAGTTCTACCACTGAGCTATAGATGTCGCTCCGCGAACTTTTCAACTGAGCCTCGTAGTGAGTAGTGTGGATACAGAATACAAATCCGCTGTGTATTCAATTTCTATCTATGGGTAAGTTGCGAGGTCAGTCTTCATATTAATCCTCTGGCAGATCGAATGTGTAGTTTTTCATGACCTCGTCCATCCCATCCTTTTAACTGCCAATCCCGCCCGGCTCAATCCCTAAAAAATCACCGAACTGCGAGCCCTTCGACTTATCTATTCCAGACGTCCCCGTACCAAAACCAGCAGTAACGCTCTGTATGCCCTCAAGAAACTCTTCTACAACCTTGACTCCTTCCTATATAAGCTAAACTGGAAATACTCCCAAACCTCTAAGCAACACGCTACCCTTCTTTCAATAGCTACTTCCATGAACAGAACTACCCGCAACTCCCGCAGACTTTCCTTTCTCATCAACCGCCTTCTTACCATAGCCGATGGACCTCCCCCCAGAAATCCTCGCCGTCAGAGAGAGAGAAAGAAAATTACTTAATTCCCATCCACCAACTTACTCCACCTGGCATCCTTGTTGATCACATCATAACCTTTTAACTCTCCGTATCTACTTACCCGGCATTTAACCCTCTTATTTGACGCCCGGTTCCCCGCCTTACCTTGACGCCTCACTGTCGCCTACCTCCAGCTTTGGCGCACTGCGTTTCACGTCCCCGTCTTGGCTGTCCACAAGGCCACAAGTCTAAATGTCTATGGCAATTCCATCAGCCACTTCTATTAGCCAATTTTGGTTCTACACACTAAATAACACACAAATACAAACACATGCACTACTTTACTACCTTGAGAGTGCCTTCATTTTCTCCGTTTCCTGCGCCGCACTGCGTGCGTCCCCTTACATCCTTCCTTGTATTCGGCTGAGGCCTACCACAGATCAACCTGAGTCATGTCCTTAAAAGAAAAAGTCGAGTCTGATCAACCTGTTACTGCTGCAGGACGTCTGCAGGAGATTTTAGAAAAGATAGATGTTATATTAAAAAAATTATTTTTAGTTTCTGGACTCAAGGTCTTCTCTTATTTTTAGTTTTAGTTACCTTGACTAAGAGTGGTACTGCCACTTGTATAAATTTAATAAGTCTCTTTTTATTTTAGGATTGGACGTTTTCTATCCTTTTATTATGATCCCCAGTAGGAAGTATAAGTGTTTTCTTAAAGGACACACCCTTTCCTGACAAACAAAATTTCTCGTTCTGTGTGCAGTCAGAGGTTCGACTTGGCTTGTCTGAATATCACACAAGTTGAATATATTATTTATAAGCCGGGGAGGGTGGTCTTTAAGAGCATGAGTGCATAAGGAGGCCGAAGCTGATTAATGATGATACGCTTGATTGGATGTGCGACATTGGTAAAGCATGTTGGCGTTAGTGATGAATATGCACTAGCTCCTGAACATGGTTTCATGACAACATATCGTTACGACAGTCTCTGATTGATCGTCGTATGGCACAGTGCAAAACAAAATAAAGACACCAATTAAGTCACTAATCACCAGCTTTAATTAATCACAATTAAACATTTTGAAATCAACAAGTTATTCAACAACAGTATACTCGTACAATAATTTAACTTAAATTTGCACACACGTAATAATAATGTGAAGTAATAGAGTCCCGCACAATAATAATTTCTCAGTAATAACGCACAGTGTAATCGCCAGAGGTAAACTGACTGAAGTGACCGTGGCTGGATGCTCATATTTGTAACCCACTGAGATGCCAGAATAATCTGTCACTTTTTGGATGACGTGTTAAACAATTGCCAATTACAGACACTCTCGAATCCGCTAGAAACAGTGCAAAATGTCTGGCCTTGAACACAGTGCGCCAACCGGTTGGGTCTGGAATAGTCTCGTTTTTTGACTCATGATAAGTTTCACGTAATTGTCTTTCACCTCAAAGTAGCAGCAATATGTACGCACACAAACATTACAGATGGGCTCTGCTGGGATAGACGAGAAACGCGTAGAACGACACACTCCATTGTTCGAGAATGTTCCGATGCGTAACAATATGTAACCTGTTGGAGTTACTACCGGTAGGTATTGCAATTCCAAACACTCATACGGCATTAGTTTTTGAAATCTCCACCGCGACTGAATAATTCACAGGAGACAGAAAGATACATTGTAGACAGTACGATATATTGACTTGATTAACTGAAGTTTCTAAAGTTTCTTTTCAATTATGTCATTGAGTACGTAGAACTGCATAATTAGTACGATAGGTGATTTTATAATGAATACAAAATGAAATAATTAATCCACCATATGAGTGGCGGATCATAAAAGGGAGGAAGGAACAGGACATCCAGTTTACTATATGCTAAGCACTTTATTAAAGAAAACCTAAGTTTGTTAATCCCTTAGAAGAATATGAAATTATAAAGGTTGAACATAATTCGGTGGAAAGAATGTTGGGAGAAGAAATTAAAATATTAAAGAAAAGAAAAAGGGATTTAAATATTTATCTAAATCAAAGGTGAAATTTGATAATGAAGATATATTTTACCACATATTAAAGAAGAGAGGAATGTAGAACATAAAGGTTGGTAGGAGTCTGTTATTTAGTGGTTGGAAAATACCAGTTACCAGGCAGCGATGAAAAAGTACTTGGACAAGGGGTGGTAACTCTGCTGATTGTTTGTTGGCTAAGGCGTAACAAGGGTGTTGACCTCCTATGTTTGTTTATGTCAAGTTGACGCTTCCGGGTTGTAGATAAGATATACAAAAGGGGTGAAGGTTTCTAGGTACGTTGTTGTGTTACATCTGAAGATGACCCGAGAGGCTTGAAAGGGCTTATGGAAAGTATAATTGCGTGTTAGTGGTTGCAATACAAGTTTAGTAAAAATTGTTTAGACTTGACCATTAAATTGTGTTTATCTTTTAAATACAAAATATAACACCCATGTATTTTAAAAATCTTGACGTATTAAAAATGTTATTCAGTAAATAACTTTAAATGTATGAAAAAGAAGAACATGACATACATAAGTGCAACAATGTATGTAAAATGGAACCGCCATGACTTGATGACTTGACTACAAACCAATCCCCTACTGGACACGATAGCCACATCCGCATGGGGATGACGTATAATATTTACATACTCATCCCACCATATGCGGACTTTGTGTTAGTTAACGGCCTCAATTGTATGAAAAAATTGCGTTCATCTGAAAGGAATTAAGTTTCAATTTTTAAGCACGGAAAATAATTACATTTTCAATTATATATTTGACAGTGTTCCGAGTGGAAGACCGTTTATGGCGGAAGCAAACCGTTCTGTATTTTTTTGTGCAACCCTCGCATCTCGATTTACACAGACTAAAATGTTAATGTTAATTGCTTCAAAAATTAGTGAGTAGCTGCGTGTAAGTCAAACTTTTAATATCACATTTGTCAAGGTAATACACAACTTCATTTCTTGATTTTTTAACCGATTTTTGTGGGAAAATTCAGCGTTATGGGTCTCTAAGACAAGCGCATAATAGGCTTCAACTGTATTTTGCTTTCTATCCAGTCATTTTCAATTTGTTGTTAATTAAAACTTAATCATTTACTTTACGTGTTATGTGTACGTAGGAGCAAAACTAGTTACAAACGCATTGCCTTATAAAACCTCTAAATGCTCCCCCACACAGACGCATCATTCGGTACAGTCGGTCGGAATCGGTAAGACTTATATACTGCTTACCGACACGACTGCCCACACTAGCGCGACACTCGAAGCAGACCGTCGCCGTTTTCCTTGATGTCAAGAAGGCGTTCGATAGTGTTTGACATCCAGGTCCACTGTACATACTTACGGAGATTCTGCTTCCAGATTGCTACATTCATCTGATTGCTAGCTTTCTTCGGAACTGAACCTTTAGCGTGAGAGGTGATAACACCCTTTCTACGGCTGGTGTACCTCAAGGAAGAGTCTTGGGCTCCCTGCTTTTCTCTGTGTACGTCAATGACGTGCCCAAGTTGCCTGGCACCAGGTTGGCAATGTTCGCTGACTACACGGCGGTGTATGCCGCCGATCGTCGAGGTGAAACGGCAGTTATCTGGCTCCAGGAACAATTGGACGAATACGTTGAGTGGGCAGAGAGATGGAGGGTCGCCATCAACGCCGCCAAGAGCACAGCAGTAGTCTTCTCCAGACGCTTAAGACTCCCCGACAGACTATACGTAGGTGATACTCAGTTGCCCTGGTCTCGAGAGGTGAAGTACCTCGGGGTCCACCTCGATCGTCGTCTTACCTGGCGGACATAATCCGCACAAGTAGCCCGCAAGACCGCCAATCGCCTATATCAATTCCGTCCTCTGCTATGCAGCAACGCCTAGGGAAACTTATCGTCTTCACCTATGTGGTGGCGATGGTTACCTACGCGATCCCCGTATGGGGCTACTTGGCCAAGACCCATAAGCGAAAGCTTCAGTCTCTCCTTGACCGAGGATTGCGCTGGGCGTGCAATCAAATAAAACCATCTAATTTGCATTATCTGACATCAAATAAAACCATCCGAGAAGCCCTGCGTGTCCGTTCCCTGGATGCCACTATGCGGACACTGTCCCGCAAATTTTATCGCCGCTCCGTCCGATTCCAAGGCAATCACCTCATAAGCGCCCTCGGTCGCTACCAATCTGTGCCAGGAGAATCTTGGACCCGGCCTCGGCGTACTCTCACCCTCAATTAATTAATTAATTGAAAACTCACGGCCGGTAGCAGGCCACACCCTAAATCCAGCCACTATCTATCGTCCCGCGGCAGAAGCTCTATATGAAGCTCGGGACGCAGTGTACGAGCGGGCGACGGGCGTGTCCTTCGTCTCGCACAGCCCACTGGTCCGGCGGGAACACAGTTGGCCTTGACTTGCTGGAACCGTCCCAACCAAGTCACGTATAGACTAAACAAATACTCCGAAATTTCGCAAGATCTTCGCAATATGCTATACCGTGCAGTCTACCGACGACCTCGCTCGATAGACCGAAATACCGAAGCGATATACCGAGTAAAAAAATATCGTTCACCTCGGTATCCTGCACGTGTGTGGCGACCACAGCGTAATAAGATATGGCCTCGACTTGTGTATCGCCTCTGTGTTGGGGAGCCTTAATTGGTCACACGCATATCCCGTGTGAACTGAGAATTTATTGCAGTCTGAAGAAGCCTACTCCGAACTAGGCTTAAATATCGTGAAGAGGTATTATAAAGTTTTCTGCCGCAACTGTATAAGCTGTATTTGCCCACCCCTAATAGGAACTTAACGGTAACAACCAAGTGGGGCGGGCGGCCTTAATGTCACATTCTATTGCGTGAAAGTAGGCTATATTTTACACAAGTGGATTTTCCGTTGTGCTTTATTGTAGCAAAAGGTGCAAACTTAAAATAAATGACTTCACATAATACAAATAATTCATTATCTGTAGCTAATCTTCCGTAGGAATTTCCTTGAAGTTACTAACGTCAAGCTCTGAAATTTACATTTTAATTACTCATATACCTGTTGCGTCAGCAAATACCCTAAGGGGTATTTATTAAACTTAATAAAAATTAAAAGAAATTGTAGATAAACGTTTCTTTATTCTCCCAAAACTAAAATGTAGCGAGGATTACTTACATGTACATACAATAGATTATGTACAAAACTTATTAACTCCATTGCAAATGATTTTGGAATTATTTTAGGATAATTATTTTAAGATGATTATTTTAGGATATCTTGCTCTTTTCTTTTGAGATTAAAGAAATTTGTTATTGACTTTTTATGCCTATTTAAAATTTCCGTGTCCCGTATCAAATGTACTTGTTTAATATGTATTTTACTGAACATAGTAGAACAAATTACGTGATTCATCATTATCATTATCACCACTCCAAATGTTCCGGAACCCGTCTCTTCCACGGTCTAACGACGTCTCTCTTTCCAATAGGGTGATAACCCAAGGCAGCCACAGGTAGACGGATTTCAGGCATGCGGTTCAAGTGTTCACACCATCTCCTTCTGTGGTCTTCAGTGAGTTCTGTTAGTACATATTTTTACTTAAGCAGGTTACTGGCCTGCTGTAAAACCCCCATACTGGAAGACCAGGAACTTTGATTTCGTTCTACTCTTCCCTTATAGAGTTGCTTTCACATCAGCTGAAGAGCTCTCTCTGCCCGATAGCAGTAGACTAACAAACTTAGTCCATGTGTGCAGCCGTTGGCCTACTGTAAGCTCCTCCGCCTCCGCACTAGATGTGTACCCTGCTGCCGGTGTGCACCATCCAGCCAGGCGAGGACCCAGGATACCCCCAGGCTCGTTTGCTTACCGAACACTTGACAAAACCCCCATCTCTCGTATGCTTAACGATCCACTGCCGAAGGGATTTACGGGATTCCTAAAAACAAATAAATTATGTATCACGTTACTAAAATTGTTTGAGATTGTTGCTGTTCCGAGTCACTGAAGACCGAGCAGGTGTCCACAGAGGAAGATCGTAAATATATTTAATGCTACTGGTTACTCAAGTTACACAAGAAAAAATAGCATGTAATATCACATTTACTGGCTTTTTTGTACACTTGGAGAAAAGTATACTAAACTATTCCTGCAGCAAAGTATTCCTGTGTGTGCGCGCGCGCGTGTGTATAAGTAAATATATATTGTTAGTATTCACCAGGAAAGAATAGAATTACTACAGAGTAAATTAGAGCTCTTAAAATAACGGCAACTTAATATTAAGGGAATTTACTTTGAAAGTGTGATTCAGCAGATCAGGTTTATAATCGTTAACAGTCAAATTTAATATTCAGTATAAGATATTATCGCATAAGCTAATTTAATACATTATTAAAGTAGTTATGGCAATGTGAAATCTCCGTAATAATAATTTCTAAATCAACGTAGAAGTTTATAAACTATTAATAACAACTAAGCTATGGCTTTCACATATATATTTAAAATAATGACACATTCCAATAAAGTATGGGCCTACATCCAACTTTTACTTATACTTGCATTATATAAGTATACAAATCCTTAATTATATTACCTATTGTTATAAACATTCTTTTATTTTATGGGGTTGGTTTATCGATATTCCTAAGATGTCGAAGTGTTCAGGCGATAGACCTTTATGTTAAAAGCTTTTATAGACCCAGTATCCTTTGAAACTCTTATAAAATTACCTTTCAGGTAGTACTTCTTTCAGTAACCCTCGCTTCCAGAACCTCAGTTACGCATTGTGATCACTAGTACCTTCTAGTAAGCGCCTTCTAGTAACGTTTTCTACCAATATTTTCCTTGTACTTATATAAACATATTAGCACTAGTTACACTATGCTCCTATCAAATTTGCGTCAGGAAAATCTCTCAGAAGCTACTAGTTATTTTTTTCATATTCTCGATAACTCAAAATTGCACTAAAGACAAAAGTTTTATAACACTATTTATTGTTTTGCATGCTGTGTTTCTTGAGGTATCAAGGTGTTTTGACAACAGCTCCTTTCGAAATAGGAGTACACATCTGATAGATATACTCTTCCCACTGAACACCCTGACAGTCATTTTTACGACTTTGCCAATCTCAAACTGATTCGTTTTATTTATATATTATCTAATTAACATCGCCGGTGGTTCTTTTCCTTTACAATTTTATGCCAAACTCATAAGGTAATAAGGGGAGTTTATTTTGTAGATTACTTTTAACCGAAAAGTCTTGGTCTTTTTCTTTAAAAGCAAAAGAGATCTACAAAAAACCACTAAGATTAGTGATGCTTATTTCATTTTCTATTTGTTCTAAGATAGAGCGTTCTTCTTTGTAAGAAATGAAGATATATGAATGCTAACTGTAGTGACTTGTCACATCAACCTTCATCTCACAGACATAAACTTCTTCTTCTTCTTCTTCTTCTTCTTCTTCTTCTTCTTCTTCTTCTTCTTCTTCTTCTTCTTCTTCTTCTTCTTCTTCTTCTTCTTCTTCTTCTTCTTCTTCTTCTTCTTCTTTTCTCCACGTCAAGGTATAGACCTATATCTCGTCTTCCTTGAGGTCTGTAATTTATTACATGTTTAGGTAGTTTCATATCTTCCATTCTTTCGATATGCTGCCTCCATTTTATTTGTTCTTCCCTTCTTCTGTTGGCCATAGAATACAATTAACGCGGTTCTTTTTTTTTCATTTTGTATTTGATCTCTAAGGGTGCAACCTTCGGTTTTTTACTTGTATTCTTCACTCATCATTTCTCGTTATCGTCCAAGTTTCTTTTCCATAAGTTAAAACAGGTGTGCCATTATTTAAAAAAAAAATTAACTTGGCGTCTCTCCTTGTCTTATTTCCAAGTGCTCTGTGTATAGTGCCGCATATCATTTGAAATCTAATGTAGATGTCGTTGTCATACTCATAAGTTACATCGCACCCTAGACAATTTAAATGAGATACCTATTCTATAACGGTGGTCGTAAGTTTGTGAACACGGAACCGGCAAATGTCTAATCCTTGTAGTGCAGAAGAAGAAGAAGAAGAAGAAGATACCTATTCTATAGCCTGATTGTTTATAAACATCTCGGAAGGTATCGAATCCTTTCCTTTAAAGTCCATAAATTTTGGTTTTTGGGTTGATATTCAAAGATTATATTCTTTGCATATTTGGCTCAAGTGGACAACGGCTAACTGGAAATGTTTTTTTTTTTTTTTTTTTTTTTTAAACCTGATCATCCGCAAATAACAATGTATTGATACACTGACTGGATGGTGTCAATTTAATTCCAGGGTTTATTTTTTCCTTCCATTGACGCACAACATATTAAATAAAGGGTAAGCTGCACCCTTGTCGAACCCCTCTATTAATTGTTGTATGCTCAGTTTTACCTTCTCCAGTGTTTATTACAATTCTAGTATGTTGGTATACGCCTTGAATAACTCATATCAAGTGTTTGGGATACCATCGTCTGTCCATAATTTCCCATAGTTTTGTTCTGTTGACCCGATAGAAGGCTTTCTCGTAATCAGTGCAATCAATGTGAGTTTCCAGATTACATTCCCTCCTCTTTTCTATTACCTGTCGTACAGCCAGACACAATTACACAGATAATGCATTACTTCCAAATTGTAAATTCTACTTCCTACGTTTTACGTAGACCAAACATTTTAGTAGGACTTAAGATCAAGTGACACCAAAAGACACATTATATCCATGAACCCTTTAGTTTTTTTTTTCAAAACAACCCTCACGTCTGAATTAGCTTAAACAAAAAAAAAAAAATAATAATAATCTGTCGCTTACAGGTTGTTACCTACTTTATTTTGAACCTTATCGTGAACTTCTTCTTCTTCTAAAATATTCCCTACAGGCTTTCACGGCCGGTGCCAATGGTTTTGTTATAGGCCATGGACCACGGCCAAACAGCCCGGATATCATGAACAATTCATTCTTCTTCTTCTTCTTCTTCTTCTTTTTCTTCTTCTTCTTCTTCTTCTTCTTCTTCTTCTTCTTCTTCTTCTTCTTCTTTTTCTTCTTCTTCTTCTTCTCCACTTCAGGCATTAGGTCATAGACCTGTTGCGCACTCCGGCCGTGATAGAACTCACGCCCCACCACAGCCAGAGAGATATTAGCCAACCGTTTAACCCACGCCCGGGTGCAAGCCGTGCGGTGTATCGTAAACTTTTATTATCATTTTTAATTTTCTCAAAAGGTGGTCCTAACAGACACGAAGTTTGTACACACAACCCCATTTAGAAACACGTTTCAGTGAAAACGTTTATCCCTACCTTATTACTTACAGTTAACATTGTCCTGGTGTATGTCGTTTGCAAATATTTTTCATATTTACTATGTACTCCATTTAAAATGTAATCAGAAATCTGTCTATAATTTTAAACAAGACAGCATCGTGTACGAAAAATACTAATATCACAATAATGCATTAGAACATTAATGCAAGACATTTCATAGAAGACAACCATAAGTTTGTTAATCCTTTGGAAGAATACGAAATTGTAAAAGTAGTAAATAACACAGTTGAAAGGAAGCTTAGAGAGGAGTTAGAAATATTAAAAGAAAGAGAAAAAGGGTTAGACAATTTAATTAATATTAAAATTAAATTTGATAATGAAGAAATATTTTATAACATGATTAAGAAGTAAATGATAGAGGACAGATAGATAAGATTAAGAATTATTTGCATAGTACTAATTGGATGGTTTAAAATAAGGGTGTGTGACTGACCCACGTGTGTGGAGAGGAAGTAGGGTAAGTTTAAAAGGATGCACACACACACACACACACACACACACACACACACACACACACACACACACAACACTGAAACACAAGGAATTTGCTAGAAAAATATGTAACTGTACAGATGGTGTGGGACAGGGTTTAGGGGGTGGGGAAGGGTCATTTATATTATAGCTTGTTGTGTGTGAGCAGGGTGGGGAGAGGGGTGAAGGGTTTGTTTTTAAAATAATTTCTGCCTATTCCGATCTGACGATGGGCTGTGAGGCTTGAAAGCGCTAATCGGGATAATTTTTATATAGTGGTGTGCAACTGTGATCATTCTGATTCTAATAAAAACTGTTAAAATTGTAATTCAAAAATACTGGCGCTTTCAAAAATTATTGACGATAGTAATGCATACGATTTTCATTTATTTGTAATTTAAATTTTTCGTTAAAATGTATTGGTGTGCAAACAAAACAATTAAAATATGGCATTACTTACAAAAAATGTAATGACAAAGCGTTAGCGTTAGCTGAAACCTTTCAGGAAACAAATATTCAAAATTTGGGTATTTTTGATATTTGTAAGGAAACGGCATAAAATGAAATGAAACGTCGGCATTCGTTAAGGAACCTTTGAAAGAGTTAACCAGAAAGCCTACTAGCAGTATTGTAGAAACAAGACATCAATCAAATGAAAATGATTTATGGCTGTCACGGGGTATTGGAATAGGAGCAGGAAAATTGATTTCTTTTGCCCTTGTTTGTTTCCTTTGTTGGCGAAACAAAGCGTCTGTAACAGTCGACTGTTGTGGTTTGAATCGACTGTGTTGTGCGGTGTTATTTTAAACGACACTTTGAGTTTAACAGTAATTGTCTAGACATTCATACTTTCTTCACCCGTCCACGTAAATGGACGGCTACCATAAATTTATCAACTTTTTCCATAAATGACCAAAATGTACGCTACTTATATGTGATTGTGTAAATTTCTCTGAAGAACTCCAGCTTTTGAGATTTATTAGATCACAAGTACCCGTTAACTTAAAAACGTTAGGTTCTTTAAGTGTTACTACATTATAAACATTGTATATACAGATGAAACGTTATGTTTTTCTAAATCACGGCTTTATTTATTACAGCAGTAAACTAAAACCAAAAACCGTTGTCACCTAACTTCACAAATGAAAACAACACGCATTCTTGCTTTGCATTAAAAAATAGAACAATTTATAATTAGTACACTTCTTCTTTTCCACATCGTAACATATCGATACAATCGCATATTAAAAACATCGAAAATGTACTGCAGGAACGGATAAAGATACAGTTCCGATGCCGCTAAATAGTATTTGTTTATTTATTTGTTACTATTTAATTTACTATGGTATTATAACACACACACACAAAATTTCGAAAAGTTTTATTTTATAATCAGCAGTAAGGAATGTCGCTGAAAGCAATAACGAAGGGTATATGTGTGGAAAACATATTTTGTAAGGGACAAAAGGAGAACGAGCAAGCACGCTGTAGTGACGGACAGGTCATAAATTTCGTAGGCAGCTGCAACCACCCTGTGAACAAACAGAGTTCACTGCTCCCGGTACGTAGAACACCAGTTTTGTGAAAACACATTGATTCCATTGGAAACTACATACAATGTGTACAGAGCCATTAAAGGAGAAAAGGCTTAACAATGGTCAAGCATACATGTGTACGCCAGCTGTCAGGAGAAAGCGACGAAGGGTGGATTGATTTGAAGGACTCCAGCGGTCGATGACAGGGTTTTGACCTTACTTGGAAACGAAAGCGCAGAGAGTACGTCCAAACTCAAGGATGGGGTGTTGCCTGGCAATTAAAAGAAAAAACCAACTTTCAAAGAAGGGTAGGCGAGGCCCTTGAACAACAATAGATAATAACGGCAGAGCGACGAAGTTGAGAAACAATGAAAATGGAAGAGAAACTCAGAGTTGTCACTGAAGACTTTAGAAAAAACGACAGATACAATTTATTGCTGCTTTAGCTGGAAATGACAACGACCTCAAAATACGAAGCAAGGGAAGAATCTGGTGGGGAACCAGAAGCCCTATCAGAGAACGCCTTTGAAAAGATGGGTAGTATTTGGACTTGGAGGGAAAAACATGAAAACCAATAAGGACACGGCGTCGTTGGAATCAGAAGTCTGGTGGGAGATTTGGTAAGGAAAATATAGGAAGGAGACAGGAACGCGCTCAAGGAGTTCTAACTAAATTTCGGACGCGAGAGGAGTGAAGTCCGTGACGGGAGAAATTAGCATTTTATCGAACTTAGAATAATTCGATACACAGTGTGAGAAGGTAGTTTTCGAACTTATAACAAAAATTAATACAGTCATTACAAGCAAACGAACTATGAAGTAGAGTCACACTATTAGCCTACCAGTGAACATTAACTGAAACAAATAGTAACCAGACAATAATGTAATTTCAGTGTATACGAACACTTTACAACAATAACTTTTAAGAACGATTAACAACACAAATTACATTCATGAACACTTAATAACCAGACATACCGCAACAAAGGTGCGTAATAATAATAATTCAGATTTGAAATAATTTACGATGTCGGTGTACAACGCTAACTTTTATTCATAAATTATAATCCGAATGCGTGGAGTTGGTGAGTGAAGTGTCTGTGAGTGACATCGTGGAATTCATCCAGTGCCATCTATCATCTGGAGGAGTTATCTGCACGATCCTAGAACGATCGACATGGGGGAATCATCACCGCAACTACCGAGTGATTGGATATTCGAATACCAAGTATAGTAAAACATGTCTTAATTAATTTAGATCCACTGTCTGTCATCTCAAAGAATCCACACACAATAAAATTCAATTAAGTAATCGTAAAGGAATTAAAGAAATCGATTCTAAAGTTTGTGTAGAAGTAAAAATTATCATTGTTTATCAGTTTGGAGTAATGTTTATTTCCAAGTTCTAAATGAATCCGTAATTACAAAATATAGTAACAACTTAAGAGATATTCATATTAAGAATTTATAAGATGAAGCTAAACATTATAAGTTACTTAAGTACTAAACGCAATTGATGAATGATCATTAATATGCAACCATTAGATTGAGTTTGGATAACTAATTTTATTAATGTATTATTTTGATATTTACAATTTAATGAGTATTCAATTTTGTTAATGTATTATTGTTTGATATTTACGATTCAGCCATGAGTATTAAATTTTGGTAATGTGTTAATTTTATATATTTACAAGTACTAATGAGTACGTAGAATTTTGTGCTATCTTAATATTTACAAGTAATAGCAAACTAATGTGAATAAATTTAAGAGTTATCAGTAGCAATGAGCATTTATTATTTTTTAACCCTGAGATAAAGAGAATAAACAGTAATTAATGTTAAAAATTTTGATAAATTGACGCACACAACGTCGGGCATCTTTAAATGTTAAAGTATTATGGTACTATGATATGGTATTTCCTTTAGCAATTAATTCTGGTCTCCATGGTGTTGTTGACATCTTTATACGCTCCAACAAAAGGGCATTCAAAGAGCTAAATCGTGCGAACGGGGCAGAATGTCAGATTCCAAATTAGACAGAGTTTTTCGCCTTGTGTCATAGGTTACCTGTGTAAAATTTAGTGGCAATCGGTGTAACGGTGTGGATTTGTATTCAATACAAAGAAACAAATCTTCAGACTTAGAGTTTTATACATATAGATTAACACAGGATAAGAAATTAAATTTCTTAAAAACCATTTCAGGTTCCTTTTTTCAATATGAATTATTAACACTTTAATGCATTAATAATTATTAAATTTTATGAATTGGTAAAAACAATTATGCCAAAATAATAGTTTTAATTATTCCTGATTCAATCGGTTTTAGTATGACATTTAGGCTTACCTTATCCTTTTCTTTTAAATCGATGTAAAGTAATTTTGTTGTTAAAGTCGGTGATAGAGCTGCCATCTCACTGCTTCTGACCTCGCAGAATTTCTATAAGGTTTTCTCCTCTAGATGAGTTAGTCTACGCCGACCTCCGGAGTCCCATCCACCCCTGAAACGACGATGGAAGGATTAGTGAGGATAGATAAGGATAGGTAGTAGGGCCCTTGGGTAGATAGATGGGTCGTTGTGGGACACATTTCGTCTGGCTGCTCGGTTGAGTCCGGCAAGGATGGCCCTACCAGTAGCTACGCTACGACCGGCATAGCTCTCAACGTCATCAGAGCACGCAAACCTCCTCGCTCGCACGGGCAGTTTGCGAATAGGTTTACGTAAAAGGTGTAGCCTCAGTCAAGGCCGCACTAAAATACGTTCCAGTGTGTTCAAGAACATTTGACATACGAGTTAAACTGGCGTGCATTAAGGACAGAAAGCTATTCTGGACCTCTGCTCGACATATAAAAGCAAGAGGTCTGGCTTAGTTCAGTCAGTTCGTTGAGCGATTTTCCTTAGTGTGGATCAAGTGGTGATTGAAGCACTACTGTTACACGCCAGGTAAGGCTTTGTCTCCTGAGGAGGTACTAGATTCAGCTAATTATTTAATGTCACTTATATGACAACATTTTACTGGCACATTTTCATTTCAATTTTTGAAAGTATTTTTTTCTAATTTTCTTCTGGATTTGGTGTTTAGTCCGTAAGTTACAACTTCCATTCGCCACTGTTAAACACGTAACTAAATACTAGGGTTAAAGGGTCGGATAAATTAATTATAAGTCACAACGGAAGCCATTAGGACTAGATTACATCGGATTAACGGAGCACCAAGGGGTACGTGTCTGGTAATTGTGCTACTTACAGATGTAACTACACAAGATTACACGATTTCTGTGTCATCGCAGGTAATTCTACTTAAACTGGTAATGATTAAACAGATAGTCGTTTATTAACCTGCTGCCTGTCAGCTGGTGACAATCAAAGTTAATTGTCGGTGTACCTGTCATGAAAGGACAGGACTATTACAAATTATATTTACAAAGGTTTATAAAAAAATATACAAACACTTGGTTAGTTTTACAGTTTATTATTTACCTCTGTCAGCTGTTTCAGCTTATTAAGCTATTCTCAAATGGATCAAAGAACAACTAAACAAAGAATGTAAGGGTGGTGAACATGTCTTTAGGGTGTGTATCCGAACATGTGTGCGGGATGTGTATGATGGAGGGCTGTGGAGGAACTAGTAAGAGAAGATCAAGAACATCAAGTGTTTGTAAAAAGTCAGTACAATCGGAAGGTAAAATATAAATATTAACTAAACTAAATAACAACTTTTAATAAAGGGGATACCAAGAATTCAGTTTGTTCGTTGAATGCTGTATATCCCGTAATTATAATTTGTAAAGTAATTATAATTTGATAAAATATTTATCAATCAAACGTACTTTGGATAAGATCTACGGCAATGTATTATATACTTAATACACTACTAAACGATACTGTTTTATATAAACTTTTACTTTTTAAAAAAATGTATCAGTCTTGATCAAATATGATTGGTAACATAAATATGGGAAGATGTTATGAGCTAATAAGCAGTAATTGTTTATTACAACCGTATTTATTCTTCTACAAATTTGGTAAGATTTACATATTTGTATCAAAGTGTTTTATTCACGGAACGAAAAATACTACATAGAACCATTACGAAACGGTCATTATTCACGGAATTTATGTTATGTTATTTAGATTCTGAATTTGAAAAAAAATGTAAAAAAGTGAGTTCATGAATAAATAAATCCAAGCGTATTTATTCTTTGGAAAATTTGTAAGATTTGCATATTTGTATCAGTGTTTTATTCAAAAGAACAAAAATACCAAAAATCAGGATCAGGCATCTAGGCTTTACAAAATTAATTTTAAAACTATTTGAATCTCAAAAAAATCAATAACTAATGACTGGACACTCATAACTAGTAGCATTGTTCTTAACGATTTAAGTCACTGGTGTTGTCCTCAAATATTAAATAGCAAGTTTTAAGAAGAACTCGTATTGTATGTTTCATACATTCTCTTTGTCCATTCGTAACTGAAAAAACGACTTACGTCTATGAGTTGTTTATCTAAAATCTTACATTGTCAGTTTCTAGACCGTACCATAACATATTAATCTTGCCTAAGCTAGCATTCTCAGGCAGTAAAGAGGCCATAAAACAAGGCAATACGACTATATGACTCTTTCGTAAGAGATACATCAAATACCTCATAAACGATCGTACTCAAGATACAACAATTCAAGTACTGTCTCTTTTGTTATGAACCCGACAATAGAGATTGTATCAGGGGGAAAGTAGCCATTAAAACGTGTTCATTCTTTGTGTCAACATCTTTTGTGGCAGATTTAATCACGCCGTCGGGCTAACTACGTATCGTAAAACCATTGCAACTACAGTACTTCAGTGTACACAATAAGGAGGTTTAAATATATTACTTCCTTATTAAACAGTATCTCGAGTGATTACTATGTAGGCGTACTTGGAAATTCTACACAGAACTCATAAAAATGAAATAAAATTACTATATTTCAAATATTATGTATGATAATGGGAAACAAAATATTCGTATGGTATATACGTAGTAAACATGTACTTTAATACGAGATTTGTTAACGTTAATGTTTGTATATTTTTCGATACATAGGTCCTTAAAGCAGTCATTTAGATCTTTTAAATGAGACACAGAACGCACTAAACAGATAGTAACCTTGTTGACATACAGGCCCACGTTTGACATAACAGCGCCCCGGGCACACTGTGAGCAAGCTCCCCCTCCGCCACCAACGTGAACTTACAGCCCTTACAATAACAACAATGGCATGCCAGGTTTGGCAATTTCTGATTTAACGCTCCTTCGGAAAGCCTTTTCATTATCCACCACCTATGGACCCACCGTGCCCTGGAATGGCAACCGACAACCGTAAACAAACAAACCTGTATTGTTCACGTAATGATGGCGAGAATATAGAGTTAATTTTTTACGGTATCACGAACCTCCCTTCCATCCGTTTTCTAAAATCTTGCAGTTGTATTTGTAACTTATTACAATATATATAAATTTTTAATATTTTTATCACCACATCAGTTGATAGGCCCTACTTTTACCTTAATATCTTATAAAATGGGCTTCTTCTGGTCTTGGCAAAATCATCGAGTAAACCGGTAAAACACATATTTAATGTAATGTCGCTTTGCGTGAACATTCTTTTATTTTTAGAATTGGATAGAGCAGATCTAGTGCCATGCCCGTTCCGCTGCTACATCGCCACTGTATTCCAATAATAGAGACAAATACGATTCGCTGGTATTTCCGCATCTTCCGTGTTTATCATATGTTTGTAAGTTTAGTTATTTTTAACTGTTATTGTGGTGTATTCATTAATCATAACCTGAAGATACCATACATATTAATTATAATAAAGTTTTACTTAACTCACATTCTTACATTTTATCGATTTCGGTCATAGACCATCGTAGGGACATATACACTGTGCACTTGCGGTCACAATGTTGTAAATCAGTTACTATTTACAAAAACGAATTTGTAGACATTGATTAATGAACATGAAACGTAAGTTTGTATCCAAAATTACTCACATCATGATGTTCAATAAATTTTCAGGGCCCTCTTCTTTTACATACGGAATATAAAAACATGTAAAAAAAAAGAGGGCCACGAAAATCTATTGAATATCATGACGGACTTCAAAAGCCGTATCACATTAGAAAAATTGCGGCAAAATGAAAATCAACATACAGTACTCAGCTGATATAATATATAGACCTGAATGTAAACATAAACACTCCGTAACAAAATCAGTTTTCGAGAAACTTCGGACACAAACGTACGTTTCACGTTTATTAATCAATATCTATGAATTCGTTTTTTGTGAATAGTAACTGTTTTACAATGTTGTGACTGCAAGTGCACAGTGTACATGGCCTAACGATGGTCTATAACCGAAATCGATCGACTTTAACAATTAGAGGAATTAAAACTTTATTATAAATCATGCGTACGGTGTCTTTAGGTTATGGCCAATGAATACACCACATTAGAAGATTGAGATTATAGGTACCGTTAGTAAACAAAAAGTGTGTATATATTATAAATACACCACAATATCATTAGTTATTTTTTAGGTTAAGACCGTTTTCTCATTTTCCTTCTTTTTTTTTCTTCGCATGGACGTTGCGTTCCTGGGCACGTGTCCACTGTTTCCGTTTATAAAATCGGGACTGTTGATATATGTGCAATAAATGTTACATTACACATAAAAATTATTATTTAAGGTACTTTCGCTTGTGAAAAACGTACTTGTTGTTATTTCCTCAAACGTCGTTTCGGAGTTGTATTCTCCTTCCTCAGTGAGGTTTAAATGCGGAATGCGTCAAGTAGGTGGTAAATCTGTAACGGTTTTTTAGGTGACTGGTTGTATGTGGGGGTGTGGAGATGAAAGGGGGTTGGCGCGGTATTCTGAATTGTATGCGTTGTGTTGTGACGATTTTAAATATATCGAAAATCGCACAAATTAAAATTTTTAATTTTAATAAGTAAGAGTATCATACACCCTTACCTATACCCAGATTCCTGAATCAACTTGAAACTTTCCAGTACCAACACGCCAAGAAAGGTATTAAGTAAAGAATAATAATAATAATTACTTTAATTATTATAAATGCGACTATAAATAAAGAAATCCCTAAGTCATAATAAAGTAAACATAAAGTATTTACATTCTAATTAATGAATAATTAATAATATATAAAGTACGAACTATTTTCTTAGTGCGTAAATACGCACCAGCTTACTGAGTAATTAAACTATAAAGTTTTACCTTAATCCGTCTATGTGATCGCTTAACTTTTCTTCTTTTCTTCTAACGCGTTTCGGATTGTTAATCCATCATCAGAGGTTAAAATAATTCGTCGGTTAAGACTTCGTTAAACATTAAAAGTTGCGTAAAAGACATTTAAAAATTACACTAAAAGAACATTTAAAAATATAGTCCACAAACACAGCGACGTAGCGGATGCGAGTGCGCACTCAATACCGGTCAGCGACGTACTGCACAGTTTATTGGAGTTTTCATGTTATCTATTGATGTGTTGGGGTATGTATTCTATGGCTATGTTATCTATAATCTTATCGTATAGTGTATGCGATTTAAATGCCAATTGTTCGTTTAATATATTATTGGGATTATTTCTGAAGGCTCGGTAAATTTCGAACTCTTCTACCGCATCCATATATCGTCCCTTTCTGCAAATGTGTAAGGGTTTGCAATTTGTCTCAAAATTTGTATAATTATGATTTAATGTGACGAGATGTTTAGCGTAGTTTGATTTATTTATATTTGAAATGCTCGTGGGTAAGTGTTCTTTATATCTTTCGAAAAAGGTCCTGCCAGTCTGACCAATGTAATGCATGTTGCAGTCATCACATATCATTTTGTATACACCCGTTCTTTTTTCAATTGATGTACGTGTGGCATTATTTAGCATTTTACGGATATTGTTGGTTGTTCTAAATGCGATGTGGATGTTATGTTTTTTAAAGGTGTTTCTAATGAGCATTGAAAAGTTGTTAGTATAATCAATCGCCATATATATTGCGTTCGTCGTGACACGGTGAGGGTTGTTAGTTCTGCGTTTGTGTCTAAGCATCAAACGTTCCACTAATGAACTGCGGTAACCGTTCGTAATTGCAATATGTTTAATTATATCTACTTCTTCTTTGTGGTTGGCGGGATCTAAAGGTACGCTGTGTAGTCTGTGTATCATACTATTGAATGCGGCCATTTTTTGTGAGTGCGGGTGGAAAGAATCAGCATGTATAACACCATCAGTTGTGGTGGGTTTTCTGTATATTCTGTATTGAAATTTATTATTATGTTTCATAAAAGTTAAGTCCAGAAAATTTATGGCATTGTCTGATTCTATTTCAAGTGTGAATTGTATGTTTTTGGTAATGTTATTCATGTAATGTAACAACATGTTTGCCTGTCTCGTTGTCCCGTCTAATATTACAAACGTGTCATCCACGTATCTTTTATAAAATGAGATGTTACGTTGCCATTTATTGTGTGGGGATAGCAAATATGTATTTTCAAAGTTATTCAGGAAAATGTCAGCCAGCAAACCAGACAAGGGTGAACCCATTACAAGACCCTCCTCTTGAATAAAAATTGTATCATTGAATGTGAAATAATTCTGTTGTAATACTACGTCCAATAACAGCAACAATTCTGTTATTTTTTGTAGATTTAACTTTCCTGTTCGTATTAAATTATTTCTTAGAATGTCTAAGGTTGTCTTTACTGGGACGCTTGTATATAGGTTGACTATGTCAAAGGAGATTAACTTATGCTGACTATTAATGCTGAAGTCTTTAGTTAGTTTTATTAGTTCAATGCTATTTTTTATAGCATGATTATTGTCTATAGTTATGTTACTTTTTATTAATTGGACCAATTTCTTAGATACTTTATAACCTGGGGCTGTTGTGTAATTAACAAGAGGTCTTATCGGTATATTTGGTTTATGGATCTTGGGTAAACCGTTGAACATTGGTGCGTGTGCGATTATGGTTTTTAACTGGCGGCGTGTAGTTTCGTCAAAAAGGTGTGTGCATTTATTAATCGTTTGGTTGATGTATTTTATATACTTCGTTGTGGGATCCGAGTCTATGGCTCTTATGTTGTTGTTATGAATAAATTCGTATACTTTTTGTTGGTACATGTCTATTGGTAGAATAACCATAGTGTTGCCCTTGTCAGATTTAGTGGCTATGGCCTTATGTTCGTTTAGTTTATGTTTAATTTGTATAACAGTTTTCTTTTCACTTATATATTTCTTTTTTAAATTGTTAGAAAATGGTTTACAGTTGTTATTATGTGTCCGTATATGTCTGTCTATTTTACTATTGATTGTAACTCTTAACTCGTTTTGTGCCTGTGAATCTGTTATACTTTTTATGGCTGCTTCAGTTGTAATTAATTCTTTAGTTGCGTGGTTCCTATTTAAATCCGGTAAATTGTATTTGAAACCTTTATTAAGTAAATTCATCTCCTGTACGTCGAATTTAATATCAGTTAAATTAGAGACTCGAGTATAAAATCTATGTTTACATCCAGCGAAATTATCGTGGTGTTGTCTTGTATTTAACGTATTCAATTTCTTATCATGTTTGTGTACGATCGGTAAGATGAACTTCGTAACTTGCTGATTAATGTATTGTAATATGTTGGGCAAGAGTATTGGGTGTATCTCTTTTAATAATGTTAAATGTGCTTTATATAACATTGAGTTTAATCTATTCTTTTTAATATATAATTGTTTGATTTCTTCTTTTATCCATGTTATCTCTGCTATATGTTTAACTTTTGTGGCAGCTTTCGTTGTATTATTAATGCGTACTGTGCAGTAACGAGGTATAACGTTCAATCTCAAACAGTTTTTGTTAAACTTGATGTGTAAGTTGGTCTTTGATAATTTACTTTTAATGATTATGAATTTGTATACCATTTTCGCTTGACAAGTTTCCAATTTTAAAGTCATTGTATTGGTATCCGCGTCACAATTATTATAATTAAACAAATTAAACAAACATTAGACGAATTATTTTAACCTCTGATGATTAAACTATAAAGTTTTACCTTAATCCGTCTATGTGATCGCTTAACTTTTCTTCTTTTCTTCTAACGCGTTTCGGATTGTTAATCCATCATCAGATGGATGTGTAAAGACCAACTTACACATCAAGTTTAACAAAAACTGTTTGAGATTGAACGTTATACCTCGTTACTGCACAGTACGCATTAATAATACAACGAAAGCTGCCACAAAAGTTAAACATATAGCAGAGATAACATGGATAAAAGAAGAAATCAAACAATTATATATTAAAAAGAATAGATTAAACTCAATGTTATATAAAGCACATTTAACATTATTAAAAGAGATACACCCAATACTCTTGCCCAACATATTACAATACATTAATCAGCAAGTTACGAAGTTCATCTTACCGATCGTACACAAACATGATAAGAAATTGAATACGTTAAATACAAGACAACACCACGATAATTTCGCTGGATGTAAACATAGATTTTATACTCGAGTCTCTAATTTAACTGATATTAAATTCGACGTACAGGAGATGAATTTACTTAATAAAGGTTTCAAATACAATTTACCGGATTTAAATAGGAACCACGCAACTAAAGAATTAATTACAACTGAAGCAGCCATAAAAAGTATAACAGATTCACAGGCACAAAACGAGTTAAGAGTTACAATCAATAGTAAAATAGACAGACATATACGGACACATAATAACAACTGTAAACCATTTTCTAACAATTTAAAAAAGAAATATATAAGTGAAAAGAAAACTGTTATACAAATTAAACATAAACTAAACGAACATAAGGCCATAGCCACTAAATCTGACAAGGGCAACACTATGGTTATTCTACCAATAGACATGTACCAACAAAAAGTATACGAATTTATTCATAACAACAACATAAGAGCCATAGACTCGGATCCCACAACGAAGTATATAAAATACATCAACCAAACGATTAATAAATGCACACACCTTTTTGACGAAACTACACGCCGCCAGTTAAAAACCATAATCGCACACGCACCAATGTTCAACGGTTTACCCAAGATCCATAAACCAAATATACCGATAAGACCTCTTGTTAATTACACAACAGCCCCAGGTTATAAAGTATCTAAGAAATTGGTCCAATTAATAAAAAGTAACATAACTATAGACAATAATCATGCTATAAAAAATAGCATTGAACTAATAAAACTAACTAAAGACTTCAGCATTAATAGTCAGCATAAGTTAATCTCCTTTGACATAGTCAACCTATATACAAGTGTCCCAGTAAAGACAACCTTAGACATTCTAAGAAATAATTTAATACGAACAGGAAAGTTAAATCTACAAAAAATAACAGAATTGTTGCTGTTATTGGACGTAGTATTACAACAGAATTATTTCACATTCAATGATACAATTTTTATTCAAGAGGAGGGTCTTGTAATGGGTTCACCCTTGTCTGGTTTGCTGGCTGACATTTTCCTGAATAACTTTGAAAATACATATTTGCTATCCCCACACAATAAATGGCAACGTAACATCTCATTTTATAAAAGATACGTGGATGACACGTTTGTAATATTTGACGGGACAACGAGACAGGCAAACATGTTGTTACATTACATGAATAACATTACCAAAAACATACAATTCACACTTGAAATAGAATCAGACAATGCCATAAATTTTCTGGACTTAACTTTTATGAAACATAATAATAAATTTCAATACAGAATATACAGAAAACCCACCACAACTGATGGTGTTATACATGCTGATTCTTTCCACTCGCACTCACAAAAAATGGCCGCATTCAATAGTATGATACACAGACTACACAGCGTACCTTTAGATCCCGCCAACCACAAAGAAGAAGTAGATATAATTAAACATATTGCAATTACGAACGGTTACCGCAGTTCATTAGTGGAACGTTTGATGCTTAGACACAAACGCAGAACTAACAACCCTCACCGTGTCACGACGAACGCAATATATATGGCGATTGATTATACTAACAACTTTTCAATGCTCATTAGAAACACCTTTAAAAAACATAACATCCACATCGCATTTAGAACAACCAACAATATCCGTAAAATGCTAAATAATGCCACACGTACATCAATTGAAAAAAGAACGGGTGTATACAAAATGATATGTGATGACTGCAACATGCATTACATTGGTCAGACAGGCAGGACCTTTTTCGAAAGATATAAAGAACACTTACCCACGAGCATTTCAAATATAAATAAATCAAACTACGCTAAACATCTCGTCACATTAAATCATAATTATACAAATTTTGAGACAAATTGCAAACCCTTACACATTTGCAGAAAGGGACGATATATGGATGCGGTAGAAGAGTTCGAAATTTACCGAGCCTTCAGAAATAATCCCAATAATATATTAAACGAACAATTGGCATTTAAATCGCATACACTATACGATAAGATTATAGATAACATAGCCATAGAATACATACCCCAACACATCAATAGATAACATGAAAACTCCAATAAACTGTGCAGTACGTCGCTGACCGGTATTGAGTGCGCACTCGCATCCGCTACGTCGCTGTGTTTGTGGACTATATTTTTAAATGTTCTTTTAGTGTAATTTTTAAATGTCTTTTACGCAACTTTTAATGTTTAACGAAGTCTTAACCGACGAATTATTTTAACCTCTGATGATGGATTGACAATCCGAAACGCGTTAGAAGAAAAGAAGAAAAGTTAAGCGATCACATAGACGGATTAAGGTAAAACTTTATAGTTTAATTATAATAATTGTGACGCGGATACCAATACAATGACTTTAAAAGCTTACTGAGCCCTCGCCCCTAAACTATACGCGCATTCGCCAGTAGAACTTCGCCATGACAAGATGTGAGTTTTGCTGTTGTGTACATACACGTAAGTGTATGTCCTTAAAAGTATATCCAGCGTGAGATGGTTTTATTGTGAATAATGTAGTGTGTAGAGTTAGTGAGAATACATACAGAAAGAAAAAGGTAGCCAACACATCTCTTTTTAAAAATATAAAATGTAAGTGTAAGATAGGTAACTACTAGACTTTAGTACTGCAAAGTGAGAACTATAATTAAAAAAAAATGTGAACTACAAAAGTCTGGACCAAGGAAAGTGAAACTACAACAGTTGGAACTTCAAGTAAACAACCGATCTTCGAGAGCAGAAATAATCAACCCGATGTAGATTCACCAGGAACAACGTACTCCACCCTTAGAAGTCGACAGGAGATGCCCCAAGGATACAACAACAACCTCATATGAAATTCAGGTGATATCAAACCACAACTTTTGTAAATTTCGCCTTAATAAAAGAAGTAACAAAGAACTTTAAAGAACTTTAGCAATGTAAAGAACAAATTATCAGATTTGTAAATTTTGTAATTTTGTAATGAAGTAATAGTAACCGCAATGTAAAGATAAATGTAAGATAATAATGTAGAGTATCACCAATATTATTCTTCCAATAATATGGTTGAAGTTTTGATAAATTAATTATTTTGAGAAAGTTGAGACCCGGATCCGTGGTATTAAAACTAACATCTATATGAATAAATTTTGAGATAAAACGAATAATATACTTAAGATCTTTGAAGCAGTAAAAGCAGAATTTACTAAAATAACTTTTCTTTAAAATCAAGCATAATATTTGAATAGCAATAAAGAGATGTTTTCGCTAACACCAAGTGAGTGAATAAATTTATGCAAACCTTGTCAATTTCCTATATCATAATTGTTTTGTAATTTGTTGGTAAGTATTTTTACTAACAACGGCAGCTAGTTTAATTTACTGGTAAAGAATTGAACTAGTTCCCGACTTTTGTGTTGTCTTAACAAGGGAGACGGCACAAAATTGCGCCACTCTGCTTTGTAAAAAAATTGTGTATTGTGCTGTTGTTTTAATAATTAATTGTGTACAGAGTGACACATACAAAATTGCACCATTACTACTTTAAAGCGAGAAATAATTATGTTGCTGTTGTTGTGTAATTTTATAATTCGTTAACTATAACTAGGACAAACATAAATTTATTCACTCAGAAATAAACAAAAAATAAATGAGTAAAATTTTAATTATATTATAATAATATTGGTATCGCTAGTTTGCCGTATTAAGCAAGTCATAGCTGGTAAGTATTCAATTCCAAACCAGTCGGTTCATGTTAAATACGTGTTGTGGAATGTAAACTCTCCCCTTTGTAAACACCCCTCTCATTCATAACCCCTCCTCCCCATAAGAAAACAAAACCATATTAGACAAGCTCTTTCCTGTTTTGTATTGTCCTGAATTACCACCCTACGCAACTCGACGACACCCCAAAACAGCTGACTCTTTGTGCTGTTGTTAAAGCAATGAACTTTCCGTATATGAAATTTCTCTCTACTAAAATGGTATTATCGTTTTGTTTTGATTAATTATATATGTCAATACTGAGAATTTAATTGTTGTGAGATAAGTTATGTTGATTAATTAAGATAAGATTGCATATGGAAGCTTAATATGAAATAAGAGATATATGTGTATGTGTTTAAATGAATTAATGTTAACTATTTTAAACATTGAGAAAACGAATTAAAGTAAGTGACATAAGATTTGTCGTTTGTAATACGTCGTGTATTTAAAGTTGTTATTATCAAAAATGGCTCAATTTAACCCCGATTTGTTGTTGAAAGACGAATTAAGTTATGAAGCATTATTGCGTGGTCTTCCCTACTCTGATGTAACTGTCGCGGAACTTCGCAAGACGTTACGTGAAAATAAACCGGACAAATCCTCATTATTAAATCGTTTGAGTGTTCTAGATTTCGAAAACGAAAAAGAAATGTGTTATCATAAGTATACAGAACTAACGTCGATCGCACAAACCCTGGGTGATGAAAAATCTCCCGCAGTAATTTTACGCACCACCCAAAGAATCGAGCATCTAACCCGCCGTATCACCAATTTGTTGAACTGGCCAGGTGATAAAGATACCCCTCATGATGTACAAAAATTCGCCGAGGAAGCATTACAACAATTACCTGAGATAATGCGCGAATTACGTCGACGATCCGAATCGTTTAGATTAGACGAAATCGAAGAAGCTATGACGAAATTAAATATTTCACCTACCCAATCGCCGACTCAAGAACAGCCAAACGGTACTGCAAAAATTCAGATTCTGCAGGAATCAAATATAAATCCATTCAAGGAACGGTTAACTGGTAGTCAAGTAAATATTCAACCAGTAAACGTTACTTACTCCCTAATGAACTAGAAAATATGACCAGTACCTACGAATTACCTTCTCACTTGCGGACTAATCAACCTGCGGAAAAACCTAGAATGATGAGTCAAATAAATCTAACTCCCGAGCTCTATGGAAAAATAACCCACCCTGTAGAAAGTATTTTGTCCGATATACAAATCACTGATGGGCTGAATATTACAAAGCTGCTTGATTTTATCAAACACATCTTACAATTAAAGGAACTGCAACAACTAAGAGATAACCAGATTTTGCAAGTTATTTTACCTAAGTGTAGACCTCCATTAAAAGATAGAGTGTTAGAATCCCTAAGGTATAATCACCCGGTAGAAGAACTTCATACCACACTAATAAGACATTTCATTCCCACCGGTATCTACGAAGAATTGAAGCGAAACTTAGTACTTCGTGCACAAGGCACATACAGAGACTAGCTCATTATATTTCTGAGGTAAGAGAATCTGCTTTATTGCTACAAGTTAAATGGAGTGAACAACAGTTAGTAGACACTATCTTAGTAGGACTATCCCCCGAGGAGCGATCTCGCCTAGCACTCGTGAAGCGACCTACCACTTTCACCGAACTAGAACTATGTTGTATACATTCGTCCGACGTCTGGTATTCTGACCAGAATAGAAGTGTTTCTATGTCCCAGAGTCAACACAGACATTCATTCCAAACTAGACCAATTGGAAATGATACCCGAAACTACCGCGATAAGCGATTCGTAAGTACATATAAAACCCAAAGCTATCCCCATGTAACATACTCCAAACCAAAACCCCGACAACCTACGAGCGAAGTAAATGTGGAAAGAAGATGTTATAACTGTGGAAAGGCCGGACATATTAGCAAGGTATGTAAACAAAAGCGCTATCAACAGAAAACCGACCAATCAAAAAAGCATGTGAAGCTGGAAGAACGAAAATCCTACGTCTTCCGAAGCACCAGAAGGAAAGGTAACAACTATACTAAGCATCAAATAAAGATAAATAAAAATAAACACATAGACCCTTACTTAAAGAGATTTATCGAGAAGTGCAACTCTATTGGTGCATGTAAAACAAGTATATGCCAACTACCCTATGTACAGATAGACCTTGGAGCAACGAATACCCTTGGTTTAATTGATTCCGTATCTACCCGTAGTATAATTAGTAAACAGTTAGCCACCTTATTAGCTAATCATAATCTGATTAAACGTAGCCAAATGGTGAACATAAAGTGTACCACCGCAAATAAACAAAATCTAAAGATATCGCACAGTATTACGGCGAAATTAAAAATAAAGAATTTTACTTGGTATATTCCCCTACTAGTAGCTGAAGAGTTAGGACAAAACTTAATATTAGGCGCGGATTTTATAAGAAAAACTGCCTTAATCCTTGATATATATGCAAAACAATATTTCTTCAGATTTGATCGTACTCGAAAATATCAGTTCGACTCCGAGTTAAGTAACGACGCTATTTGTGAAACCGCAACTATTCATTCAGAGCATCATGAATCGAGTCTAAGTCATTTAAAAGGAAATGAGAGACTAAGAATCCAAAAGTTAATAAAAGAATTTTCTGCTGTACTCACCCCCAAGTTAGGATTAACCCATTTAATCGAATATAAAATAAATCTTAGTGACAGTAAGGTAATACGACTGCACCCATACAAATTATCTCCGCCCAAGATGGAAATAATGAGAAACCACATTAACAAACTCCTTGATCAGCACGTCATTGAACCCTCAACGTCTCCATACTCATCACCTGCATTCCTAGTACCAAAAGGAATTGACAAACATAGACTAGTCGTGGATTATAGACAACTAAATAAGAGTATAGAATTTGAATCGATACCACTCCCCGACATTCACAGTGCGTTTCACTATTTTACAAGAGCAAAAATCTTCACCATAATGGATCTCAACCAAGCATTCCATCAAATCCCACTAGCTGAGGAATCAAAACATTTAACTGCTTTTGCTGTCCCATTTAATCTATATCAATTTACGAGAGTACCATTCGGTATATCACAAGGAAGTTCAGTATGCAGCCGACTGTTAGAAAAAATTTTCCATGATGTTAAATTTAAATTTGTATATCATTATCTTGACGATATAGTAGTGTATAGTGAGTCAATGGATCTACATATTGATCACTTGCGTGAAGTATTATCCAGGTTAAAGAAAGCCGGACTGACCGTGAACCCGAGTACAGTTAATTTCGCAGTAAAACAATTCTCCTTCTTAGGTCACATAGTATCAGCCGAAGGTAAGGTTACCATCGATCCCGAACGTACACGCGCAATCCGAGAATTTTTACCTCCCAGAGACGTCAAAGGTATAGCTAGATTTTTAGGTATGATTAATTATTTTCATAAGTACATACCCCACTTAGCGGATATAGCAGCCCCATTGAATGCCTTAAGAAAGAAAGGAACGAAATTCGAGTGGACTACTCAACATCAAGAAGCGTTTGAAACACTTAAAGAAAGCATTATATCCCCACCTGTATTGCAGTTAGCGGATTTCAGTAAACCATTTATCGTACAGACCGATAGTTCAATTGTAGCATTAGGAGCCGTAATATACCAGGAAATCAATAATACTAGACTCCCGATCAGCTATGCATCCCGTACATTGACCGAGCAAGAAAGGAAGTTCTCAGCCTACGAACTTGAATGTTTAGCCGTAGTATTCGCCTTTGATAAATTCAAACCATTTTTAGAACACAAAGAATTTCTACTAGAAACCGATAATCAAGCTTTATCATGGTTATTGAATCACCCAAAACAGTTAGGTCGTATCGGAAGATGGGTGTTAAGATTAAATTGCTACAAGTTCAAAGTGCAACATATTCGTGGTACTCAAAATGTAGTAGCCGATACTCTATCCCGCATGTTCCAACTACCCAATACAGGATCTGGAGAAGACAATATTGAAACCACTACCGTTAATACACTAATTACTAACTTTCCCCTTGCATTTAAGGATATAGCATATCACCAACAACAAGATCCGAAATTGTGCAAAATAATCGAACAAATAGAAAAAGGAAATAACTCTGACAAATATATCTTGAGTAAAAGAGTACTTTGTTTTAAAAAGGTAAACGGAAAATTACTGAGAATAATCGCCCCGGAAATAATCAAACCCATGTTAATGGAGTACTACCATTCATCGACAATTGGAGCTCATATGGGAGTTAGGAAAACTATACATCGTATTCGCAAGGAATACCACTGGGAAAACATGAACAGTGAAATAAAAAAGTTCGTGAAAGAATGCAAAATTTGTGCCCTGAGCAAACCAGCAAGAATCAGCCAAGTCGGAAAATTAATCTCCGAAATACCTACCACTCCCTTCTCGAAAATATACATAGATTATTCTGGACCTTATCCCCGCTCTAAATCCGGAAATACTATGCTGTTAATTTGTGTAGACTCATTCACTAAATTCGTGTGGATGTATCCTATGCGTCGTGCATTAGCATCTACGACAATTAAAATTCTACAAGAACGACTATTTAAAGACTATGGTACACCTTTAAGCTTAATATCTGACAATGGACCCCAGTTTAAGTCGAAAGAATTTAACGACATGTGTTTTAAATTAGGTATAAATCATATTACCGTGACCGAGTACAGACCGCAAGGAAATCTAGCAGAAAGATACTTGCGTAACTTAAAATCAGCATTAATATCTTATCATGCTAAAGACCAGACAATCTGGGATCAAAATATTTCATGGATACAATTTGCATTCAATTCAGCGTATCATGAAGGTCATAAATAAACACCATTTGATTTACTGTACAAGTACAAACCCAACCATCCTTTAACCACAAAGTGGAAAATCAATGAGTTATTACCCCGCGACGTGAATGGGAATAACATACGAAAAATATGGAACGAAGCTCGTGCAAATTTGAGAGCTAATTTACAAAAATCAAGGAAGTATCATGAGAATAATAATAAACAAATAAAGTATAAAATAGGTGATATAGTAATGTATAAATCTCATCCTATGAGTAAGGCAGTTGATAGGACCACTTCGAAACTATCATATCGATGGTGTGGCCCCTACCAAATTCATAAATTCATCACCCCCGTTACTGTAGCTCTGTATGAACCCAATACAGAAAATTACGTTCGCAGAAGCCATCTGTCTCAAATAAAAAAATGTTTTACGTGTCAAAATACAGAAGAAAGACTACGAGAAAGATAGAAAACCTAGAATACCATCTAAGTAAGATAGAATACTATCTAAGTATTAAGAATAAAATATAGTGTATATACTTATACCGAAATAGGATAAGATTGTGCAACATCCTATACTATAAGTGAGTATAAACTCAAAACCCCCTCGTACGAATACTAGCGAGGCCTGATCAACCTTAGCTAATGTCCTGCGAGAATGATATTATACATGAGAAATCTGATGATGATGATGAAGAGAGAAAAAGAAAGAAAGAAAATAATCCCTAGCGCTATAAACTAAAAGTAATTCGATTGTTCTAACAATACGTGATTATTATTAGTAACATACTCATGAGTATAACTCCGTAAAACGAGTGACCAATTCAAGAAAAAACCGGTAGTAGATGTAAGAATTAAAATAAGGTAGATTCACATTTTGTGTATTTATATATAGTAGATGTAGTAGAATTTAGATGTTACGTAAGTGTAAGATAATCAATTGCTGGATAGAAATAATGTGAGAGAGAGAAATTTCAGTATGGAATTCTGTGTCAAAATATAATTGTTTATTAGATTTTCTATTATTCCACCCCCCCCGTTTTTCATAGTTAAGTGCAGGAGGATGTGACGATTTTAAATATATCGAAAATCGCACAAATTAAAATTTTTAATTTTAATAAGTAAGAGTATCATACACCCTTACCTATACCCAGATTCCTGAATCAACTTGAAACTTTCCAGTACCAACACGCCAAGAAAGGTATTAAGTAAAGAATAATAATAATAATTACTTTAATTATTATAAATGCGACTATAAATAAAGAAATCCCTAAGTCATAATAAAGTAAACATAAAGTATTTACATTCTAATTAATGAATAATTAATAATATATAAAGTACGAACTATTTTCTTAGTGCGTAAATACGCACCAGCTTACTGAGCCCTCGCCCCTAAACTATACGCGCATTCGCCAGTAGAACTTCGCCATGACAAGATGTGAGTTTTGCTGTTGTGTACATACACGTAAGTGTATGTCCTTAAAAGTATATCCAGCGTGAGATGGTTTTATTGTGAATAATGTAGTGTGTAGAGTTAGTGAGAATACATACAGAAAGAAAAATGTAGCCAACACATCTCTTTTTAAAAATATAAAATGTAAGTGTAAGATAGGTAACTACTAGACTTTAGTACTGCAAAGTGAGAACTATAATTAAAAAAAAATGTGAACTACAAAAGTCTGGACCAAGGAAAGTGAAACTACAACAGTTGGAACTTCAAGTAAACAACCGATCTTCGAGAGCAGAAATAATCAACCCGATGTAGATTCACCAGGAACAACGTACTCCACCCTTAGAAGTCGACAGGAGATGCCCCAAGGATACAACAACAACCTCATATGAAATTCAGGTGATATCAAACCACAACTTTTGTAAATTTCGCCTTAATAAAAGAAGTAACAAAGAACTTTAAAGAACTTTAGCAATGTAAAGAACAAATTATCAGATTTGTAAATTTTGTAATTTTGTAATGAAGTAATAGTAACCGCAATGTATAGATAAATGTAAGATAATAATGTAGAGTATCACCAATATTATTCTTCCAATAATATGGTTGAAGTTTTGATAAATTAATTATTTTGAGAAAGTTGAGACCCGGATCCGTGGTATTAAAACTAACATCTATATGAATAAATTTTGAGATAAAACGAATAATATACTTAAGATCTTTGAAGCAGTAAAAGCAGAATTTACTAAAATAACTTTTCTTTAAAATCAAGCATAATATTTGAATAGCAATAAAGAGATGTTTTCGCTAACACCAAGTGAGTGAATAAATTTATGCAAACCTTGTCAATTTCCTATATCATAATTGTTTTGTAATTTGTTGGTAAGTATTTTTACTAACAACGGCAGCTAGTTTAATTTACTGGTAAAGAATTGAACTAGTTCCCGACTTTTGTGTTGTCTTAACAAGGGAGACGGCACAGTGTATTATTGTGTCGAATAGTGTGTTGGATTTAAATTGTAAATGTTCATTGAGTATGTTGTTTGGTTGTGTTTTGTTGTGTTACAATTTACAATTTACAATTTAAATCCAACACACTACTCGACACAACAATACACCAGTCACCTAAAAAACCAGTCACCAGTCAACAATTACCAGTCACCTAAAAAACCGTTACAGATTACCAACTACTTGACGCATTCCGCATTTAAACATCACTGAGGAAGGAGAATACAACTCCGAAACGACGTTTGAGGAAATAACAACAAGAAGGTTTTTCACAAGTGAAAGTACCTTAAATAATAATTATTAAGTGCTGTGAAAAAAGTGATGAACATTCAAAACCATAAAAATTGTAAATGTTCCATTATTCTGTTTCCATGAGTCATGTAATTACCAATATTATTTAAATATATTTTTAAAAATGCTGTTTCCATAAAATTGTAATTACATTCTAATGACAAGGAAAAAAGAATTGATGAATTAAATATTAAAATTAAATTAAATTAAATATTAAAATTGTACTGTATAATATAATTGTATGTTTAGTTTTAAACGTATAGACTACACTCATTATATGTATTTCCGACAATACAAAGTTGTGCTTTCATAATAACATTTTTAATTCATAACATTGTCACAGATGTTTGTATATTCTGAATATGAAGGAAATTAATTTAAGAGATAGTGAGAGTAAAATAAAATTAAGTAATATTTAGATAAATTAGTGAAAGGATATTTCCTGCAGCATTTGTTAAATATAGTTAAGAATATGTAAATAAATATCACAAAAAATATAAAGCTTTAAAAACTTATTAGATAACTTAAGGTAACAGATTTTCTTAATAGGAATGGAATTTACAAATCATTTTTTACGAGTAGGTGTTAAATTTGTCCAACAAAAAATGTACATTATAAAAAGTCGCATAATCAAACATACAAAAGAATTTCAGCTTATTACACCTCACTGTATGTAGCTTCCTTTGCAGCAATGAAATAAATAAATTATAAAGTCCCTCTGTTGCAATACAGTACAGTAGTGAGCCCAGAATGCCTACATGCAAGTGAATGTCTAGCATTGAATTATAATTAGATGACCTAGAAATATTGGAAAGACGAATTATTAGGAAAATACTAGGCCCACGTAAAACTTCAGAAGGTTGGAAATTAAGAAGTAATGATGAAATATATCAAAGTATAGAAAATGTAACAGAAACCGTGAGAAAAAGAAGTCTAGTATTTTTTGGACGTTTATATAGAATGGGCGACAATAGGTTAACAAAACAGACCTTCTAATATCTGTGGGGAAAGAAGCCAACATCAAGTTGGATTAAAGAAGTCGAAAAGGATTTAGAAAAAAATAATATGAACCCAGAAGCAGCAATTGAAGAAGAAGTTTTTCGGGCAAAAGTGTTAAAAATGGAAGGAGTGCAGGGTAGGAGAGAAACTTTGCCTGTTGAAACAGGTTAATTTCTCCCCTAGTATAACAATGAAACATTTTTACAATCCCAGACCTGTCCATTTACCTCTAACTTATATTAATTAAACAAATTTTAGATTTATTTAAATCAATGCTCAATACAGCATATGGCTGTATCGTTGCATTATTCCTCTGCTTAAAAAAAATTTAATAAATATTTATTTATTAAATTTTTGTCTATTTGTTCTAGACAAATACAAATAATATTATATTCGCTTAACTTTTGTTTACATCAGTTAAACAACACATAATAATGAGTAGGTCAGTATAACGCTCGCCGTGGTGGTAGGCAACATTTTCACCCCTCCATTATAACAGCTGAGCGGTGGGTTGACCTTCATTTTACCATATGCAGGATTGTATTTCTGCAACAACTTAAGTTGTGACTGAAGACAGGAAGAAGAGACACAGTGAAAAGATGAAAGAATATTGGAGAAAAAGAAAAGAACAAGCAATAAAGAATTGAAATTGGCATGTGGTCCTTAGATGGTCGATACAAATATAAAACGTCCCTCTGTTATATACATATTTGTTTGTCATATATATGATTCGACTGAAGGACGACTTTTTTGGTATTGATTTAGACAATATACATTTGTCAACAACATCAATCAACGCTTGTTATTTTTTCTATATTTCGTCGGTATTAGAAATAGTGATTTCTGTTCGATAGGGTTTGTATTCCGGGATATAAGACGTAAAACAAATATTGATATACGTAACAACTTAATATGCACGAAGCGAGTGTACGGTAGTATCAATCTGGGAGCATAGGCCTATTATACTGTTGTTTGCAAGTCGCAGATTTCCTTGTTTCTACTACTGAAAGATTTTCGTTCGGGCGATTTGATTTCTAACAGTTAAATTTTTCCACTGGTAGCTCATAGTTAAACGTTCTTTCTCATATGCCTTACATTCGCATGAACGCGCGCCTTACACACACACCCATACTGGTGCATATGTTTTCATTACTATCATCCTTGGTGTTTCATGACACAAATTGCAGCAATACATTTAATGAATCGCTTCCCTATATTTTGTAAATAAAGGCTTAGTCCATTTCAGCTACTTAATATTTTGATGTTCTGCAGTTGTAGGTGTCAACTTACAACCTTCTAACTATACAATAAAGCATTAGGCCTACATATTACGCAAGAGAAATATGTGACCCGGACTGATTTTATAACGTCGCCAAGAGGCCTATTTCACTTCTGAGAAGGTGAAGGTTGTTCGATATATTTGTTGAAAACTAATGTGCATTATTTCATGTCTCACTTTATCCATATAAGCCAGACGCGTATATCTCTTCCATGTGAACGAAAAGAGTTTACTCACCTCCAAGCGCACGAAGCTCCTGTGGGTTTATACTACGAGATGCCAGTCAATTTGTTCTACTGTATATTCAAGGTTAGCGTTGAGTCAGGGTTTTGCCTCTTGTTAGTGGAAATTCTAATTTCATTTTTAATTGAATGAAACCTCTGTCCTTTACACCAATAAAATTGTAATATACTTATTACTAGATGCTACTTCTACTACTACTTCTTGCATAACAACAACAACAATAACAACTGGTACTTTATTAGTTGTTACATTAGGCAAAAAGGCAAAGTAAAAGACAATACATTATATTATAAGTTTTACCAAACGTCAATAATAATTTGATAATATTTATTCCTTTTTCCTTACATTCTTAATCTACTTACCCTGCCTTTGAATCCTTGCAACATCGTTTGATTTGGGCTTGGTACTATAGGAAAGATGCTAGGTTTGACAATTCAACTATATTCTTCCCCATTACATCTACATCTTAGTTTTAGTAAGACAAAAGTTCTATCTTTGTGTTTGTTTTAGTGCATCGACATCGACAATAAATGTTAGACTTAGTGCACACAAATTTCGAGTTTCTAACTAAACATACTTGGTGTTTTTTATCATTTGCCGTGCCTAGTCATCGGTGCCAGTACCACCCGTTCGTCCTGCCCCTTTTTCAACTGAGACTAAGAACTTTCCTTGGTTGCTCGGGAAAGAATTCCGAAATAGGCTGTGAACAATCGGCCTGAAGGGAAAGACGAAATGGTTCACCGAAAATGAAATGGTGGAGCTGGAATTGGCCACATGGCCTAACTTGGAAGGACAAAAGATGAAAAAGCTTTTCCGTGTTCTAAAATCTCCTCGTCGATGGCCAGTCGACCATTCGATTCCATGAAAAGAATTTCTACCTCAATCTCTTCTTAGCTATATATATATCGTACAGGATACATTAATTTCCACAATTTCTTTCTAATAATAGCTAAAGGCTGCTGCACAAGTTTTGGTTATTCTCTTCGTTACACGTTTCATTTTATTTTCTTGAATCCTGAATAATTACTTCTTCTTCTTCTTCTTCTTCTTCTTCTTCTTCTTCTTCTTCTTCTTCTTCTTCTTCTTCTTCTTCTTCTTCTTCTTCTTCTTCTTCTTCTTCTTCTTCTTCTTCTTCTTCTTCTTCTTCTTCTTCTTCTTCTTCTTCTTCTTCTTCTTCTTCTTCTCCTTTGTCTTCAAAGATTAGGTTATAAAAACCTGTTTCGGCACCCATCTCATCCTCGGACGACCCATATCTCTTCTACCAATGGCTTTATATTTCAATGCCGATCGATAATCGATCCTCTGTCATCCTTTGCAGATGATCCCAACATTGTCTTCTGTAAATTGAAATAATTTCATTTACGTCCTTTACTTTGAGTTGTGCTCTGATATTCTCATTCCTTATTCTATGTTGCAATGTATAATTTAAAGTATTTCGAAGAAACTGCATTTCAGCACTCTGAATCTTACCGCATTCCTTTTCTGTCATGACCCACGCCTCACTCGCAAATGTCAATGTGGGTATTGCAATAATTGTCTTATAAAATTTACTCCTTGTGCTGTGTCTTGTTTTATTTCCAAGATTTCTATGAATCGTACCACAGATATTCATAAATTTATTTATCTTTTCTTTTATATCGTATTCAGATTCATAGCTTACTGCACAGCCGAGATATTTGAAACGGCCTACGTGTTCTAAAGTGTTAATAACATTTTCGTTACAGTTAAATTTGTTTCATAGGTAGTGGTAGAAGTAGAAACTGCTTGAACGTGTTGCGTGAATTTTTTAAAATTCTTATTTTCCTGTTATTAATAAAGCTGTTAACATTTTACAAAAAGCGTATGTAATATTTTAAAACCATTTTCCGTAACACGCGTGCAGCAGAATTAAAGATGTAAAGTTTCAGTAGTCCTTACATAGAATATTTAGCTGTACATTTTGTATTCCGTTGCAAGTTCAGTACGTATTAGCAACTTTCTAAACTAAGACACAAATGTCGGATAGGCGAAACAGCTGCGTAAGACTAGAGTTTTCAAGTATCTCACACTGTAGTGAGTTACAGCACAACTTATAGTTGCTACTAGACGCCGCCACGGCATCGCTTAAACTTTAACAAACTTCCCTGCATTACTGTATACATTGCCTTGCATTAAATGTACGTAGCTAATTTTGTATTTGTAGTAAACAGTGTGGATGCATAAAATTTACGCTGGAAACTCAATGTCTATTAATTAAGTTATTAGGAATTTTTCTTACTTCCATGTTCCGTAAGGAAATGGAAGTTTGGTGATCACAAAAAGAATCGTGTTCGAGATAAGGACAGATTTTGATTGTGCTACTTTCAAAACATGAAGAAAAGTCAGTTTCAGAAAAGTGTCGTGTGTAGAATTTTTTCTATGGCGGACGATAACTGCCGCAGATTCAAACAGAGTCAAATAATATTTTGCATATGTAGCCGAGTTGTAGAGGACTCGAGACCTGTCGATTTTGGTGAAGATCGGTTAAGGGGAAGGGGTAGTTTACCTGGAACGTTTTAAGTTTTAACGAGAGTACAGTACTTAATTTTGATAAATAAAATATCGTCATAATAATCCATTGTAGAAAGGTAGAGAAAATATCTATAAATGAAAATGATAGTTAAATGGGGACGGGTTACTTTCTGTTTTTGATGTTATAAATTTATTCGTCCAAACGCTTAAAAAAATGTCAATAAAATATTAACAATTGTTATTGTTACGACGGTCTAATGATCGTCGTATGGTACAGTGGAAAACAAAATACAAGACACCAATTAAGTCACTAATCACCACCTTCAATTATCACAATTAAACAGTTTGTAATCAACAACATAGTCTCTTACAACAAATCAAATAAAAATTGTTCACACGCAAAAAAGTCAACTAACATAAAACACAATTGTATTACAATTGTCCCGCAAGATTATAAGACACATAACTCTTCATCATAATACTTCAAACCGCACTGTGCAAATCGCCACTTAAACGCACTGTGTAATCGCCGAAAATAACTCTCAACACAAACTGACTGAGCGTCGCTGAGTACTTGTATTTATACCCCGCCGAAAATCCAGAAACGTCCATACTGCGCGTCAAGAGCGCTACTAGAAAACACCAGAACGTAATTGACTGCAGCCTTGCACACAGTGATCGCGGCCGCGCGACTTCTGCACAGTCTAGCTAATGCGTTGTGAAACACGTACGCACGTTACAGCCGGATTCCACTTTAACATTCGATAAACACGTGGATTGTTCTCTCATGTCGTAACAATATTGTCTCATGCTATGGTCACCACGGATACGTAAACAAAATAATTTTTCGTTTTCAGAAATTCACAGATAACAAACGCTGGGCGATATTCGCATTCTTTCGCGTTGTTTAAATAAAAGGTAATTTAATAAAATAAATATTTTATTTTTAAAATATTAAATATTCGTATTTTGTTTATCTTTCTCAGCGTTTTTACCAAAAGCATGTTGATATATTTAGTTTTGTTTTGAGTGTACGTGAACATATTAAAAATAATAATTTAATAATTAATTAGAACATGAAAGTTTTGTATGGTTCTCCATACCGATTTTTTATTTACTTGACGAGATACCATTGACATAAAAATCTTCTTCTTTAACTTCCTTGTTAGGACTCCGTTCTGTTCAAAACAGTCCTACATGCTGTCACTTCACCTCTTTCTTGGCCGACCAATTCCGAGGCTGCTTGGCCGACCAATCATCCGTCCAATTCCGAGGCTGTCCGTTGCTTTTTTGAGCCATCCATATTTTTCCAGCGGACAGGTGGCTAACCTTGTCCACCAACCCTACTCCATTATCCGCGCTTCGTTCCATCAGTGGTATCCAATGTCCTATTCAATCCACACGTTTTTATTTATCACATTCCGAGTTAACATACAAATGAAAATGTGAAAAATATGGCACCGATACAACCTCAAATGTTCAATGTTAAAATTTCGGATTGTGATTAATTTGTTTGATGTGGGTGTGTGTCCGACTTGGTGAGTTAAATATTGTCTTCTTGTTTTCAAATTCATTCCCGTGTATTTCTGCCGTGGGACGTGCAGGTAGGACAGACAAACCTCAGGACTAGCTAGCGCTTTGAAGAGTTGTCACGACGCCAAACATACAACTCAACAACAATTGTTCTGATGACGACAATAAATATTATCGGAACTTCGACACAAATAATATTAAATATCTGTTATGCTTATTAACCGATCCTCGCTAAACTTTCCATGGTTAAAACTTATTGATCCACTACTAAATTAAGGAGTTGTTTATTAAAGTAAATATGGATTAATATAAATAATTGTTTGTGTTTTACATAAAAACTTAATGTTTAACTCATTTGAATATCAATGCAAACTCCGTAGAGTTACCAGTACCCAATAATGATATTTAAAAAGTAATATTGTAACCGTATCGAACCGCCTAAATCAGCCGAGAGCGTTTTCTACCCCCCCCCCCCAACGTTGTACACGTGTTGACTCAGTCAGTTCACGTTTGTTCCAGATTCTTCAAGAGGTCACTTGAAATATGCATTAGCGTTACCATAAAAGTGGCGTACACACTGAGGATGAAAGACTTATAGAAGGCGTGCGCTACCTATAAAAAGCCATAGCAGCCGGCGTATGAGTACAGTTGTGTTGAGCGATTTCTTTAGCGCGGAAACGAGTGTTTGTAGAAGTATTGTAGCGAAGTGTTGTTGTGTTATAATTAGTGCGGAATTCTTCATAGTTGACATTATTATTGCGTGTAGACAATTTTCACTTGAATTGTTTTAAGAGACTATCTTGTTGATTACTTGTGATAATTACTTATTACTTAATAATTGTTGTTGATTAATTAATTAACTATTAACTACTCATTAATTAATTGTTGATTACTTATTAATTGTGATAACTAAAATTAGTTAATTATTAGTGATTTCATTGGTGTCTTGTATTTTGTTTTCCACTGTACCATACGACGATCAAGGAGACCATCGTAACATCATGTTTTAAATGTAATCCAGTTGCTTATGTAAACAGAGCGTAGATATCGTAGTAATTTTAAGTAATTTTTTCAGACGCTGCACTTTTCCTTAGTAGAACACGATTCTGTAACCAACAGGACTGGACTAGCCTTGCTACTAACAATTAAAATATCACACATAACTTCCATTTACAATGTTTACAGTACTAAAGTGTCACAAGCTGAAGACGCGTGCAATCAATGGTAAAAAGAAGTGAAGCTAAAATGGCCAGATGTCTACATGTACTGTTTGCCCTGATACAGTATGCCAATGCCGTGTGTATTACGTTCAACTTCTTATCAGCATTTCCCGTTTTTACTATCTTAATTATTGAGTACCGACGTAATAATATACCTTAATCAAACTCGTCTGCTTTACACTCCAGTGTTTCTAGCTCTAAATACTGGCATACTGAATTACTTGTTGCTTAATATTTGCACAACTGATACACGCAATAGGCTTACGTTTGCTCAGGTGTTTTGTGTTGATTTTTAATTTGGAACGTGACAGACAGTGACATTGGATTGTTACTGTATTACAAACATGTGGCTTATGAACAACCAAATATGATACTGTTGTCATTTTTACTTTATAAATAAATAAATAAATAGTTGGTAAATAAAGAATTACGTCTATAGATGTGTAATTTAATCTTGTTAATACATTTAAACATCTTGCACATTATATATTACTGAATTATGTGCATCGTATTCGTTGATGTTATCAAATTACTGATAGGAATATCCAAATAACAAAACTTATGATTGTATTTAAATTACAAGAAATTAAATCACAAGTACTGTTTAATCCCTTCTTCGTGATGTTTGAGACTCGTCCGGGGACAAGCCTGGGGCTGATCTGGTGGAAGCCCCCTTCAGGCAGATGGTAGGATGTGAGGAGACGCACGCCAGCGCGGGGTGGAAGCGAAGAAGGTGGAGTAGCGCAGGTCGCCAAAGCTGAGAGAAGGCGACATAGAGGCGTCAAGCTAGGCAAAGACTTGGTAAGAGTTAGGGAAATTTAAATTATAGTGTGGTCAGGAAGAATGGCAGGTAGAGTAGGTTTGTAATTTAAAATTACTATGTGTTCCTATTTCTTTGACGCTGACGGTGAGGAGTTCTGGGAGGAGGTCCATCGGCTATGGTAAGGAGACGACTGTTTAATCCTTTTTGGGGGGGGGGGTTGTTTGAGTCTGGTCCTAATCGGGTTAGGCTCGTGCTGGGGGTTTAATCCCGTTGAGGAACTTATATGTATACACTGCTTTTAAAGTGCTCGTTGGTTATTTTATGGCCAGTCACACTGCTTTTCTTTTCTGATTGGCTAGGCTGTCTTACTATGTTTCATTGCCGGTACCTACTGAGCGGTATAGACTCCTCTTCCTTATTTCTCACGACTGGAAGCAGGGTACATCTAGGAACCTTCCCCCTTTCGTAACGCACCGTGGTCTGCGCTCAGGGAGCTCTATTAGAAGCTCTGAACTTTGCATCAGGGAAGCCCGTTGCTTACACAGCCCTCGAACTCTCCCTCTCTTTCTTATTTATGTTGGGGCCGCCGTTCTTGTACCCCACCCCCTACATGTTTCCCTCTGCAACCGATCAAATTACCGCCGAGCCGAGAAAAGGGCCTGGGTCTCTTCACACAAGATAGAATGGTTTTCATTAGACAGCGCATGTTCCTTTATGGCAGATTTCTGCGTTTGACCCGGACGGCAGTGTCGCCTGTGTTAACCAGTGCGAGTGTTAATGCTGAGTTTCGTGGTTTCTTATCCGCAAGAGCACGGCACTCTGTTTACCCAGCACTTTAAAAGCGGATCCCTTGTGTCCTTCACTGACTTCAGGTACTTCAGTGACATCCAGAAAATGACCACCCAGCACCTCAAAATTTTGTACAAATAGAAGTGCCTCAACGAGATAGAACAGTCTTTGGCCGTATCTGTTAACTGGTGTTTACGATCTCTGTTTCCGCGCCACTGCAGATGTCCGTCATGGGTACCGACAAAACGTCTGAAAGTAAATATAGACAATCTGTACCACAGCCTAACAACCCGGAAAATTGTGACAGTGTAAATACCGGCCGTCGAAGCTTACGTTCGTTTGTCAATACGAATGTTATTTTTTATAGAGAAGCTAATATCATTTTCGACTATCGATTACTTAAGTTTTGTCCAGCAGAAAGAAAAATCAATTTTTCGATTTTATAAATTTGATTTTATTCTGGGTACATCTCTGCAGAGTCTTATGCGCAGTGTTGTAATTGATTGTGTTTACAACTTTAGCACACGTTGGGCGTTGAAGTATATCACAGCGAATTGTCATACAATTTAAAAAAAAAATAACTACAGAGAGAACACGCAGTCATTATGAATGCAACATTCGTATTATAATTTGAGCAATATTTTTACCAAGTATTGAAACAGTGCCGAAATTCTGCTTTCAACAGGCAGTAGACAGTAGTCAGTCTCTGATGAAAAAGTTCACTTGAACACCTTGTAAAAAGCGTGTAGTGAATCGTTGATTTGAACAGATAGAAACATATTTTCTATAAAATGTATTTAGTAAACAGCAAATAGAGGGAATACGTTGCAACTGCACAATGAGTTATACTTGATGAGTAGACGAAGCAGAAAAAGGTAAACAGCAAATAGGCATTAAATTATTTTATTATTGTTCCTCGTAGTAAAAGACAATATAATAATTTAATTACATATTAAATAATTAAAAATTAACTATTTATTTAATTATTTAAAATTTAATTATTTAATTATTTGATTGCTTAATTATTTAATTATTCGATTATATAATTGTTTAACTGTTTAATTGTTTAGTTATTTGATTATTTGACTGTTTAATTATTCAATTGTTGAATTGTTTAATTGTTCAATTGTTGAATTATTTAATTGTTCAATTGTTCAATCGTTCAATCGTTCAATTGTTGAATTGTTAAATTGTTTAATTACATTAAATAATTTAAATATCTCAAATATTTCTGTAACTGTAGGCCTACTGTTTATTGGTTACTGAATTACTGTGAAAACTAATTATGCCTGCAGTTGAGGTGCGTTTTGTAGCATGCTAACAAGACCACATTGGATAGTAATTTACATTCTAAATACTCAAGTACCTGTTGCTGTTCGGAATACCCTTATTAAATCAAATCTAAGAGTGTAAACAAACGGACATTTTGCATAAAAACTTTCGCATCTTTTTGGGTAGTTTAAATTAAATTTGATATACTTGGATAAGCTGGAATATTAGCATTACATATTGTTTATACTCTTATTATAGAATGGCTGCGTACTGTATGTTGTTTGTGCGACGATTGATCAAATGTAAAAGAGACTTTTTCAGAAACGTTTTGTTCAATTAATATATGTTAAAATAAAACATCATAATCATCCTCAAGGTTTAAACCAAGAATGGTTTGTTCCGGTCTCAAACAGTCAGAGTCTAGAGCTGGTCACTCTAGCGCTTCCTCGGACGTCCCACACCTCTCCGCCCCTTCGGCTTATAGTTTCATAGTTGATTGGGGATGCGGCAGTCATCCATTTTGTCCGCCTAGTCCTTATTTGAGACAATTTAGTAATTGTAACATGTCGCCTGTATATGTTACTAGCATAACGCAAGGTAAGACAAATGCTGGGGCCTACCACCTTCAGGCTTAACGTCCAGCCCGATTTACTGTCTGGGTGTTATCCCATAAACTGGCTGACTTACCAGAATAAAGAGACCAGTTTTCCTTGTTAAAATAAATGTGAGACTATTTTTTTACGTCCCTTCCCCTATTAGAAGGTTTCAAATTTTAGTGTCTGTGTAGATACAAACTAATTGCTGAAAAAAGTACAATCAGAATATCATTTAAATTTTCTACAACGCTTTACGCAAAACAAAAATACGTAAAGGCTATGACAATTTTCGGTCGTGCTTAAATCTCAAATCACGCCAATCTCAAAGCCATAGTAATTTGTATAATCAGAAAAAAATTACCAGTTCTAATATTCCTTATTTGCATTTTCACGACATTTTTAATACAAATGCAAATGTACGAAATGGTGCAGTTGTTTTCAATATTTTGGAGGTAAATATCACTATAATATTGACGACTCGGAACACTAAGTTTTTTATAAGTAAAAACGTAAAGTTTTACCTTACAGCCTAAACCGGCTTTCACCTATAGAAGGCTTCGTATGGGCCATACGAAGCCTTCTATAGGTGAAAGCCGGTTTAGGCTGTAAGGTAAAACTTTACGTTTTTACTTATAAAAAACTTAGTGTTCCGAGTCGTCAATATTATAGTGATATTTAGTTAAGTAACGGACACGTCATGGACAACGAAATCCAAGAATTTTGGAGGTGTTATTAGTAGGTTTGGTGAAAGAAGTAATGGTACAGTAACTATGATTAACTCTTTCACTGGCACTTGACCAAAAAATAAAAAAATATTTTATAGATGTACACAGTTGATTATGGAAAAATTAAAGACATTTAGTGCACACAAAAATCAAAAACACCCCTCACCCTTTTTCTGACATGTCTTTATGGAGGGACAAATCCAGTTTAGAAGCTTAACAAAAAGATGAATTTTTCCTAACAAAAATTTATTTCTCACAACACGACATGAAACTGTTAAGAAAAGAACAAGCTAGGTACAATGAATTTTTTGAAAACAGTTTCTGCCTTTTAGGAAGCATAGATGCACTTTACACTTTTACAAAACACACGTGTTTTTTTCTTTATAATCCTCTAATTTGGATCTTGAGTTGTTCTTGTTTCCGTCATATTCTGGAAAATGATGATACCCATCATATCTTTAATCTACCACAGGTCTGACTCATAAATGTGCCTTTTAGATGCTTCTGTGAGGTTAGATACCTCTTTTTGGAGGTTAGGTTAAGTTAGGTTAGGTTAGGACATGTCGTCATTTTCCATCAACTGAAGTATTTGTTCGTCACTAAGAAACTTTCGACTCTGACTTGACGTTTTCTGAAGCAAAAGAAAGTACTTATAATTATTTACTGTGCTCATAATGCTTCAGAAAATATCCCTATATAAATTACTTTTACATACACGCATTTGTACTAAAGTGTATTTGTGCCTCCAGCGGGACATCAATTTTGAAACATATGTTTGAAGGTATATAAAAACACGACGTAACTTGATAAAGGCCAATGCTAAAGTAACATTTGTACTTATCATCAAAAGTAGTGTAAGGCAAATATCACAAATCTAAACACAACAGATAATTATAAACATTAAGAAACATAAGCACACCTCGTACTGTTCAATACACATCGACATTTGTTTACGTCTGTAATTCATATATGCAACGCTAGAGCGCGCCGGTTGCACGCATTGTTTCTTATGAGGTCCCGTGTGCGGTACAAAAGCGGACAGTGCTATATGCAGCCATAAAAGCATTGTGTATTACTGTTGAGTTTATGTCCCTCCCAAAGGAAAAATCCAGTGAAAGGGTTAAAGGAGAAGAAAGAAAGAAAAAATGTCAACTTTACGCAAATTAATGTACAGGAGAGAGGAAAGGATGGCTGGTGATCAATGAGAAGCTGATAACTCTGTTAAATGCGTTACAATAGATTGTGTACAACAACACAGTTGCAAAATATATTAATGTATGAAAAGTTGTCTAACTCGTGGCAACAGTAACACGTGACAAGGGAATGGAGTGCAATAAGGAAAACGCCCTTCGCACGGAAAATGTCGATAACTGCTTTCACCCTTCACAGAGAATATTTTTATGCACTAGTATTTTCCTATATATTCAGCTTACGGAATCAAACGACATTGTATGTTCCGTGAAACGAGTATTAGAAAAAATAAACACATAATAGAGAGTACAATTTTAATACACTGTGCTGAGGACCTGGAAGCTACAAAACTTACCGGCCTTTCTCCATTAGCGCGGGTCCTGTCACGTGAGCTATGCGTTTCTACTGTAGGTATGATCTCTGGCTCCTCCCCAGTTTGTGCAATGAAATCGCCGAAGAAATTCCTGATAGCTTGCGTAGGGCAGCAATCTTAGACTGTCTCGAGCTGTTCGCATAGTCTACATTGTTTCTCAACATCCGTCTCCTCATGAGGAACATAAATACAGGTAAGACTGATGTTTGCGGTGTAATCTCTGATACGAAGCATACATGCTCTTGGGTAGGTAGCCCAGCACTGTATCCCTTAGCTCTTGTATCGATACAAGGAACCCAGTACTAAACTTAGTCTATCCTTGCCACCACTGTAATAAAGAGTGTATTCTCTCTTCTCCAGTATGCCATTATTGGTCCACCATGCTTCCTAAATGACTAGAATGTTTATCTTGAGTTATCGTGCCTCTGTTCTAAGTTTTTGAAAAACACTTTCTCGATGTAGAATGAGCACATTCAATGCGCCGTGTTTACACATACATTTTTGTTTGCCAGGTCGTTGCCAATCCGTCTGACATCCGAGGCTAGGAGGTTGAACATAGGTAGCCAAATATCCTTACATGGATTTGGTGTCATCCCGTTGCACAGTACCCAACCCAGATATTTTGAATTTGGTGTTCACGTCCCGTAGAGAGCTGCCTTCACTATAGCCGTAGAGGGCTCTCTCCCCGATCGCAGTAGTTCACTCATTCAGCTTACGTGTGCTGCCTTTGGCCTACGTGAGACTATTCGGCCACTGCAGTAGGCTCTACTCTACCATGACCTACCATGTATGTGTCACTTAAACAAAGGCCCACGCTGGCAGAAAAATGGCGACGACACAACGAATCGGCCGCGCCTACGTCGACGGATCGTGACAATGTCTTTTTATTAACGGGAGAATCTGGTTGGTGCAGAGAGACGGTTTCGGGCAACTGTGGCAGTTTTAAAAACATATTGCTACATTACAAGCTATCGACTGTTATCCGTATGGTTGAGGCAATAATATTTTGAATTAAAATGCTATAAAAATTTATAATGATTGTTAAACACCAAAATTTGAATTGTGAATTTTCAAGATTCACATTCCCGGAAGGAATTATTTCAAGTGTAATGTTAATTAGTTTCAATTAATATTTATACAAATAAGAATTAATTACTTAATAAATATAACGGTATCGGTATAATTGTAGACCTACTTGAGACTGATTTTTTGTTGTTTGTATTTAGAGATAAGTTTATAAATATCAATCACACAGTGCCATCTGAAAATAAATTTCCTTTGCCCTTAGTTGAACTAGTATCCCTACGTTAACTATTTATGATGATAAAACGCTTTTTGATTTAAGTTGTATGTAACACTTTCTGTATACAACATAAAAGCTTAAGTGACAGAATAAATATAACGCTCAAATTATTTGAGATTTCAGTTTACGAGGAAATTATATACGTTTGTATATGCGGGCGTGTGTTTACATATGTAGCCTATATATTAAAAATATGTAGGATATGCATACTTTTTTTTGTATCGGCTATCTAAGGACCACATGCCAATTTCAATTCTTTACTCTTTGTTCTTTTCTTTTTCACCAATATTCTTTCATCTTTTCACTGTGTCTCTTCTACCTGTCTTCAGTCCATTTTGAGCCTGCGTTTTTCTCTCTACTACCCTGGACTCCTTCCATTTTTAACACTTTTGCTCGAAAAACTCGTCTTTCAATTGCTTCTTCTGCGTGTATATTATTTTGTTCTAAATTCTTTTGGACTTGTTTAATCCAATTTGTTGTTGACTTCTTCCCCCACAGATAATTGAAGATTTGCTTTGTCAACCTATTTTAGTCCATTCTATATAAATGTCTAAAAAATAATAGTCTTCTTTTTCTCATTACTTCTGTTATATTTTCTATACTTCGATATATTTCATCATTAGGCTACTTCTTAATTTCCAACCTTCTGAAGTTTTTCGTGGGCCTATATATTTTTCTAATAATTTGTCTTTCCAATATTTCTAGTTTGTCTAAATTATAATTCAATGCTAGACATTGACTTGCATATACGCATTCCAGCTTCACTACTGTACTGTAATGCCTTATTTTCGCATTTTTAGATATGCACATTTTATTGTAAAAATCTTTAGTTATACAATATGTCCTTTCCATCTTATGAATCCTTTCTTCTGTAGCAGATTTCTCTAAGCCACTCTCTTGAATTATTTCTCCTAGATACTTACGTTATTAAGTACTTATAGTTATTGTTAACTATATACTAATAATAATAATATACTAATATTACTTAATACTAATAACCTAATATACGAATAATACTAATGAACTAATATACTAATAATTATACTTAATTAATATAGAATATTAAACTTTCTCTTGTGAAACTTACTTGTTTTCTCCCGTACGAGTTTCTGCGTCACGTACGGGAGAAAACAAGTAAGTTTCACAAGTGAAAGTTCAATATTCTATATTAATTTAGTACTGTGAAAAAGAAGATGAACTATCAAAACAACAATAATACTTAGTATTATACTTATTATTAAGTATACTTACGTTATACTTAGATTATTACGTTATTATTAAGTTACGTTACTTACGTTATGCATTCATTATTAATTCTAAAAGTCACCTTCACACGAGGTCAGAGGGTACATTGTAAATGGAAGTAAATGACAATATACATAGTTATTGACTTGGTTAATTAAAACTGCTAAAATTTCTTTTTAAATACGTCGCTGTGTAGTAACCCGTGCTTAGTACGGCTGGTGATTTCATAATACTTATACACGTCATGTGACATCGATATGTTAAAACTGTTTAATTTATTCAAGCTTTCATTAAACAAACAGATGTAAATCTGCTAAAAACAACAGTATCACAAAAATGTGTTAATGGTACAACTTTCTGTACAATGGTACTGTCATGAGTTTATGACATGACTATGAACCAAGACCCTAATGTAAATGAGAACTACATCCGTTGTGTAGATGTCGTGTAACATTATTTATGTATTCACCCTACAATTTGCGGAGTTTGTGTTAATCGCTGCTTTTGATTATAGAAAATGTTGCACGTTTTTTGAAAGAAATTAAAATTTCAATTTTTAAGTGAGCAGATAATTACTTTTTTGATTTTACGTTTGAAAGGGGTTTCCGAGTTGAAAACAATGTTTTTCCGAGGAAAATTGTTCCGAATTTTTGTTGTTGTTGTAAACCACATGTCTTGTTTCCCTCAGATTAAAATATTAATATTTTTTAACTTCATACGAGAGCCAACGTTTAATACTCTAAGACTTATGTAGGTGAAAAATTACTCAACCTCATTACACAGATTTTTATCGATCTCAGGTTTTTTAACCGATTGTTCTCGGAAAATTCAATTATTTAGCATTTTGCATTATACGCGTCTCGGTTTTAACTTTATTTTGTTTGTAATCCATAATATTAATATTGTAATCAACTATAAATTAATTTCTGTTATTTACAGTAATAAACTCAAAAACATCCTACCATGGAACACCTAACTTTTATAGTTCCCAATCATATCGTAGCAAGTTTAGTTAATCAAAACGTTGATTAGTAACAATCTGTCTTCAACACGCATTAGTATAATAGGGAGACTAATAGCAATTAATATGGAAGTGCGTAATTTTTTATACCACATGAAATTGTACCTTATCTTAAATATTAACTCTGTTATCTGTTATTGTACTGTATTGTATCTTAAATATACATTTATAATGTATCTGTAAGTAATTAACCTAGTTAATAATTTTAACAGTGAATTGTCACCTAAGTAATTATTTTACGTTGCCATATAAAGTAAGTAATATAGACCAGTAGACCAGTGGGTATGGCACCTGGCTACTAACCTAGAGGTCCCGGGTTCCATTCCCGGTCCCTCACCATAAAACCAAGGTGTGTTTTTCAGCCCCCAGGTCGACTCAGCCTGTTGAAAATGAGTACCTGGAAAACATCCTGGGGATAATAATGGGCGGCTGAAGCGTAGTGCTGGCCACACTGCCTTCCTTCTATGTCGTACGGCTCACATAAGGCAGCCTACCCTGCCTTACTCCTAAGCTACTTAGGTGGTATACATTGGAGCCATTATTATATAAAGTAAGTTTTACTACAGTAAAATATAAACCAGAGAGCATTAAAGTATTACAGCTTCGATATTCCCTTTTACTAAAATAGATCCACTTAAAAACAACAAATTAGATAATATTCAAACAGCTTTGATCTATTTTTTTAATAATTACAAGTGAAAATTTTATCAAGTATACTAAATTTCTGTAAAAACAATTAACAACTTAAAATTTGCGTTTTTCAATTCCAAAAAGTTCTCGAATCATATACTCCAAATCGTCAATAAGTGTAACAAATGGCAGAGTCTGGCATCGTTTTCTTTATGTAGTTTTCATATAAGGTCAGGGATGAAACGCAGGATAATTTTTGCTTAACTGAAAGTGTGTATGTAGAATGTTAAACAATATAATGTTTCTATATACATTAACTCTTTTGTATCTAAGGTACACTTCACGTTAAAAAAAAGATTTCCTTATAAATATGTTCTACTGCTTCAATTTACCGTTTCGTCGCCTAAATTTTATTTAAAATTTAACTTATACACTGTGAAAGGTAGATTACTGAGAGTCTTTGAAACACATTCCGGTGGTGCAAATTTATTGTATTTAAAAGAAAATTTAAACAATAAACACGTTTAACGTGCTCATAAGACATCCCTCTCTACAAAATTTCAAGTAAATTTACTAAGAAATATATAAATATAATTATTTCACTACGACTCGGAACACAAAACTTTTTATGGATAGGTAAAAACGTAAAAGTTTTACCTTATAACCTGAACCTGAAGAACTTTTACGTTTTTACCCATAAAAAGTTTTGTGTTCCGAGTCGTAGGGAAATAATTGTATTTAGTTAAGCAACGGACACGTCACGGACAACGAAATCCAAGAAATATATAAAGTTGTGGATACGTTTAATTAAGGTGGTTGTTTCTCTTTTTCTACTTTTCAAATAAACACACACACACACACACACACACACACATATTTAGAATGAACTTTGTTGTGGCGGAAACTGCACTCTTGGGAAATATTCAGCAGTTTGTATAAATGGTGACAGCAAGCAGCTGTTTAGCTTATAGCAAAAAGGTGAGATAAATTTTATTACTACGAAGTAAGTTAAACTAGCATCTGCCACTGAATTACGAGAACCGACTGCAACAAATAGACGTATAGACTTCTCTTTTAGAAAAAAAAGCGTGAATACCAAACAGAATATATATTGCGACATTCCGGCACTTAAATTTTAACTATTTTCAAGCAAGTGTCCTACATTTATTTTATCGTAATAAAGCTCTGGCATCGATAAACGTTATAACCTTATTGCAAGACTGTGATAACATACATACAGTTTTAAAATAAAATACAGTGTTAGAAATTGTTGAATCTCAACCTGAATAGAACATTCTATTCATGAACTCGATGATGATTGTCCTATTAAATAAAAAAACCCTGTGCGTAGAATATGTTTCAGAATTTACATCCTGAAACATGAACATTCGTGAGTGTGTCTTGACACGAGAAAGAACTCAATCGTTGCTTTTCCAAATAAAAAGCCGAGCTTTGAATTATTCGTAAGTCACAGAGCTGTTGCAGTATACCTCTTACTATGTATATATGAAATATATATTAGATGATATTAGAATTGATCTAAGTGTCTAACGCCATCAACGCGGCCAACAGCACAGCCGTAGTCTTTTCCAGACGCTTAAGGCTCCCAGACAGACTATACGTAGGCGATACTCTGTTGTCCTGGTCTCGAGAGGTTAAGTACCTCGGGGTTCACCTCGACCGACTTCTCACCTGGCGGACACACTCTGCACAAGTAGCCCGGAAGAGCGCCAATCGTCTATATCAACTCCGTCCCGTGTTATGGCAGCAACGCCGTGACCCGCCGCCTAGGGAAGCTTATCGTCTCCACGTATGTGGTGGCGATGGTTACCTACGCGATACCCGTATGGAGCTACTTGGCCCATAAGCGAAAGCTTCAGTCTCTCCTTGACCGAGGATTGCGCTGGGCGTGTAAAGCCCACTACCTAACAGAACCATTAGAGACTCCTTACGTGTTCGTTCCCTGAACGCCACTATACGGACACTGTCCCGCAAATTTTATCGTCGCTCCACCCGATTCCAGGGCAACCACCTCATTAGCGCCCTCGGTCGCTACCAATCTGTGCCAGGAGAGTCTTGGACCCGGCCACGGCGTACACTCACCCTCAATTAATTAATTAATTGAAAACCCACGGCCGGTAACAGACAACACCCTAAATCCAGACCCTATCAATAGACCCTGCGGCAGGAGCTCTACCTGAAGCTCGGAACGCAGTACATGGCCTTCGTCTCGCACAGCCCCCTGGTCGAGTGTCTAATGCTTCATCGACGTAATCGATGGATTTTGAAATAATGTGAAAGACCATTTGAATAGGCGTGCCAGCAATAGATTACAAGGAAGTGTGTGTGGTTCTTTGTAGGATGGTTAAAGGAATGCTGAACGATGGGAAGGGAAGGGTTCACAAACCTGTGTTGCTAAAACAAGTGTCAACGTCTGGAGACAAGTGTATGAAGCGGAAGATAGTAAGTTTCTACTAGCGTTCGTTACATTTTTTATTATTATCTACATTACCTTAAAGTGACCAAGTGTTTTTTCAGACCAAACCTAGTATCTGAGATGAAGTCCAATATTCCAGGCAGGATTCTAGTTCAATAGAAAACGTTGACTACATCGAAAATAACTATTTTACATTTTAGTACTTTCAACTGTTACAGAAGAATATTCCCAAGTAACGAATACAGAGAACGGAATTAACGGATACTCGAAACTAAACGAATGAATAGACTCCTCGAAATTTCTTGTCTTTCTTGATAATACATTTCGTCAAATTAACTTGAGGCTAACATTACTGCGGTACATACATAATGTCAAATATTAAAAGGGTCACAACAGAACGGGAAAAGTAAATGTTCCTTTATTAAACCGTTAGCTTGTACATGATAAATAAACAGACTAGTGGAGATAGGTTTATTCCAAGTATTGAACATGATGTGCATGGTGGGCAACGATAGCATTTCAGTGCAGGTATCCTATAAGAACTAAGATAGTCGTGAGTTATCATTAAAAAATAAAACTAATCAATGAAATTTTATAAAACTGTGGCTTCCCCCACATTCCTGTATGGCAGTGGGACATGGGCTCTTGGTAAAAGGGACGTGCATAGGATTCAGGCAGCCGAAATGAAATTTCTAAGAGCGACGGAAGGTTGTTCTCTCTTGGATGGGATAAGCAATGAGAATATTAGACGCGATTTAAATATTGTATCATTGCACCAGAAGATTGAAGGAGATGGTGTAAACACTTGAACCGCATGCCTGATATCCGTCTACCTGTGGCTGCCTTGGGTTTACACCACAACCCAACTGGTCTACATGTCGGTAGACCGAGGAGAAGATGGGTTCCGGATCAGGTATAAAGCGTAGTCCTCCGTGCAGTGACGAAGATGATGAACGTTGCCTTAAAATTTCACGAAAACACAAGTAAATTATACGTTTAAGAGATTAATATGTCAGTGAATGAAAACATTTTTTGTTACCGAAAACCACCATCATATATAATGGGTAACAAGAGAATAGCTGTTTACTTTGTTCTTAGTATTGCGAACGAAAAATTATTTTATGAATAGAATGTATAATTCACGCAACACAAACAATGTAAAACAATGCAAATGTTAACTTTGAGTGGTTTGTTGATTCCGTAATGAACCGTTTACTGCTTACTTACGAAATAACAATGGGTGTGCGGAGAACATTCTGGAGCTTAGCAAACTAAACCAGTCTTCTAGAAATATTGAGAATACTTCAGTCCTGTTTGTCTTCTTTCAGCCTGACGCCGTCGCGCAGCATGTGTGAGTAAGCGCTACTTTAGTAAATTAAACGAATAAATAAATTCACCGCCTTATCACGAATGAATGTTTCCTTGTACCTGCATTTTTCGATAAATAACAAGTATTCATCTTGTTATTTGAGTTAGCAGTCTCTGTAATTCCAACTTTGTCGTGTATACTTGCTGAACTGCTACTTGTCAAGTTCCGGACGAGACCTTTCAGTGTTTCCACCATTTTCAAGTCCTAAACCGCGATAAAACTGTAACCCGTATACCAGTGAATCCGCCTTCACGACAGGTCAATTCGTAAATAAGTCTACTTGTCATTACCCTATTGGCTCAGTTCCGTTAAGCCACGCCCCTGCTACTTACTACGAAGCTTCGCCTCTCCTCATTATGCTTTGTCTACTTACCTAACACTATGACGGGATACACATATCTCATCCTTGGCAAATATGATAAAATATTTCATAATTACTAAATTCTGTTTGTATATTCATTAGTATATTACTGTTCTTCCTTTTTACGTTTACAATTTCTAACACTTCATATAAACACTTCATATAACTTCCTTTTATTTGTAAATTATTTAAAATTTTTAATATTTCAACATTTTCAATAAGGTTGTTGAATTTATGCCCTGTTTCCATGAAGTGCCTGGCGTATAGTAAATTAGTGGTCCTATCTCCTTCGTGTTCTCTTAACCTAACCTCAAATTTACGTTCAGTTTCTCGTCCGGAACGTGACAAGTAGCAGTTCAGCGAGTAAACACGACAAAGTTAACATGAAAAGTGATTGAAAAATTATTATAAATGCATATCCGACAGCAATTTCGTAAACAAGGAAAATTACTAGATGCTTGAATATAAAACGAGTATAAAGTTTACATAGAAAGTAGTGCTCCTGTATAACACATCAGCAAAACAAAGTAGGAACCCCACTGGTATTTCCAACGCTTCCTTACTATAGTGTCCAAAATTTCAAATAAAATGATTCGTGTTTATGATATGTTCATGTTGGTACTTACATTTAAAGTTAATACACAATGCTCGAAGTCCTACAGTATTAAGTTTGATTAAACGAGCACTGGTAAGCAGTAAAACTATCCATAAAAGCCAAGTATGCGACGACCTTATCATCTTCATGTGTAACGCTACACTCAGTACTTCTGTGGTTGTAAAACCGGACAATAGAGATTGTATCAATACAGAACTGGCCGTTGAAGTGTACTTACTCCTTTGTGTCAACATCTACTGCGGGAGACAAGAGATTTTAATCACACACTTCTAAAACAAAGTGTGTGAAACAAAGTGTGTTAAACAACAGCCAATACATTTGTTATGTAGGCCAATAGTGGGCGCTCTGGTCTTAATGTGTCTGCATTCTGAGGTTTATTTCACAAGAGATACAAACTAACACACATACAACACTTAAGAACAGCCAATATTCTTTATACATATGGATCAGTATCATTTTGATCTACGAGGTACTATAGTTTCGCTTAAGATGATTTTTTATTTGTTAATTGGTACCTAATTACTTCCTTTGGAGGTACAAGAAGAAGGTTTTATAACCTTTCTGTATTCTCTGAGCTTGTTTTATATAACTCAAACTACGACAGAAACTCTGAACAGAATATGAGTTAATATTAAATGAAAAATATAAGTACATGCAGTAACATAAATTGTACTAGAATTATTTTGACCAATTTTTGTTTGTTTAATTATGCATACAGTCCAGTTTGAATTGTTAACATCCTTTGCAAAGCAAACAGTAGTACAGTAGTAGTATCAATGATTACCTGGTCTTCAACAAACAATGGAAAATTCCTTCTAATTAAGCTACTAAATTAATTAGAGCGAAAATTTGTATTAGTTTGATCTCATGTTAAGTTGCTTTGAAAATTAAAAATATTATTAAAAAAATTAAAATCGGTCCTTACATACCTTTTTTATAACTTACTAAACAAAAATAAAATAAGCTTTTAATTTTCAATATACAGAAACCCACCACACAAACCAATTTAAGAATTTGCAACAATATTATAACTGAATTAGAAAAGTGACTTTTCAGTTTTAACTAGATTTTTGACATCTTTCTATCTGTCTATTTTGAAGATGTTTACAATAACTTATGAAGGCATCAAATTTTGAAATACGTAGCATATGTGGCCATACTTTAAAATTTTAAAATACAATTTTGTTTCTTAGATCGGTTCTACTTAAATGTGGAGCAAAACGCACAAATTTTGAGATAATTAGAGAACTTCATGTGGGGTACTAATTCGAGAGAATTATAATAAGAAATCTGAATATACAGTATTGTTACGACGGTCTACTGAAAACAAAATACATGACACCAATTACGTCACTAATCACCAGCTTTAATTGTCACAATTAAACAGTTTGTAATCAACAAGATAGTCTGTTACAACAAATCAAATAACAATTGTTTACACGCAATCAAAATGTTAACTAATATAAAACACAATTTGCATTACAATTATACCGCCCGATTATAAAACACAACACTTCGCCACAATAACCACTTGAACACACACAGTAATCACTTGTAATCGCCCGACAATAAAGTGAAAATTAAGGCCGCTGGCGCCTTGTATTTATACCCCATCACAGAACAGAACATTCCACAACTACGCGTTATCTCTACACGACGACGTAATTAATTGCGGCCTTGACACAGCCAGCGAGGCTGGCGGCGTCTAGAAAAGTCTCGCAAGCGCATGTTGAAATCACGTAAGCCACAACATTCAGCTGGATTCCAATGGAGTTCGAGAAACACGTAGATTGTTCTGTGATGTCGTAACGATATTGTTCGGATTTGGAAATTTGAATATTCAGGACACGAAAGCGCGAATAATGGGATCAAAGTGTAAAAAAAAAACTCCATGTCGAATGTCAATCTAAGGAAATTTTATTTCAAGTCTAGTGTTTAATTTAAAAGATTATACTGTTAAGGTCAGTAATGAAATTTTAGAGTTTAAAAATAAAAATAAAGTTAAAGTCTGTGTGGGGTGAAACTTACGAGGAATTTTATTCATTACAAGAATTGTTACCTGTTTAATTACATAAAATTAATATCTCTTAATACCGACCAAAAATTTTGACTACCTTGAAAATTATATTTGTAAGAAGTATTAGATATATGTTTGTAAATATCTATGGAAACGTACATGAACCTAAAGCTAAAACTTTTACCTTACCTTTTAAATAACTAAAAAAACAAATGCAGTATCCGGAATTTTATTGTCTTTTACATTTACAATAACAAAAATGTTGTAATGATAATATATTTTACCACTATTATATGTTATATCCCATAATTTTTTTTCTTTTACTGTTAAGATCGAGAAAAACATCTACGTATTAGTCGTGGCGAGTCACGCCCGGAATGTAGAGAATCTCGGAGGAAAGAAATGCATTTTTCAACGAGCGTTCAACGTATTAGTTAAATTCCGACTGATTTTTGGGTCTTTTGTACCAGTAATAATACTTTACCGTAGACGGAAAATCTTATGCAGACGTCCTCAAAAATATTCGCAGAGGGATCAAACCAGACGGCACACAGACCGAGGCAAAATCAGTGAGGCGTATCTTTTGAGGTGATGATGTGTTGGTGGAGTTTGGGAATGAAACAGGGGAAAAGTTTACTTACGGCGACGTTCGGAAAACCATCCCGGGCAAAAACTCTGTCGTCATGTACGTATCTCGAGCCGAAGGCTACAATTGAGATCCGAGACATGGATAACCTCATAACCGTTGAGGACGTGGGAGACACGATTAAAAATAACATCTCTGAATACGCTGGCAATATCAAAGTATTGCTTAATCAGACAAATAGCAGAGAACTCATACTGCCTCCTGAGTTCTTTTGTTTTTTTACTCAGTTAACAAAGTTTCCATTTTTGAAACTATTTACCTTATAGGGTTATTTTTTGTAATCAGTTGCCAGCCTATTCAGTTTTGATTCTATTTTGCCAAACGTTTTTGTAAACTCGTCATCTAAATTAGAAGTAAGTTTCTCAATATTTTTGAACCTTGCTGTTCATGACAATATTTACCAATATTATTTAATAATACAAGAGCTTTGTTATTTATATTTATATCTTGTAACTTACAATTCATATCGTTAACCACCCTATTTTTCTTTTTATTCACATCAGTGTGTAATTCATCAAAATTTTCAATTGTTAATTTTGTAAATTAATTATTCATGCCTAAGATCAATTTCTTAATATTGTTATTTATATCCGTGTTCAAATTTGAATCTATCCCCGTTATATCTGCGTTTAATTCTTAAATATCTCATTAGACAGCTCAGTAAGGTCTTCACTCATTTCAGATTATGACTTAGCAATCGGCTTAATTACTTCAAACCTTTAACTTCTTTGTAATGTTATTTTGTTTTGATTCCTTTCATTTATGCATTGAAGCATTATTAGGCAAAAAGGATAATGCAAGCTACTGACAAAATGATTACGTAAAACGTAAATAATTGCCAGATTGACATACTGCTTTACCAAAAGGCTGTTTATTACCGTGTTGGAAATAAGAAATTTTGAACATGGTTCTACTCTTCCTATTCTAAATTAATATTGAGATTTAAAAAATTGATTTGAAAATATTATCCAAAGCCTGTTGAACTAATCATACACACAAATGACGAAATGATGACACAAATAATAAGAAAACTGCAGATTTACTTCGGTGAAAATATACCAGATCAAAATTTTAATGCTTTCATTTGTACCAACAAAAAAAGACTCACAACAGAAGCGCAGAAATATAAGAAAGCAAGCGGCTTGGTACTGGGCTGTTGAGAAAAAATAAATTTTACGCAAGTTATTTGAGGTTTATTTACAAGGTTAAAAAAAGTGAAATCTAATGTAATTAATGTCAATGTGTAATAAAAATTACTGTTGAAAATTATTTTAAAAGAAGTCACGTTCGTCAGTATAACTAACCATTAGTTTAAGATGTGCCAATAAAAGTTACAGTTATAAGAAATTACCGTCAATATCTCAGCTATTTAAGAACAGAGGAGACATTGATTTAAACTGGAGTCTCAATTTACTAAAATCTACAATTACCCACGAAGCAAACATTAAATGTCTAACAAATCTTAATAACCAATATATCAATTTAAACAAGTAAAGTATAAATTTTGCTAAAAAATAATTTCTAAAGTAAGTACTATAGTTTAAAAATTAAAATGAAACATAAAACTTGGTAAGCGAAATGTGTAACAGCAAAAGAAAGAGACAATCATATTATCATAGGACTATCAAAACTTAATTGTATCAAACATTGTAATAAATTTTCAATCAAATTTTGTCAAACTTGTACTAAAATGAAATGTAATATTTTTAAATTAAACATGTTTTAACTTATAAGTTATATGGCTCTAAACTTAATAAAAGCTTGTAAAAATTGCTTGCCAATCGATAAACTTTTTTTGGAATAGGCTCAATAGAACACACCTATTAAATGTGATTGCTTAAAAATAGAATGTGACGTCTGATCCAGAACATTGAATGTATAAGCTGTAGTAATTCACGCTTTCCTGAAATTTTGTTTGTTTTGTGCATTGCCTCCAGTGTTCTGTCAGGTCTATGTGCTGCAGAGACAAAATATAACATCTGCTGTTTACAGGTCGTAGATAGTTTTAAATTGACCTGTCGAATTGCAGCGCTGCTGTCACACGCATACCTGTAGGCATAATACTTTATTCACTTTTTACCTTGAAAAGTCTCCATATATAAATATCTATCTATATATGGATAAATATATATCGCCGCGGGCCTGGATAAACTGAAGGCGACCCACAGCACCGTCGTGGGCGAAGCGCATACGGCTAGGCGCCTACTGCTCTTACGCGGCAAACCTAACCCGGCGGACGTTCGCTAGGGGCAGTGCCCGTACGAAATCGACCCGCCGTGAAAAGTCGTTGAGCGCTAAACCCAGTCTGAGATCCGAGCGTCTGTTGAACGAACGAGACTGACAAAGCCGTGGCCGCCCAGAGCGGTCCGGCAAAAGGTCGAAGCGAGCTAGAGAAAACCTTTTATACACGAGAAGGCGAGGGAGTCCATGTTCATATATATATATTGCGACGATACAAATTAATATTTTCGCATATAATAATTATGTGTGTATAAATTATGCACAAGTCTATATTGGAGGTGTAGAATAATTATTTATTTATCACACAAGTAAATAATATTGTTTATATAATTTATTTAATTTAAACAAAATGTCATGTATAGTATTTTATTTGTTATCAAAGAGTTTATATAGTTCAGCTTTGGTAAGTTTTACTTGAAACATAGAAATCCTTTACACGGCGTGACGTCACTCGCTCCGCCGCTGTTACGCTCTTCTCTGCAATGATCGCCGCTCTCCTCTCTCACTCTCTCTCTCTCTGCGCTGGGGTTTGCCGAACAGCTGATAACAATGATGCAGATTTTACACACGGATTTGTCTCTTTTAGAATCGATTGTTTACTCGCTCGCAATTGGTTATTATTAATTACTGTTACTCAGGGTGATAATGAATGATATGCGGTGTATATTACTTACACCTTCCGGCTATTCTTGAAGTGTTCCGCATTAATAAGGATTTATCACGGTAGATAAATCTCCCTAAGCGGAAAATCTTCCACTAACACGTAATAGCACTTGAATATTTTATAACTGGTAGTTCACCCTCTCGGTTCTAATCAACAAACTCGAAAAGAGTCCCAAGACTTATAGTTGTTCTAGATTAAACCAGTTCGGACAAGAAAAACTCTTGACGAAAAGCACACGTTCACTAGGCAACGCCTTCCCATGAACTGCCCCGAAGTACACCTGACAACCGACGGATCTGACTGAATTTAGGGGCTTCTGATTGGTTAATCGACTGTCTACGTGGTAGATTGGACAAAAGATAGACGCGTTCAGGCGAATCTTTGTATAAATCTGCGAGTGCCTGTCTAGATTTTATCTAGAAATTTTATTACTCTTCAATTGATAAGCGTGAAAAGTTGAGTTTTCAATTACTAAAATAACCACATTTAAACAATAGCTGAGAACAACAGAGTATATAGAAAATGTAGCTATTTTCATAAATAATTCACTGTCCAAGTCTCATGCTGTTCGGATAACAAACTCGGAAGATATAAAATGAAGGTTCACCACATGCGAACGAGCGCACATATTCACAAACAAAGTACATGACATTGTAGAGCAAAAATTTACAAAGAATTTGGTATAACACAAGTCCTTATCCATCACTAAATACAAAACCTATAGCTAATTGACAAAAATTGCATAAATCAATCTGAAACATGCTCTGATATACTTATTCTAGATCATCATCCTGTGTTTGGTTGCAGGATTACCCCACCACGTGTAAAAAAAAATTTGTTTACATAAAAATACAAATTTTTTGTTTTCCTTCATATCCTAAATAAATAAAACATCATTTTTCCATTAATAATCATAATAATAACATAATAAATACAAATCAAAATAAATAAATAAACCTCTTTCAAAGAAAACATTCCTCCAATGTCACTTTGACAGTAATAATACAAACAAATACACTTGGTTGAATCTGACCTATAATCTCAAACAAGATAAGCGATCAATACTTCTGACGTAATTTTCATAACTGAACGTTGTAACGTCACAGAACGTTCCATAAAAGAAACCATTTACATAGTAAGTTATCATAAGAGGAAAGTGAGGTGAACTGTATCGAACCCAAGTAGTCCTAAAAAATTGTGTAATTTTGTATAATAATTATTTCTACTAACATGAAAAAACGACCAGACTTTGACTAAGACACAAACCCCATATATATTGACATGATAATGTCTTTTGGCTGGCCATCATTTGAAAATTTCTGTAACGCTGTAAACTGTAACGCATCACGCTGCATGACGTCATTCTTGCGTGACGTCATTGGGATTGTTGTAAATAAACGTTTGTTTTGATACGTCGCAATATATATAATGTGTTAAAAATAATATCACTGCAAACAATTAAACCAGATTTATAAAGCGTCCTGAAAGTTTAAAATCAAGTGTTAGCACAATTTACCAGCCGGGAATCGTTAACTAAACCGCGACCGCTAACACGCTAACGTCGTCGCAGATTAAAGACCTAACAAGCAAACAACACTGCATAGCTGTATATAGGTTATTGTCTCTAGTTAATGGTTGTCTTCGTATGTGATTCATTATGGTTACCGACTAACCGTTTCTTTTGCGAAAATGTTGCGTTTAGCTGGCGGCTGAAAGACATTATCATGCTCTTAAGCTTTTACCATTTGGTAAACGGTACTATATCTTTTATTAAAGTGAATAACAGTGAAAAAACCATAAGACACTATAAGAGAGACAAATAATGTCAGAATCAACCAAAATAAAGTCATTAATTATTAAGTTTTATAACTCTGAATAGAGTATTAAGAGCTATTTTTTGTGAATAAATGGACATGATCCATTATTATATTATGTAATGTAAATAAAATAAATGTATTAAATGATTTAAATACATTATTAGAAAGAGTTTAAGTTAGAATAAAAATGATATATTTGTTATGACAAAAAATATTAATGTGTTGGATTTGAGACCATACACCAAGATTTCATGAAAAAATTAATTATTATCAGATTTAAATAAAAACTGTATGTGATTCTCAAGCAGACAAAAGCGAACAATTTATCTTAAATAAAGAAAGCTGTCAAATGAATAAAAAGCAGCCAAAATAGCCAAAAACTGTACTAACTAAAAACATGTGATAGGCATATAATATTATATAATTTATTGATTTAATGTTGCCAAAATGCAACCAAATTGCATTAGAAAGTTGAAATATGATATAGAGCGACTATACTAATATATTTGACTAACTATAACATCGTAATAGTCAAGTTATCAAAATGTTTACCTATACCATGTATGGCTGAAGCCAATCATCCAGTACAAAAATAATCATATTTGACTAAATAATTACAAAATGCTAACAAAAATAAAATAGCATGGTATAATACTTCAATATACCTTAAAAAGAAACAAACTCAGTTGAAAATAAAGTCAATTATAAAAGAACTTAGCTTATGAGAGTGAGATTTGTCACACTATGAAAAAAGGACATCTCAAGACCAATCAATGATGCTATGTCATCCTGTAATGATAATAAGATATGTAAAGAGTAACCAGGTATCACAAAAGATAGACAAAGTAATAAACTCTGTGTGTACACTAGTGAAATACTACATATATTAAAGAAAGTGACCAATTATTGTGTTATAACATTAACAAGAATCTAGGCCATGAGCAGAGGCCATATAAGACTGTATTTATTTGTGTTTTATCTATGTTAAAATTTGTTTATTTTGTTATAGGAAGGTAGTAATGTTGGATGTTCAGATTGTGGAAGAGACACAATGCTTTCACAACAATTTTTTGTTATAAAAATTGAATTTTCATGACAACAACCCAAGGTGGGAGTTGTTTATTGTGTTGTTTATTAGACTTAAGTTAATTAAAAACCAATCATAATTAGTATCGCTAGATTCAGTTTAAAACAGAGAATCTAAATGTAATAATGGCATACAAATTGTGAGTACTAATGTAAAACTGTTTGATAAATACCAGAGTAATTTTTGAAATATCCTTAGTATCAAGAATAAGAAATTCGTTCTAAAAGCTTCTACGGAAGTGAAAATTGTTCCATGACATTCCATTTCGTTTATTCTCGAACATTCTAGAAAGAATTTTACACAAATATACCGGAAATCGATGAAAACAGTCAACCTGAATTAGTATAAAAGAGAGACCAAATTCGACCCAAACACACTTGAAACTTGAACTCCAGAGCTGATGCATCTCACACAACACTGATCAACGCAGCTAAGGCGAAACCGAGAGGCAAGAAATCGACAAGACACGAAGAGAGGCTTTTTCCTGTACATAGACATAACCGACTGACTTAACCTCAACGAGAATCTACGCCAAAAGTGTCGCTGAAATAGAGCAGTGATACGGCAAATTTTAATAGAAATCACGCAGCCAGAACGTCCACGGCCCAGGAGGGACCAAAAATTTAAATATAGAATGAATTCTGCTGTGTTCGCATTGACTGACTAACTTGACAATAATCCCCTTCACGTAAACAAACAATACACAAAGCCTTTCTCGTCAACATGGGAATCAGCGCTGCGGTGGCCGATTTCTGAATCAACGCTAAACAGATGATTCGAAGTGGCGGCGTTTGAACGATATTCTACTGCCAAACGTTTTGACAAAAAGTGCGATCGCAACTTTGACTTAAAATAGATTCAGTGCCCACAAGAAGAGGCGAGATTGAATAACTACCCGAGAGGAGTGTCCTGTGCGAGATTAATTATTCATTGGAACGTGAGTTACCGAAATTAAAGTCAAATTTTATTACCTGGTTACATTTATCACACAGTTGTACTTCACACGCCACATACACACCTTCAAATCACTTAATTTTTATTGTAAGGCATCTAATTGATATGTCTTGGTAGTTCAAAGGAGTCACGTCCTGAGAGTAAAGATTTTTTCACATATTAAACTCATTAATCGGGGTATACAACAATTATAAACACATATTCTCGAACGCTCCAGGAAAAGCCAGAGATTATCAATGCACCATAAAATTCAAAACTCCGGTGGAATTTAACAGGAAATCGTACCCGATCGCATACTCGCTAAAGAATGAAGTCAGGGAAGAATTAAACAGGATGATAGAGGACGACATAATCGAGTATAGTCATTCGCAGTTTACCAGCCCAATCATAGCTGTGCCAAAAAAGAACGGAAAGGTACGTATATGTCTCGATGCTAGGGAGATCAACAAAATGATTGTTAACGACCGCACATCACCTGGGGAGATAGAGGAGATATTGAAAAAGTTTCACGGAACCAAATATATAAGCTCATGGGATACGGTATGCGGTTACTGGCAGGTAGAACTCCACCCTGATAGTAGGAAATATATGGCATTCATATTCGAGGGTAGAAACTATCAGTTTAAGCGGTTACCTTTTGGCTTAATAAATTCTGTGGCGGTGTTTGTAAAGATAATGGACAGAATATTGGGGCAGGAAGTACTGACGTTTACGACAGTATACGTCGACGACCTACTGGTAACTTCAGCGAATTGGGACGACCATTGTAATAGGGTTGAACAGGTGTTAGAGAAACTATCAGAGAATAATATCACCCTCAAATTAGACAAGTCCCAATTCATTGCAAATGAGGTGAAATTTTTAGGCTTTAATTTAACAGAACAAGGGATTACTCCATCCAAAGAGAAGGTAGAGGCCACACAGAAGTTCCCCACCCCAAAGAACAGGAAACAGCTGCAGTCATTTTTAGGAATCTGTAACTATTACAGAAAGTTTCGGTCCAATTACTCAGAACTAACTGCCAGGTTCCAAAAGCAGTTATCAGCTAAAGACAAATGGACTTGGGGACCAGAGCAAGATGGAGTGCTCAATATCATAAAGGAAAAGTTTTTAGAAACAGTAATGTTGCATCATCCCGACTTTGCAAAACCATTTTTTCTAAACTGCGATGCCAGTAACGTGAGTTTAGGTGCAGCCCTATATCAGGAAGATCAGGACGGTAACCATTTAGTAATTAGCTTTGCTAGCCGCGTGCTGAACAGTTGCGAAAGAAACTACAATACTACCGAAAAAGAATTGTTGAGTGTAGTTTTCGCATGCGGTAAATTTAGGACATATATATTAGGGTACCCCATAACAGTTAGAAGCGACCACAAATCTATATCATTTTTAAAGCATTGTAAACTGAACCACGGAAGGCTGACGAGATAGGTTTTGGCCTTGCAAGAGTATAATATCACATGGGAATATATACCCGGCAAACAGAACGTAGCAGCCGACGTCTTATCGCGCGTCAATATACCAGACCAAACCTTTGACGGCGAAAAAGAACAATTAGCTAAGGTTTACCATGTTATTAAGAGCAGGGAAGATTTAAAAAATATTTTAAACGATATAACGTCACAACAAGAGGCCGATCCAAGATTAGGGGATATTAGAAAAAGAGTACAGGAAGGCGATGAGGTCATAAATAGATTTTATTGTATACACAATGACACTTTGTTTATAAGGAATACCCCGCACCAAGAGAGTTGGAAATTAGTGATTCCACCAGCGATAGAGAGACCGCTAATAATCGACTATCACGATAGGTACGGACATATGGGTGCCCTCAAAGTAAGGAAGGCATTGGAAGAGCAAACATACATCAAAGGGATGAATAAGAAGGTGCAACTGGCGATACGATCGTGCGATATTTGTCAAAAAGTAAAGTGTGATAACGAGAGAAAAGAAGGGGTCATGATACCCATATCATCTACCGAAAAATTGGAAAAGGTATTTCTCGATATCTGCGGACCATTTCCACGCAGCGGTGGGAGACACCGATATAAATTTATCGTAATCATCTTCGACCATTTTAGCAAATATACAAAGCTATACCCAATAACTAGGGCAACGACCAGGAAAATAATAGACATTATTATAGAGCGATATATAATGGAGGTAGGCCGACCGTATTCTATAATTACGGACCACGGTACTCAGTTTAGGGGAAAACTTTGGAAGGAAAACCTGGGAGAACACGGAATAAAAACGTACAAGACGTCCGTATATCACCCGAATAGTAACCCAGCCGAGAGAGTGTTAAGGGAGGTAGGACGGTTACTGAGAACATACTGCCATAACGAGCAGAAAAGGTGGCATGAATATGTAGCATCTACCAAGGATTTTCTCAATTTTTCATATCACAATACCATCGAGGTGTCGCCATACACAGTTATGTTCGAAAGACCCCCACCACGAGAGATAAAAGAAATTATTAATTTTCCCGACGAACCCGCATACCAATTTGAAAGGGCAAAATTTTATAACAAGGTGTTAGAAAAAACGGAACAGCAGCGGAAAAAAAATGTCAAATCACAGCCCAAGGCAATTAAATATGAGGTAGGAGAAAAGGTGTTAGTTAAAAATAGAGAATTGCCCAGTGCTATACAAGGCATAACGAGGAAATTGCTACTCTTATATACAGGGCCTTTCACGATAACCAGAGACAATAAAAACAATACCTACGAGGTAACTGACACGATTAGTAACAAAGTAAAAGGTACGTATAACCAAATATCATTGAAAAAGTACCATGATTAAAAATCATAAGTCAAATACTTAATCAGTGAGCAAGTACCATGACCAAAAACCCAAGTCAAATACAGCATCATTAAGAAGGTACCTTGACTAAACATGTTAACGTGAATTTTTTTTTAACTTACCCAGAATTAGAAAGGAGATAGAGATGATTAAATAAATATAAATATTATTGTATTAAGATTGTTATTAATAAATATTACGAGAAGGACACCTACACCAAAGGCATAAAGATATACATAAAATATAGATTTATTTCCAATAGCCATGTCAACGTATATTTACCAGCTTACCCGTACTTAGAGAAGGAGAGAGAGTGTTATTAATAAATATTACGAGAAGGACACCTTACACCAAAGGCATAAAGATATATATAAAATATAGATTTATTTCCAATAGCCATGTCAACGTATATTTACCAGCTTACCCGTACTTAGAGAAGGAGAGAGATTATTATAAATGAATATTACAAGATGGACACTTAGTAAAGGAGAAAAGAGGGAGAAATACTGTCATATATTTGATACTAAATGGAAATGATAAATGAAAAAAAAAAAAAAAAAAAAGGAAAACAGTGTGTTACATAAGGAGGTAATGATGAATATAAATATAGCTATTAACATTGAATGATTTTAAACGATAATTTTAACCTGCGGAGAACAATATATTAATATAATTGTGAATTAATCAGAAGAGTTTAAGAAAGGGAATTTATGTGTAGGAGCCTATGATCTTTGAATATTGTATTTTTTATTATTATTATTATTATTTGTTGCAAAGGTGCAATTATTATTTTCTGAACAGGGATGTGTTGCCTCTGATTTCAGTTGTTATAGATAGGAAGGGCAGAGAATGTATGCCATAGCGAGCCACTCTGACTCCCAACCCTCTATGAAAGTTAGGGAATTGATAGGGAATTATATCAAAGATTAATTAATTAACATCAAGGTAAAAAGGAAAGGAATGGGTGATACGACCAAGAACGAAATAGGAATATTGAGTTGGATTAATATATTAAAGGAGTAGTACAGGAATTTAATTATAAGATAAAAGAATGAAATATAAAGAAGCTAATAAAGGGTTAATATAGAGATGATAATTTCATCAAAACCAAAGATATGTTTTTCAAAAATTATCAACTTTAACGGAGAGGCATATGTAACGTCACAGAACGTTCCATAAAAGAAATCATTTACATAGTAAGTTATCATAAGAGGAAAGTGAGGTGAACTGTATCGAACCCAAGTAGTCCTAAAAAATTGTGTAATTTTGTATAATAATTATTTCTACTAACATGAAAAAACGACCAGACTTTGACTAAGACACAAACCCCATATATATTATTAAAGTGAATAACAGTGAAAAAACCATAAGACACTATAAGAGAGACAAATAATGTCAGAATCAACCAAAATAAAGTCATTAATTATTAAGTTTTATAACTCTGAATAGAGTATTAAGAACTATTTTTTGTGAATAAATGGACATGATCCATTATTATATTATGTAATGTAAATAAAATAAATGTATTAAATGATTTAAATACATTATTAGAAAGAGTTTAAGTTAGAATAAAAATGATATATTTGTTATGACAAAAAATATTAATGTGTTGGATTTGAGACCATACACCAAGATTTCATGAAAAAATTAATTATTATCAGATTTAAATAAAAACTGTATGTGATTCTCAAGCAGACAAAAGCGAACAATTTATCTTAAATAAAGAAAGCTGTCAAATGAATAAAAAGCAGCCAAAATAGCCAAAAACTGTACTAACTAAAAACATGTGATAGGCATATAATATTATATAATTTATTGATTTAATGTTGCCAAAATGCAACCAAATTGCATTAGAAAGTTGAAATATGATATAGAGCGACTATACTAATATATTTGACTAACTATAACATCGTATTAGTCAAGTTATCAAAATGTTTACCTATACCATGTATGGCTGAAGCCAATCATCCAGTACAAAAATAATCATATTTGACTAAATAATTACAAAATGCTAACAAAAATAAAATAGCATGGTATAATACTTCAATATACCTTAAAAAGAAACAAACTCAGTTGAAAATAAAGTCAATTATAAAAGAACTTAGCTTATGAGAGTGAGATTTGTCACACTATGAAAAAAGGACATCTCAAGACCAATCAATGATGCTATGTCATCCTGTAATGATAATAAGATATGTAAAGAGTAACCAGGTATCACAAAAGATAGACAAAGTAATAAACTCTGTGTGTACACTAGTGAAATACTACATATATTAAAGAAAGTGACCAATTATTGTGTTATAACATTAACAAGAATCTAGGCCATGAGCAGAGGCCATATAAGACTGTATTTATTTGTGTTTTATCTATGTTAAAATTTGTTTATTTTGTTATAGGAAGGTAGTAATGTTGGATGTTCAGATTGTGGAAGAGACACAATGCTTTCACAACAATTTTTTGTTATAAAAATTGAATTTTCATGACAACAACGCAAGGTGGGTGTTGTTTATTGTGTTGTTTATTAGACTTAAGTTAATTAAAAACCAATCATAATTAGTATCGCTAGATTCAGTTTAAAACAGAGAATCTAAATGTAATAATGGCATACAAATTGTGAGTACTAATGTAAAACTGTTTGATAAATACCAGAGTAATTTTTGAAATATCCTTAGTATCAAGAATAAGAAATTCGTTCTAAAAGCTTCTACGGAAGTGAAAATTGTTCCATGACATTCCATTTCGTTTATTCTCGAACATTCTAGAAAGAATTTTACACAAATATACCGGAAATCGATGAAAACAGTCAACCTGAATTAGTATAAAAGAGAGACCAAATTCGACCCAAACACACTTGAAACTTGAACTCCAGAGCTGATGCATCTCACACAACACTGATCAACGCAGCTAAGGCGAAACCGAGAGGCAAGAAATCGACAAGACACGAAGAGAGGCTTTTTCCTGTACATAGATATAACCGACTGACTTAACCTCAACGAGAATCTACGCCAAAAGTGTCGCTGAAATAGAGCAGTGATACGGCAAATTTTAATAGAAATCACGCAGCCAGAACGTCCACGGCCCAGGAGGGACCAAAAATTTAAATATAGAATGAATTCTGCTGTGTTCGCATTGACTGACTAACTTGACAATAATCCCCTTCACGTAAACAAACAATACACAAAGCCTTTCTCGTCAACATGGGAATCAGCGCTGCGGTGGCCGATTTCTGAATCAACGCTAAACAGATGATTCGTAGTGGCGGCGTTTGAACGATATTCTACTGCCAAACGTTTTGACAAAAAGTGCGATCGCAACTTTGACTTAAAATAGATTCAGTGCCCACAAGAAGAGGCGAGATTGAATAACTACCCGAGAGGAGTGTCCTGTGCGAGATTAATTATTCATTGGAACGTGAGTTACCGAAATTAAAGTCAAATTTTATTACCTGGTTACATTTATCACACAGTTGTACTTCACACGCCACATACACACCTTCAAATCACTTAATTTTTATTGTAAGGCATCTAATTGATATGTCTTGGTAGTTCAAAGGAGTCACGTCCTGAGAGTAAAGATTTTTTCACATATTAAACTCATGCTTTTCAACTGAGTACAAAATTTTTAAAACACTAGCCGATACTTGATTGGATATATCTAGAATTGTCAATAGTAACAATAATAACTTGTGAATTTTTTATTAACTCTGCAATTGTATAATTTTTTATGTGAATGTTAGTCCTTCAGACGATTTGTTTGTTTTTGAAGAACCATTAAAATTACCTGATTTCTTTCAAGCTAAACTGACTTGTTTATATTTTTTCATAAAAGTAAGATTTAGAAAATTTTAATTAATTTAATAATCACATTTATTTCTTGGAACAAACGATTCCAAGTGGCGCCCACAAAAAACATAGTATTAAGTTGTGTTACAGGACTACATCACCGCAGAGGATCCAGTCAACAGTAAGTAACAAAAAGTGTGCGGAGGTAACGCCCGACAGTTTACAACACAAACACTTACACTATTTTTTTTTGTTATAAATTGACGACTCCAAAGTGAAACTGTTAAAGAAGGAACACGATCGACCACAATCAATTTACTCTTTTCGTTATAACGTATACTCCGTTCATTCAAATCATTTATTCTGACATCTCATCTAACATTCTTAATTTACTCTCATATTTCATAAAGTTTTCTTAAAACATTCATACCACCTATACCCTGGCATATTAGGAACAATTATCTCTGACATAATATTTTCTTAGGGACGGCGCGTTTAATTTCCCTATCACACGGTTAGTACTAGGGTTGGTTACAATATAGGTGTTTTTACCAACTTGCTCAGATAAAATATATGGACCATTGTACAACTAAAGAATTTGGCTGCGGTATTATCCTCCCTGTGACTGACATTCAAAGCCCTCAGGAGTACCCTCTCGCCAATTTTAAAGGTTACCAGCTTGTGGTCTGCATTAAATCTTTCAGCCCGTTCCTCGGCACATTTATTAATGCGTCTACTGGCTTCTATCCATTTCACCTCACTCGGAATAGGCAAATTTTGCGTTGCAATCCTCCTGATGCTTCCATCCCAGACGCGCTTGGGCATTTCTCCAGTTTGCAATTCGTTAGGCGTAAATCCTGTCGTGTCATTGTAATTCCCGTTGATGGACGCCTCGAAAAACTCGATATAATCCGGCCATCTACTTTTGTTGGTATTACAATAAGTACGGGACAGTCGACCTAACTCTCTGTTGACCCTTTCAGCGAGGTTGCCCAGCGGTCTCTGGATCGCTGTTAACACAGTCTGGATGTTGTGCTTTACCAATTCGGATTGTCACTTCCTATTGGTGAACTGTTTACCCTGATCAGATAAAATTTTTTAACGTGACCATATTTAGGGATGTATTTATTTAAGACGACATTACATACGGCCGCCGTGTTGGGTCGTCCTATTGCATATAGACTTACATGTTTAGAGAACGCATCCGTGCACACCACCAGATTCCTCATACTCCTCGATGCACGCGGTAGTGGACCTAAAAAATCAATACATAATAACTCATTTTTGTTTTAGTAATAATAGTGCCCATTTCTACATACGTATGTTGATTCGGGTACTTTGCAGTTTGGCATATGTGGCAGGTGCGCAAAATAGATTTAACTTTTTCTAGCCATATTTAACCACACAAAGTCTTCTCGCATTGCTAAATAGCATTTATACGCGTATGTTCCCGCGTGCGCCAGACTCTCGTGGCACGCCCAAGTTAATCTTCGACTAGTTCATCGAGTACCATTATCTTCCACTGCCCGTCTATGATCTTGTATAACACATCATTCTCTATCTTATACTTTGGGTTGTCCTGTATTCTTATATCATCGCTGATTTTCTTTAATTTAGCATCCCGCTGTTGCTCGATGTTTATATTTTTTAACCTAGTTTTTAATGTGTCTGCTAATACATACTTGTCAAGGTCTGCACTTCATTCTTTGTTGAGGAGTATTGTTCTTCAATTATCGGAGGATATCTACTTAAAGTATCTGCCATTTTGTTTTCACTGGGTTTGCAATATTTTATACTAAAATCATATTCTTGTTTCGCCATGATCCATCGCGATATGCGCGCATTTGCGAGTTTACATTTGAGCATGAAAGACAACGCCTGATTGTCTGATAAAATCTCGAAGTGTTGTCCCACAAGGTAATATCAGTATTTGCTGATACAATAGACTATCGCGAGAATTTCCTTCTCCGACGTAAAATAGTTCCTCTCAGCACCTTTTAATGAACGACTTACGTGGGTAATTACCTTGTGTTCACCTTTGTTATTCCGCTGATATAACACTCCGCCGATTGTGTAGTCCGACGCGTCACAATTAAGCACATAAGTCCCTTCTTTTTCAGGATAGAATATATGTAAGTTCTTACTATACAAGTCCTTGGTAACGTTGAATGATGCCTCATGCCGCTCTTCCCATCGCCATTTGGTATTTTTTCTTAGTAGTTCCAGAAGTGGATCTATGGTCTTTGAATATTCAGGTGTGAAACGACGAAAATACCCGCCCAATCCGAAGAACGCCCTGATATCTTTTGCTTTCTTGGGGTTAGGAAAATCCGTGATGGCCTGGATTTTCTCAGGATCGGTATTGACCCCATTCGCCGAAAACATATGACCCAGGAATGTTATTTGGGATTTTCCAAACTCACACTTGTCCGAGTTAAGCACAAGATTGGCATCTCTTAACTTTCGGAAGACAATATCGAGGTCATTTAAATGCTCCTCGAAAGATTTAGATATTACGAGTATGTCGTCCACAAACACGCTTAAGAATTCTTCTACTTCCGGTCCTAGTGCCAATTCTAGACATTTAACCATTGCAGTGAGGCTGGTCACTAACCCGAAAGGAACTACTTCATATAGGTAGCATTTTTTCTTATAAAGGAATGCCGTAAATGTACGGCACTCGTCGGCTAATGGAATCTGCCAAAACCCGCTTTTGAGGTCCAGCCTGGACATGCACCTGACCCCTTGACATTTTATAAATAGATTCTCGGCGTTGGGTGCACAATCGTAGCACTTTTGCGTTATGCTGTTAAGGTTGCGCATATCTACACAAATACGTATATCGTTCTTTTTTTTAACCACTACCATAGGATTAAGGAAGTTACTATCAGCACGTTCAATAATATCATTAGTTAACAATTTATTAATTTCTTCCTCAACTTGTCCTTGGTAGTGTAATGGAATTGGATAGGTTTTCCGGACAAACTTATTTTCATCAACTACCTTTATCCTATGCTCATATACAATATACATTAGTAATGGTATGTTCGTTTTTAAAAACGATTCATATTTGTTTAAGACATTATTTAACCGTTTCTCTTGATCAGCTGTTAGTTTATTGCCGGTGAACTGGCCGCTACTCGTTATCTTACCTACGAGATTAAAAACTGGCTTTTGTTGTACACTGCTCAGATTGCTTCAAGTCACTGTCAACATACTCCAATTTAACTGTGTATAATTTATTTCTAATTTTGCATGTAAGTTTTTTGTTACTGAAATCGATTGTGGCGTGTATTTTTCTTAAAGTGTCGGTGCCTAATATAACATCATATACCAGATTTTTAACTATAAGGACAGTCACTTCAATTTCTATGTCTTGTGTAATTATTGATATAAGTGCTTGTTTACAAATAACTTGTGCATCACCGATCGCCGTAGTAACCATAGTATTATTTACAGGTAAGATAGGTGTTTTCTTAAATTGGTGCTTATGTTTGTTAATAAATTTTTCATTAATTAATGACACTTGCGCACCACTATCAAGCAAAACATTACCAACACAACCATCGATTCTCGCTATCACGACAATGTCATTATTGTCCTCAACTCTAGTATTTTCCACACATTCATCAAAACAATTATTATATATTAATTCATTCCTAACATCAACAGGGTATAAGCCAGAAGCAATGTATACATTACTATCACTATTATTGCTAACATATGATTTCTGATACTGCCGTTTGTTATTGTATGTTTTAATTGTTTTTTACTCTTATTTTTATTTATATTATTAATTTAATTGCACGGATCCACTCCGTGTAACCTTACACGTTTTTTGGCTGCTCTTCATTTGCATTGGTCTCGGAAATTTCCGATAACTTGCTCTGATTGAATCTTTGAAATCTTGGTTTATTTTTAAACTGATGTTGTTGTTGTTGTGGCTGAAACTGTTTACGTGATTGAACATTATTATTATTACTTGGGTTATCCACTTTATCCCATTTAGTCAATAACAAGAGTAGTTCTTCTTAGGATTTAACCCCTTGTGTAATAACCGCGATTTGAATTCCGCGTCCAAAATGGTGAGCTATCTTACGTATCTTATCTGCTTCTGTCACTTCCGGTTCCAGATACTTAGCTCGAGATATCAGCTGGATTAAATAGTATTCTTTTGAACCTTTCATACTTGAATATTTTCCAAATTCCAGCTGTACACGGATCTTTCTTTGTATCTCGTTGTTCCAGTACTTCAGCCGCGGTACCTTTTAACCTTCTCACCACCCAGTTTATTTTGTCCATTTCGCTTAGGTTGCCATTTATCGCGTCCATATCTCTCTCGCAGTTTTTGAGAAAGTGGAGGGGATTTTCAGTCTCTCTACCATAAATCTTTAATTGTGAATTGGGTTCATTACAAGTTTTATAAATATATGTGGTCTGGTTCGCTGGTGCCGAGGTACTCTGGAGTCGGGTCAGCTGTTGTTTTAACTCCTGTATCCGCTGTACCTGCTCCGCTACCAATTCATTCACCGTCGATGTATGATTTACCATTCTTTCTTCCATGACATTGATTTTGATCATTGAGCTCCACAGTCACTAAGACGTGAATTATTAGCTTCAAGTTCGAATTAACTCAACTTTCTCTCCGATACGCTTTTCTGTCGATTCTAAAAGTTGTTTATTTTGCTTAGCTTGTTCATGCACAGCGGTAAAAATTTTCTTATTCTCGTCATATAGTGATCTATTTTGTTTTATTGCTTCCCCTTTATTAGTTCTATTCTCTTCTGACATTTTCTGCACATTGGCTAATAATGCAGCTAACGTATTTTGTAATTCAAGTGATTCAGCCATATTTATAGTTATTTTATATATTCAAACAAATATTATAGTCTTTATTTAACGTAAACGGCACTATTATTAATTCTTATTATTATAGTATTAATGTTCAGTTTATATGTTGTATAACGTCACAGGCTAGTATCGTAATCAAATGTTCACAGTACTTAACCTAATACATACACAAATAATAATTCAAACCTCCAAATAAACAAAATTATTAATACTGTTCAAATATCTGCTTAAAGAGAATATTCAACAAATTATATAGATTCCCTGCTTACAAATAGAACATACACAAAATAGTCCAAATGAATCTAGTCTTTACACACTTAAATATATAAATTAATAAATAATAATAAAATCGTGCCACTCGTTGACAGGCGCCAAATATCTCTATGTGACGATGTGACGATTTAAATTGTAACAGTAATTATAAAAAAGAAAGAATTTTAAAAAAGTAAGTTTGCGAGGGATTAAGCATATTTAAATCTCACTATGATACTTAAAACCCCTGTATGTACTCAGTATGAGAATAAGTAGTAATTAAGAAGTTCAAAGAAACTTTAATAAAAAGGCATATTGTAAATAGTTTTTATTGTCGTATTTAACCCTTTGCTTGTTGTCAGGCGGTGACCTGTTAATTCCGGACTCGACATGTTTCCCGAGTCGTCAGTAATTTAGGATAAGATAAAAATCATAATGTTAATAATTAAAAAATTTAAAGACACAGATAGACGTTAAAATGACTCATTAAAATTGTATATGTTTATTAAGGTATAGTTTTTGTAATTAAAAGTGTTAACTTAAATAAAGGTAGGGACTATATTCTCGCGGAGTAATTGCCCCTCTACCTTTTGTTAAGAACCAGTCGAAGCGGGCAGAAAAACTCTCTCTCGCTATGTTGACCTCACAGTGTGCAGACGTACGAGCGAAAGCTCTGATAAAATGTTGTTAGTTTGCTTGTTTAATTTAAATATAGTTTAGCAACTACTGCTACAAAAAGCGTGTAGCATGTACTATTAACAATAAAAATGTGGTAACAAGAAGAAATAATGTGTAACAACAAAAAGTAAGAGTGTTAAGCAAGATGACGACTCCCTTCAAGAAGTAACTCACATTTCAACATCATTCCTGAAGATGTGATCTGGAGGAACTGCTTAAAAACACGTATACCCGGCAGAAGACGCTGTTTAGGACATCCAAAAATCTACATAGACTTACACAGAAGAAGCTTCAATCACCTCTGTGAACTTTCGACACATTATTGACGAGGACCCGACTCAGATGATGACGGCACGTACGAGGATTCCCAAGACGGACAGCCCAGGACGAGGTTTCTACATTCCATTCTAAAGGTGACTCGATAGCCTGCCTATCGAGAGTTAATAATATTTGTTATACTACACACTTCCAAAAGAGACTTTTCAAAGACAATTAATTTAACGTAAACATTAAAAATGTAAATCTAAGAGTTTACTGGAAAAACTCAAACTTCATACGTTGTAACACTTTATATATTGATGTATCTTATTATTATTCCAAGTAATAAGAACCATTCTTCAAATGGTTAAAGAAATCTTGCAAGCTAAGATAATGAATTGAATATAAACAAAAGTCCTTATTATCAAATACAGAAAGTTAACCCGGATCCGAGGTATAGCAAAATAGAGTCAGTTTGATCCCAAAGTTTTATAAAAAAATTTAAATACTTTAGTCTAATTAGTAATGTCATGGGATCTGTCAGTAACAGTTGGTAAATAAAGAGAAGTCGTCTTGTTACACACAGAAAACGAGTGCGTAAATCAGTACAACACCTTCCCTTGTTTCCTTACACAGTTAGTAAGTAATTTGTTCAGTTAATTTGATTTGAATACAGTTCGTTACAACGTAGGCAGCCCATGTAATTGGCAGAGGTCAGTTAAGATGGGTTCCCTGGATTTGTAACGCGGCAATACGTTACAACGATACAAATAACTATTTTTGCACAGGATAATTGTGTGTATAAATTATGCACAAGTCTATATTGGAGGTGTAGAAAAATTATTTATTTATCACACAAGTAAATAATATTGTTTATATAATATATTTAATTTAAACAAAATGTCATGTATAGTATTTTATTTGTTATCAAAGAGTTTATATAGTTCAGCTTTGGTAAGTTTTACTTGAAACATAGAATTCCTTTACAATCGGCGTGACGTCACTCGCTCCGCCGCTGTTACGCTCTTCTCTGCAATGATCACCGCTCTCCTCTCTCACTCAATCTCTCTGCGCTGGGGTTTGACGAACAGCTGATAACACTGATGCAGATTTTACATACGGATTTGTCACTTTCAGAATCGATTGTTTACTCGCTCGCAATTGCTTATTATTAATTATTGTTACTCAGGGTGATACTGAATGATATTCTTTAAAAGCGGTGTATATTACTTACACCTTCCGGCTATTCTTCAAGTGTTCCGCGTTAATAAGGATTTATCACGGTAGATAAATCTCCCTAAGCGGAAAATCTTCCACTAACACGTAATAGCACTTGAATATTTTATAACTGGTAGTTCACCCTCTCGGTTCTAATCAACAAACTCGAAAAGAGTCCCAAGACTTATAGTTGTTCTAGATTAAACCAGTTCGAACAAGAAAAACTCTTGACGAAAAGCACACGTTCACTAGGCAACGCCTTCCGATGAACTGCCCCGAAGTACACCTGACAACCGACGGATCTGACTGATTTTAGGGGCTTCTGATTGTTCAATCGACTGTCTACGTGATAGATTGGACAAAAGATAGACGCGTTCAGGCGAATCTTTGTATAAATCTGCGAGTGCCTGTCTAGATTTTATCTAGAAATTTTATTACTCTTAAATTAATAAGCGTGAAAAGTTGAGTTTTCAATTACTAAAATACCACATTTAAACAGTAGCTGAGAACAACAGAGTATATAGAAAATGTAGCTATTTTCATAAATAATTCACTGTCCAAGTCTTATGCCGATCGAATAACAAAGGAGGAAGATACAACATGATGGTTCACCACACGCGAACGTGAGCACATAGTCACAAACAAAGTACATGACATTGTAGAGCAAAAATTTACAAAGAATTTGGTATAACACAAGTCCTTATCCATCACTAAATACAAAACTTATAGCTAATTGAGAAAAAAATTGCATAAATCAATCTAAAACCTGCTAATGTCCGTCATCCATGCTCTGATATACTTATTCTAGATCATCATCCTGTGTTTTGTTGCAATATAAATATATACTCATATATATTGTAAGGTAACTACATACTCGAAGTCACTTGCAGCAATTATATAATATTGTGATGTTATTCAAATTGTTTCTTGTGCAAGTAGTGTACAGGGATTTGAATAACATCTCAATATTATATGTGTGTGTGTGTATACATAGATAATTACCATGTATTGGAAAGTATCTATTAATATACATACATACAATTTGCAATAGAAAATCCTTTATACGGTATGTTTTATTGGAGTGTACAATATACATAAGCCATATGGTGAAAATGGCTTAATAAAGATATGATGAAAATGAAAATGTACAAAATATACTGAGTTGCTTGTGGGATTCTGTATATTAGCTTGCAAGGTACTTGTCAAAGGACTTATAATAATATTATTGTAGGGGCAAATATATATAGTGCGAACATGAAAATAGTATTACACGGACACAAAAGTGTGCGTAATTTCTGGTTACGATAGTCGAGTGAGCGTGTGCGTGGGTTGGGTAAACCCTAATTAGGAAAAAATATTACAGCGTTTTTATTAATTTATATTTCTAGATTGAGCTTATAAAAAATGTAATCCATGATATAGCAAGCAATTTTCAGTAATTAAATGTATTATTAATAAGGTACGAATATGTTTTTTTATTATTGTATAAAAGACACATACTTGAAAAGTGATAAATAGAACATAAAGTTTTAGATAATGTCCTTGGAGGTCTAGAACAATTTTGACCAGAATATGCCAAAGCTTACATTATCTGATTGTAATTTTCCCACTTAAATTAGATTTCTATAGAGAAGGAGTAACTAATTATCTAATTAGATATTTATTATTTTAGTCCCGATTTAGTAAAGCACACAAGTTCCGTTCATATTCGTTGTTCTATCATGACGCATGTAGTCCTCTCTGTAAATGATAAGTTTGGAGAAAACGGCTACAAGTCCACGAATTCACCTCATTGAACCCTGCAGGTGTCGGAGATATAAACTTTGCGTTTTTAAATATTATAAACAAGTGTAGTTCTGACAGCAATTGAAAATGAGTGCTTTACGTGTTAGTGGCAGGTTGTGTGCATAGGCATTTTGAGAGACACTTGTTAGTGGCTTTGGTGTAAATCTGATAACACCTTGCTTGTGGCTGAAATTCCGTGCCCAATAACACCCCGATGGCGACCTTGAGAGATTCTACCACTTACACTATTAAGAGCGTACCACACGTCTGTTGGAGTTCTCAACCATCGGGTGACCATACTCCAGCTGCGGGCATCGTTCTTCAGCCTACGTAGAATTCAGAAGACCTTGTAAGGACTGGAAGTTTTTTGAAAACGACTATTCAAAAGACTATTTAGAAGACAATTATTTTAGTTAATTTTATGTTGGTCAGCAGACTAATTTGTAAAGTCAATAAGCAGTAAGAACTTTAAAATTTTGACCATCCTTCAGTTGATTAATTTTCAACAAACCGCAATTCCATATATTGTATCGGCAATATCAACTTACTTACGCTTATCTAAAAATTAATGGACTCCATTAACGGACTTCATTCCTATGTACTCAGTATGCTTATGTATACGTGTGTACATTAGTAGTATTGTATTTGAGAAGTAATGCATAACTTGAATAATTTTCAATTTCGACTTAGTGCAACTTTTGTCTCCTCTACATGGTATTGAAGGAGAGGACGAATATAACGCGTACTTCCGAAGTGTTTACAGGGATTTAATTAAAAATAGTAACCTATGTCACAGTCGCTTCGCCTACAGCAACTTCCCTACTTCTATGAGATGAGGCTGTCATCACCTCAGGCAATCGTTTCCATTAGCTGAATGCGCCATGTCTCACGCTGCTCGAAATCGGTGTCTTCCTGTAATCTATCTACTTCCTAATATTCTATTTTTGAATATTATAATTATACAGCGAATTACGTTATTTCCACTCATAAGAAAACTCAAGATTATATAAAACAAGTACCCGTTAACTGAAAAACGTTAGGTTCTTTATTTTAAGTGTTACTGTGTTATAAGCGTTGTATATACACATTAAAACATGTTTTTTATTTAGTAAACTAAAAACTAATATCGGTATGGAGAACCATACATGACTACCATGTTCTAAGATTTATATTTAAAATCGTTTTCGAAATGAAATATTTCCATAGAAACTACTTTTTTCCACTTACTGCTTCAGCCTTAATCACAGTACTGTGGTCACTAACGTATGCCACCTCACGTTATCGCACTCGATTTTCACTGATGATGGAAGTCGATGGCACTGCCGAAACGTCTAGTTTTGCAGAAAACTTTGCTCTACTGCCAAACAGGACAGGAAGGAATTTTAACAACAAACTACTTCTTTGTTGCCGATAACTTAGTAAGTCTTACATATATATAAAAAATTATCCCCTCCCCCTTCAACTATAATTTTCATTTATAGAAAATTACCCCCACCCCGTTCAACTAGCCTCTTCATTTATAGATATTTCATCTACGTTTCTACAGTGGATTATTAAGATCTTCTTATCAGGATACTTTATTTATCAAAATTAAGTACTTTACTCTTGTTACAACAAAAAATGTTACAGGTAAACTACCCTTTTCCCCTAACCGATCTTCACCAAAATCAACAGGCCTTGACTACTCTACAATTCAGGCACATACGTAAAAAATTATTTGATTCTGTTTGAATTTACGGCAGTTATCGTTCGTCATGAAAAAATTCTCTTGTTACAACATACAATGTTGCCGGTAAACTACCCCTTTCCCTTAACCGATCTTCACCAAAATCAACAGGGCTTGAGTTCTCTATAATGTAGGGAAGTATGCAAAACATAATTTGATTCTGTTTGAATTTACGGCTGTTATCGTTTGCCATAGAAAATACCCTTGTTAAAACATAAAACGTTGCAGGTAAACTACCCCTTTCGCATAACCGATCTTCACCAAAAACAACAGATCTTAAGAACTCTATAATTCAGGACTGTATACAAACAATTATTTGATTATGTTTTAATTTGCGGCTGTTATCGTTTGCCATAGAAAATACCCTTGTTAAAACACAAAATGTTGCAGGTAATCTACCCCTTTCCCTTAACCGATCTTCACCAAAAACAATAGGCATTCAGAACTCTACAATTGAGGGCTGTATGCGAAACATTATTTGATTCTGTTTGAATTTGGGGCTGTTATCGTTTGCCATAGAAAAAAATTACCCTTGATAAAAAAAAAATATTGCATGTAAACTACCCCTTTCCCTTAATCGATCTTTACCAAAAACAATAGACCTTTAGAACTCTACAATTCAGGGCTGTATGCAAAAATTATTTGATTCTGTTTGAATTTGCGGCTGTTATCGTTTGCCATAGAAAAAATCTACTGATAGACACACAGACACACACACACAGATACTTTTCGAAAAATGACTTTTTTTCATGTTTTGAGGGTAGTACAATCAGAATCTGCAATAATTTCGACCACGATTTTTTTTGCCATCACCATACTTCCATTTCCTTATGGAACATGGAAGTAAAAACCTTAGTCGCCTAATCTCACAAATGAAAACAACACTTTTTTTTTGCTTTGCCAAAACATTTTGTTATTAATCTCTCTAGTATCGGTGAAACAAACTAACTATTGCAACATTGAACTGAACTGTTTGAGCAGCACTTAGAAGTCACAACCCAATAAAGCCTAACCGCTGTTTGGTTACCGTGTTTCGGTTGTGTAGAACAAAGCTAGTTACAACCGCATAACTTACCGATATGTAACCTCTAAATTGCATCACGGATATCCCGAGTTTGAACTGACAATTTATTGCCTCAGGAAATATTCCGAACTAGGCTTAACTTACTTGAAGACGTATTACAAAGTTGTATGCGGCATCTATAGGCCTATATATATTCACCCATCTCTAATACGAACGTAACAGCCAAGGGAACGACCTTAACGTCACACGGCGTTGTGTGGAAATAGGTTATATTTTACGTAATTTGTATGTTTCGTATGTGTTGTAAGGCAACTAAATGTTCAAGTAGATAGTAATTTAACTTTAATTAAATGTGTAAGTGATATAGAACACGATGTACACTGCAGCCAGGACAAGGCTTAAAAAATATTAAGGGATTTAAATTAAACGGAAAGGGATAACCTGAAGGTTAGTAATGCCTCAAAAGTACAATGGCTTGAATACTATGAGCAGCTATGGACCCAGGATCAATTCAAAGAAACAACCTTTGCTGATATCATTGATTGTGTGGACAAAATAACAATGGATGAATTGTTAGCTGCTCTACACCGCTGTAAGAACAGAAAAGCACCGGGCACTGATGGGCTGAACGTGGAGCTTATAATGTGTGCACCAGCCTTGCTGCATGATCGTTTCCTGCAGTTCATTAATCTATGCTAAACCACTGGTCATGTTCCTGACGACTGGCGGATTGCAAAGGTAATTCCCATATTCAAGAAAGGTGATCGTAATGACTGCAGGAACTACAGAGGAGTCAGCCTTCTTAATACTTCATGTAAATTATGTGTCATAAGAACACGGCTGAATGCAGTAACGGAGACTATGCTTTCAGAGGCCCAGAACGGTTTCAAGAAGGGCAGATCATGTTTGGATTGTATATTTACAATATCCCAGCTCATTGAAAAGCGTAGAGAGTATCAGGTGCCCACACACATAACTTTCATCGACTTCGAGAAGGCATTTGACAGACTGAATCGGAGCAAACTATCGCCAGTAAAGGCAAGAAAAGGGATCCCATAACATCTAATTAGAGCAATACAGAGTCGTCATGTGGAGAATAAAATCTTAATAGAAGCAGTGAAACCGCGAACAGCTCCTAGAGTTGACCTGATCAATTGTGGAGTACGACAAGGGTGTTCATCATCACCTTCTCTTTTTAATTTATATATTGACGATGTCACACAAAACTAGCAGATGTGTCTTTTCAAAACATTTTATGATTGGTCACTCTAACAATTGACACTTTGTTATTTGCGGACGATCGGGCTATTCTGTCGGACTCTGAAAACAGGTTGCAAACAGGTATACATTTGTTAAATCGAATCTGCAAAGACTCTACAAATATCTACACTTGAGAACAAGGTGATGGCTTTTCGTGGAACTGATCCCGTACGGGTAAAAACTGTTATCGATGGTACTGTCCTGGAACAAGTTAGCAATTTTGAATACATGGGTACTGTGTGTCTTATAATGCATGCAACGACGTTGTAAATAATTTGCATAGGTTCATCCTTATGTACGGGACCGTTAGGCGTACCCTTAAGTCAGAAAGTAAAGCAACACGCCTATAATTCTACAAGGTGATGGCTCTTCCCACACTTTCTTATGGGTCTGAGAATTGGACGATAACGAAAAGCCAGGGCAGTCTCATCCAAGCGGCTGAAATGAGATTTCTCAGACACGTAGCAGGGTGTACTCTCCATGATCGTAGAAGAAACACAGATATACGGCAGGAACTGAACGTTATGAGTATACTCGACAGGATCGCCCAGTATCGGCCGAATTGGTTGGAAACATCTTTGTCGAATGCCGCATGGATGACTGCCGCATCCCCATATAACTATGGAACTATAAGCGGAGAGGACGGAGAGGTGTGGGGGCGTCCGAGAAAACGCTGGATTGACCAGCTGTAATCTTTGCGTATTTGAGACCGGCACAAACCATCCTTGGTTTAATCCTTGAAGATGATAATTACGATGATTAAATAAATTATTCAACGGCTGTATCTAAGCTTTTACATAAGACTTTTGGAGCAGCTACGAACATCACTTTGCACAATTTACATTCCCATTGCCTAAGTATCTGTTGTGTCTGAAAATAGCTTTAGCTATTTAAACGTAAATAAAAATGAAAGGAGATCGTTCATAAATGATCCTGTGCCCTCTTGAAAATTTAAAGTTTTCTTCAAAGCTTATGTACAAAGTTCACTCATTTGATTACGTTTGGTTTATTGAATTTGATTATTTTAATATGTTGATCTCTCCTATTTTTGAGATTAACAGAAATTAATTTTACAATTTTTTAATGTAGTCTGAAAGCTTCCAATTTCCATATCAGTGTGTAACTGTTCCGGGTTTAGTTTGCTTACTGGAATATATTATTTGATTTATAATGTTGCTTATTAATAAATAAATTATTTGTCTTACTCCGAAGCTGCTTTTGATACTACAAGGATTTCTCAGGGTTACCGTATCATAGCCAAAAGGCCCCTGTTTTGGGACGCAGGATATTCGCCCTCATCCTTCTCTTTCTGAGATAGTATTTGGTGGCTTTGTATCAGTTATTCTGATACTGAAAGTTTCCTAGTATTTCCAGTGCTCACTAGCGGCATCAGTGAGCACTCTAAGACTCTAAGCTACCAAATTTAAGAAATTAGAATTGAAAAAGGAAGACAACCAAGCCCTTGATTACTCTAATAACGTCGGAGTCAGTCAAGAGAGACTAGACAGAAAAGACTAAAGGAAGGGATCTCACCAAAGACAAGTTGAAGCAAAGTGAGAATCCAGCTAGGGTACATCGGAATCATGGTGGGTTGACAATGGTGGGATCATCTGCAAAGGATGACAGAGGATCGATTGGCGAAAGCGGCACTGAACTATAAACCCATTGGTAGAAGAGACGTGGGTCGTCCGAGGATGAGATGGGTGTCGGAACAAGTTTATATAATCTAATCCTTGAAGAGGAGAAGAAGAAGAAGAAGAAGAAGATTATTTGCCGTGTTATTATTACCGCCTGCGAATGTTGCCCTATCAAAAATGTAAAGACCAGACAGTTTTCTGAACAGGAAGATTGACAGTATGTTAAATATCCTTCTTGACGCGAATAACAGAGGAAAAGGTAAAATGTAGTTGTTGCGCTGAACATGCTGTCCCCTTGCATGGCTTGGGGGTACCGGCTGTTCATACTTTAATCCATAGGTTGGGTTTAGACAAATGTAAAAAAAAACCGATAAAAATGGACTGTATAAAACGTTTTTTGCAAAAAGCAGATTAAATCATCATTATGCGATTTAGTTATATTCGCGCGTGAACGTAAGACTGCATGTCTGATAATTTGCAATATTTTAAATTGAATTAAGTGAATTATTCACATGTTAACGGCCGTAAATTGGGTTTTATGTGACGCACGCGCGGAGCAGGTTGTTTTCACCTGAAGCTCCTTGAGTCGACTGCTAGATAGAAAGGGGAGGGCGGATTGACCTTAGTCCAACCGGCGATAAGCGCCATGCAGCCGACGTCACAGGCGAATTGTTTTAAATACATTTTAAATCTGACCAGTAGCAATGAAAAAGAATCTTGCTTCCCGTTTGCAGACTTGGAAAAAGTACGCGTTACCACAAAATCCCAAAATGAGTGTTGATTTGCCAACCAAACGGAATAAGATCTGGAAACCCAAGAAACATGGAGTAAACGTACCACTCCAAGTTTGCTTACTGAATAGATCTTTGGCACCGAGAAACATTGAAGAACGATATAAATGGTTGTAAGGAAATGAACGTTGTTGTTTTTGTCAACAATTTCATATCGAACGGAATGTTTAATTTTATTACGCCATACCAGCATTGCCTTCAAATTGTTGTGTTCGTCATCCCAAGTTAACCGAACTTATCTAACAGTAAGCGTAACGCGGTGTTAAGGGGTTCCAATTTTAGCGTGTCATTCAGCCGACCAGATTAATACACTAATAATCGTAACAAAACTCAGTATGCATTACTATTGTGTAATTTAACTCAACGTATTTTTAAAATATTTATAGTATTGTGATAATCAAATTATAACTAATTTAAAATTAACGATGAATCATTATGATTATTAGTTCTTGTTTATACTGTGCGGTCGTTTTTAAACAGGCAAAATAATGACAGATTGAAATATGCTCTATAGGAAACTGTCATTTGTAGCTGAGGTATATAAAACAAAAAATATTTATATGCATTATTTATAATAGTTTTATATAAAAATCTTTATAATCTTTTTTTTTTTCTATTTGTATCGGCCATCTGAGGAGCACATGCCAATTTCAATTCATTATTTCTTGTTCTTTCTTTTTCTCCAATATTCTTTCATCTTTTCACTATGTCTCTTCTTCCTGTCTTCAGTCCACTTTGAACCTGCATTTTTCTCTCTCCTACCCTGGTCTACTTCAATTTTTAACACTTTTGCCCGAGTACCTGCTCTTTTAATTGCTTCTTCTGCGTTTATATATATATATATATATATATATATATATATATATTTTTTCCTTTTTGACTTCTTTAATCCAACTTGATGTGGACTTCTTTTCCTACAGATATTTAAAGATCTGTTTTGTTAACCTATTGTCGTCCATTCTATATAAATGTCCAAAATACTATATACTATATACTTTATACTAGTCTTCTTTTTCTCATAGGAAGTGCTGATTATGTTATATTTCTATTTTCACTCATGTTACGCCTGTTTGTAAAAAGTGAACGCGTGTTTTAGTTCTTAATGGAGGTCTCTCTCCTAAAGTTTCTTCAGTATTCGAAAGACGTATTCACACAGTACGAACTCTATCTTCCTATCTCTGTATTCAAGCCGAATGTATTCAAGATAACTTAACGCCAAGTGACGTCAAAGTTGTCTCAATATACACTGGCTCTTATGTTTTCTAGAACCGCGTGAAGAGCTACTGTAGCCTCTGAATTCTAAAAGCGCAAAACGTATCGTTTAAAATGTTTAGTTATTTTAGTTTGGATCCTGCCGTAAACTGTATGTTTACTTCAGTTTTTCTTATACGATAGTCCTACACGACGGATAAGTTTTGTTTGTTGCAATCCATCTTACACCATCTTCTAATGAGGTGTTGTATGTTCAACGTATTATGTTTGAACTTGTCCCGACACGTATTTTAGTAAAATAAATTGTACCGACATTATTACTACAGTTAATATGGCTTTGGTCGATGCCATTTCCGGCTAATGTAGTTTATTTGCTACTTACTATCTATCGTATTTAAGAAAACGGAAAAATATTGTTACGACGGTCTCACTGATCGTCGTATGGTACAGTGGAAAACAAAATACTGACACCAATGAAGTCACTAATAACCAGCTTTAATTATCACAATGAATAAACTCTAATCAACAAGATAGTCTCTTACAACAATTCAAGTAAAATTTATCTACACGGAATAATAATGTCAACTAATACAGTCCCTCGCAATTATAACACAACAACACTTCGCCACAATACTTTCAACCTTACTTGAATAAATCGCCACTTAAACGCACTGAGTAATCGCCCGACGTAAAACTGAACTAAGCTGCAGGTGTGGGTTATTTATAGTCTGCAGCGTTCCATAATACGCGTCCTTAACAAGAACTCGAAAATTCTATAGTATACTTTAGCACACCTTTGGCAGAAACAGACACCGGCAGGGCTAATCGGAAAGCTTGTAGAACGACACCATCGAACGCACGAGAACCTTCCGCATTACGTAACAACATCTTTATAATTTTAAACAAGAGAGCTACGTTTACGTAAAAGTCATTAGGTAAACTACAATAATATTTACATCAAGACACAACTGATTTGCAATTTTTTCATTAATTTTTAAATGGTTACATTTTAAAATATTATTGATTGTTTATGTATTGATTGTTTGAACATGTATGCATTGTTTTTACTTATTCAAACCTTTGATATACAAATTTTTTTGAAAAGTATAGTAATGAATTGCACCAATAAAAGTTAAATACAATACCCTATTAATATGAAAAATTTAATAACAAAATGAACATCGAAACTTTCAAGACAGAAGCAGTCAATACTTGAGCGTTATTTGCATATGTAAATATCTTACATAAAATGAAATGCAACGTCAGCGTTTATTAAAAGATCTTTCAGAGAGTTTAACCAGAAAGCTTATTGCCAATATCGTTGAAACAAGTGATCAATCAAATGAAATGACTTATTGCTGTCATGGGGGTATTGGAGTACGAGTAGGAAAATTGATTTCTTTTGTCATCGCTTGTTTAGTCTGATAGCGAAACAAACCGTTTGTAACAGCAGACCAAACCGTTCTTCCATTTTGAACCAACCACGTTACTTGTTGTTAACAGCACAGTGAATCTACAGTAATCTACTTTAATCTTCACAGCTCCCTGCCAGCATTCCATATCGGGTTACCATAAATTTATCTCTCATCTTCTTTCACAAGTGATCTATATGTAAGTGGTTATTTACTGTGTCGTTTACTAATTTTCAACTTCTAAAAATATTTTCAACTGCTTTTTCAATTTAGGTACTTCATCATCATCACATCATCTTCAAGGATTAAACCAAAAAATTGTTAGTTCCGGTCTCAAACAGGGAAAGATTAGAGCTGGTCACTGCAGCTCTTCCTCGGACGCCCACACCCCTCCGTCCCCTCGGATTATAGTTCCATAGTTGTTTGGGAATGCGGCAGTCATCCATTCGGCAAAGACGTCGCCACCGATTCAGCCGAAACTGGACAATCCTGACGAGTATACTCATAATATTCAGTTCCTGCCGTATGTCTGAACATTAGACGGTGGTAGAAACCACCACATTAAAGATTCGTATGGACATCTCAACAGGGAAATCTGGTATCTTTTGTCTGGTAAGACATCCAGTTTATGGGGTAACACCCAGACAGAAAATCGGGCTGGACGTTAAGCCTGAAGGTGGCAGAAACTCTAAGGACAACGGAGATGTTCCAAGCCTCTGCTTATAACATCCCGGCTCTCCGTCGGGCTGTAGGTCTGTTGCTCTGAACGCTGACCTATTGTTGGCAGGTCCTTTGTTACTCGGTGACAAACACGGGATACGAGCCTGAAGGTGGCAGCCTCATCGTACCTCTTACCCTGCGATATGCTGCTAGTAACATATCCATGGGACATATTCACTACACATTGCCTCAAATAAGGACTAGCCGGACGGATCAAATGTTGCTATTTAGGAACTTATTACATAGAATTAATGGATAATTAATCATTTTAGAATTTTAATGGAAAATCGTTATGCACAAATAATATAACTGAGGAAATAAGCAGAAGATAATTACTTTACTCTTCGTACCGTACTCGATAAGTATGAGCACTGTGGTCACAAAATACATAGTTATGTAATTATGTAAACATAACTGTGAGTAGGACACCCATATACTAACAGACTTAACAGAAGAAAGACAAATTCTGTTAAGCCTGCTATAGCGGAGCACGCGCTCGCCAATACCGACCATCGCATACTCTTTGAAGAGATGAGGATTCTGTCGTCGGTGAGGCGTATTTCCCTCGCCCGCATATGGAGTCTGTCCAGATTCAGAAACGTGCATCGTAGGACACCCATATACTAACAGACTTAACAGAAGAAAGACAAATTCTGTTAAGCCTGCTATAGCGGAGCACGCGCTCGCCAATACCGACCATCGCATACTCTTTGAAGAGATGAGGATTCTGTCGTCGGTGAGGCGTATTTCCCTCGCCCGCATATGGAGTCTGTCCAGATTCAGAAACGTGCATCGATTACAATGAATCGGCGGGGTGAGTCCCTCTCATTGAGTGCTGTTTGGACGCGAGTTGTGGCGAAACAATAAGAAATGTTTTTCTTCTGATTGGCTGGTGGTGTCACACAACAACTTCGTGCGGACTCCAGAAGTTTATAAATATGGGTGTCCTACTCACAGCCACTGACTACGAAACCTTTGTCAGTGTTTTGCAGCATTCTGCACAGAAGATGGCCGCCGAAAGCGCGGCCGAAACGTTTGCAGCAAACGACCTTGGACCACGACCTTACCGCCCGGCAAGGCGAACTTCTCATAACATTGAAGTCGACCTTGAAAGCGTCGGACAGTAATTATTATTGTTTGTTAACATAGCCTAAATATGATATACAAATCCTGCAAAAATCATCGTTAGTTACCTACGTGGAAAACGCACAAATCTGAAGGGCTAAAAGTATGTAATTACAATTATTTAATTGGCAATTATTGCCTGTTTTCTAACACAGGAAGTTATTATTTTATTGATTAGAAAGTTAACGATATCCGTTTATTTTTCATTGTTTTAAGTAATACATTTTGAATAATATATTTGACAGTAAATAAATTGTATATATGGCTGTGCTCGTATGTGTGCGTGTGCACAACGTAGATGTATAGCCATTACAGAAGAAACATAATTATTGTTATGTTATTATTAATAATGAAACTTTTTACAAGAATATATTTTGTTTTGTAAATTACAGAGTTTCAATAGCATTCCGCTGTCATCATCAGATATAATTAATTAATTAAAATTTTTAAATCGTTTTTTCAAAACAACTGTTCACATGAAGACTAAATTTAATGTTTTATATGTGTATATAAATATTTTATGTAATTAATTCTAAAAAAATATAATGTATAAATATTTATCATTTTATTAAATTAGTAATTTTGAAAATATTATCGTTTTTTGTATTAATCTGAATTTCTTCTGGTATTAATTTATTATTTGTTTCATGTTTAAATATTTATAAATTTTCCCAGATGGTCATTTTTGGACCTTTGGAAATGTGTTTTAATAAACTAATTCTATTTAAATTTGGAAATGTGTGTTTGTTTTTTATTGAGTGTGTAGACAAGTTTGATTTATATATATCTGGTTTTAAATATGAATTACGGTGTTCCTCAAATAAACAAATAATATCAGTTTATTAAAACACATTTTCAAAGGTTCAAAAATGACCTTAAGGGAAAATTTAGAAGCATTTAAACATAAAGCAAGTAATAAAGTAATACCAGAACAAACTCAGATTAATACTAAAAGTGATAATATTTTCAAAGTTACTAATTTAATGATAAATACGTAAATATATTATACTTAGTTATTCAACTTATTTATATACACATATAAAACATTAAATTTAGTCTTCATATAAACAGCTGAACAAATGATTAAAAAATTTAAATTTTTTAAATATGTCGATGACGATAGCTGAATGTTACTGGAACACTGTAATTTAAAAAATAAAATATACTGTTGTAAAAGTTTTATTATGAATAATAATATAAAATATATAACAAGAAAATTTTGAGATTTTGTGAATATAATTATTGTTAATATGTTGGAGAATCGTTTCGTGATGTGTGTGTGTACATAATATATTTAAAATTTATAATTACTTTACCTCAAGTTGTTTTTTCCCCTTATCTGGGACATGTTTCGGGAAACATATTGTTCCCAAAATATGTCCCAAATAAGGGGAAAAACATCTTGAGATAAAATAATTATAAATTTTAAATATATTATATATGCGTCAAGAAATAGGCTGTAGCAAAAAGTGTTTGAATACACACACACACGTTCTGTAAATTAATTCAAATTACACTTGACTGCTTAATACAATTTGCATGTATTTTATTTATTTGTTCCACCTGCAACCATCGTGTGTGCAGACTGACGAATAACTGACTGATATCGGCAAAGTAATTACTGTATTCAAGAGGCTGCTTGTATTCGAATAATAGATTCCGACCCAAGTAGAAAACAAACATTAGTCCCAAGATTTCAATGAATGCATGGACTTTTAATTATTTTTAGCAGGAACAGCTGAAAACACGAAAAGTCCATTACTGTGTAGATTCCAGATAACAAACTTATCTATACATTATTACTGCTCCAATTAACACATAGGATTCATTAAACGTTACTGGGGAAATCTTGTTGCAAAGTATGAGTACTATAAAAAGAGTACTCACTGAATATTATTGTATATCAGGACCCCTGTTGTAAAAAAAAAAACAATATTTATGGTATATTAATTACAGAATTTCGATTTAAAAATACATTTTTGTACTTGTAAAGATTTACACAATATCTTTTGAAAATTTATTCGTCATTTCACCTTGACTCTTTAATTTGTAAATCATTCTTAAGTTACCTTCATGTTGTGTAATTATATTGTTACGAGAGTCTAACTGATTGTCGTAGTACTACACGACATAACACACAGCACGAAAACGTATAACGACAGTGGAAAACATAGCACAAGACACCAATTAAGTCACTAATCGCCAGCTTTAATTATCACAATTAAATTAAATTATCCATTTGCAATCAACAAGATAATCTCTTACAACAAATAAAATAAGAATTGTTCACACGCAATAATAATGTCAACGAGTCCCGCACAATTATAAAACACGTAACACTTCGCCACAGTACTTCGAACCGCACTGGAATAAATCACCACTAAAACTCAAACGCGACTAAGTGTCGCTGAAGTCTTGTATTTATGCCCCGCTGAGATTCCAGCATATTCCATAATACGCGTCTACTAGAAAACACTAGAGCGTAATTTATTGCGGCCTTGAACACAGCGCGCGCGAATCGGTATGGCCAGGAAAAGTCTCGTCGGCTACGGACCCGTGACAAGTGTCACGTAATTGTCCTTCATCTCAAAGTAGCAGCAATACGTACGCACACACACATTATAGCCAGACTCCGCTGGAATAGCCGAGAAACATGTACCATGTTCTGTAATATTGTAACATATACCTGAAAATATAGAATATGTTACCTCCTAAATACCGGTAGTTTTTATTAACTTCTTCGTAATCTCACCTCTACTCTTTAATTTGTAAATTATTCTTAATTTACCTTTTATGTTGTGTATTTATATACCAGAATGTATGGAATATGTAAGCTCCTAAATACCGGTAATTCTTATGAATTTATTGCGACAGACAAAAACCCGTTTTCTGAACTGATTTAGTTTCACTGTATTTAGTACAATTGTGGTCTTGTGTAAACGTAATTGAACCGTGTGATTTATAATCGTTGAATCGAAATTTATGTACCGATTTTACAAACATTGTATTGTTTTCTCTCTTTTAATACACTTTTTCTCTTTTAACATAAAATAACATACACAAACTACAAAGACTAGTCAAACTCTTTATTTTACGCACTAGTTCATATAAAATTTGTTGTTGTTATTAACATAGAACAGAACTGAGAAAAACTTTTCAACGAACGTGATCCGTGATTATGGAGGGATATGTGGAAAAAGACGACCTCAGAGGACTCAACTCCAACATAGCTTTACACCGAAAGGTAGAAAAGCTAAGGATAAGTAAGTAAGTAAATAAGTAAGTATGAACGTGATGATCCGTTTCAATAGTAAATCAGAATATCCGTTATAGCTCTGTATAACAAACATTAGAGTAAATTGAAGTAATTTAATGTCAAAACAAAATGAAAAACCCATCGAAAAAGCCTGTAACGCTTAGAGATGGACTGGCATTAAAGCCAAAGGATAACACAATAGCAACGGTTAGCAGATTACAGTACACGTAACGTTATCAAAAAGGTTAAGTAACGTTTGAATTGAAGATACAAAACACGTATATAAAGGTACTTGCAAAAAGAAATGAAGGGACACTTAAAATTAAGGGAATAATATTGTTATGGCAATTACGAACGTTCTCGAACAGTCGAGAGTGTCGTTGGGCTAGCCGAACAGGTGCAGCGCCTCAGTCAAGGCCGTGCAGTTAAGTACCACTCTAGATGTTTCTAGTACTCGTAACTACACCAATTATGCTGCCAAAAAAAAAAGAAAATTATTCTTGAACGTCTACATGCTACATATAAGCAACAGTGGTCGGCCTGTGACAGCGTTTTCTAAACAAAAAATTGTTTAAAATTTTCCTAAAATCAAAACTTGTCTTACCAATCAAAAATGCAAAATAGTATAGGCATACATTCAAAGAGAACAGAATATATAAAAGTACGTTACAATTTGGATGGTTTGCACCAGCAGAGCATAAAGACTCTTGTTTAGAGATTGCGCCTGGTCTTGAATTACGTTAACAACAGCAAAGAGCTTTATGCACATACAAATAATCCATCTACGCAGAAGCAGGAAAGGCTTTAATTAAATATGGAGATGACTATAGTACGGGACATAGCATTATAAGCTTCGAGGTTACGCAATAGTAACAGCTCTTCCCCTGCCCTCGCCCAACAGCGTTGTCGCGCGTTACACTTGGTATGCGTAGGCAACGGGGCGAGGGGAGGGGAGTGAAGCGACATGGCAATACCGCAGTCGCCTCGAAGCTTATTTTGATACGTCCCACATAATAACATAGACAAAAACAGTACTGATGGATGAATAAATTGAGAAAAAGGGCCGTAATTAAATGATATTAAGAACACAGATTGCTAACAATCAATTGAGACAATAATAAAATAAATTACAAAGCGGCTTAAGCGTAAGAAAGAAGTATAATTATACTGAGAGAGATTGAATAGGCATGAACTATTAAAAACAATTATCTGTAAGAAAACTTAACTTATAATTTTTAAATGTATACTAGGACAGGCAGTGCTTTATCTTTATTTCTGTTGCAGATGTAATATATTATCGAATTTGATCAATGAAAATGCATGATAATGTTTGAAATCTTTATAGACTCGTAGCGCGTTTGTATTTATGTATGCACTTTCTGGTGACAGACACTTATAATTTTATGCGTCACTGGTCAATGCTTCCTGGAGGCTTAGGAAAATATAAGAAAACGTAAATAAATGTTCCAATTAAAATCTCAAGAGTGGCATTATTCTAACAACTTGCGAAAAGATGAAGCATTCACTTAGATCAACTGATAAAGCCTAAGCTACTTCGTATATATTATAATTACTTCTGAACGTTTATATTATAATTTTGCTTGCGTTTTTTATGTCAACATTACCAATATTTGTGTAATTAGAAACTTTAATTATTTTATTTTACAGTAATGAAGTAGCAATCTTGAGTCGTCTGTGTATATTTTAAATGGTAAGCAAACTTAACTTAGGCCTACATGGTATTCATTAAATTAAACAGTTTAATTTTTATAGTTAAATGCGTTATATAACATATCCATCAGTGAAATAGTCTTATATCTAACAGGAAAAATCTAATCAATATAAGGTAAATATAAATTATATTTAATATCAGTACTATTATTAACATTATTTTTGTTTCGTCCGCCCCGATTATGCGGATGAAAAAACATTTCTGCAATTGTACTAGAGAAATACAACATTACAGGAAAAATAAAGTGATTAAAATTACTAGTAATTAATTTACGCGTACATTCATACTGGTAATTTAGAAAAAATAATTGCTTTATTAAGACGTATGTAGTTAGGACGTCTTCCACAAAGACAACATACAGATAGAGGGGTTGTAATTGGTAGGCATGCTGTGATAACGTCAGTGTACACTGTACAAAAGCGTGGTCACTAAACGGCAAACAACAGATGCATATAGATTATAACAATAAACGGCCTCAAAGTCAAAATCATACTCATGACACAAGCAGTTAATGAAAATCAATGAAATTTCACTTTTTAAAGCCACACATATCCACGATGTCGAAGTTCTGAGAACAGATTAAATCAACAACCCAAAGCAATAATCGAATAAACAGCATTTTAATTGTGAAAAATGTGGATTACGTACTTATTGGATTTATATCTGTGGGTAATGTGTCCGTTATACATTTCATTTTTAGAAATAGTTCAGTCAATCGAATACTATAACGGACTCTCTCTTTGACAGATTATTTTCCATATTTGTTGTATATTACATTTAATAAAAGTATTGCTACCCTCCCATTATGAACAATCTTGAAGAAAAGATACTCTATTTAGGAAAGAAACTGATTGGCCTGGTAACGTTTGAAAGTTTAAACGAAAGTATTGTAAAGTAACCATTGTTTATAGATGAATCACGAAAATTTTTAATTAAATTTCATACGATATTTTACACACATAGGAAATTTTATATCAACAGAAAAAATATTTTAATGAGTTCCACGTGGCTCTAAATATGGTCGGTCCTGAAGCCGTAGGAGCAGAACTCAGCAGAGTAAAAATGAAGCTTTCCAAAAAAAAATGTCAACATATTTTTGTATAATTTCGTCCCTGTTCCTCCTCTTTATGTCTACTGGCAACCTCCTTAACAAAATTAAAAACTACAAACTCACGGAAAGCCTATTACGTTGAAGTGTTTGGGATTAACAGCTTCCGTATTAATAAGAGTTTAGACAATGTGAACACTAGAGAGTTAATAAATTTAGAAAATTTAGAAATTGTTTATGACTTCAATTAAAATTAGAGCTATCTACGTTATGTCTGAAAATTATATTTGTTTCTGTAGCTATATTGCATATTTAATTACTTAAATTAATATTAACTTCTTAAACAAGATTAATTTTTTATTGAACATACAGATTTCTGTGATTTCGTTTATTATAACAACGGCTTTTAAAATGGTTAGTGTTATTTATATTCGCTAACTGAGTCCGCTGAGATAGTCACAAATAGGATGACTGGTTGAGTCTTCTCTGTGGCTAGGGGCAGCGCGAGTTCCTTCGTCTAGAGATAACCACACGCCTTATTATGTGGTACCGAGTTCTTTAGGGTTCCTCGACATTCCTAGCGGCGACGTCATCCGTATAGCATACCATACGGCATCTTCAGCCGAAGAATTCTATCATAGGCACCACAAATCAGGCCCTGTGACAGGTTTTTTTATCTCTCAAGACTCTCTATGGTTTTGTAAAAACCCTCCTTCGATAATGCCCTTGTATTGCAAAATATATTGTGGTGTCCTGAAAATGTGTTTGAGGCCGTGAACTACATCTAGGGAGGTAAATCTATTTTCTACATCTCACTTGACCGGTCTAACCACTCTTTTTTTGAAAATGCGTTACCCTGCTGACCCAGATAAACAGCTCTGATAACGCTTCTACCGCCCCTATCGTAGAGTGACCTTTCCGGAACCGACGCTGCCTTTCTGAGATGCTTGCTTGCTGAATGGCCGTCAGCCTTTCAACAATATTTCCAGGAGTTTTCCAGCAGTGTCCAACACATTGACAGGCCTGAACGCTAAAGGAGTTGTTGCCCTTACCTTTACTGATCACTACAAGATGTTGTTTTACCAATGTTTACGGAAGGTGCCTTCTCTCAGGCAGCTGTTACATATTCAACAGTAATCTAGAGCAGAATTGAACGAATCGCTTTTTTACGCAGTGTACTAGTAAAAGTTAAATACTTATAAAACTAAACAAAATGAAAGATAAACAAAAGTCATTTATACCAGTTACTAATTACTAATAATTACCATAATAAAAAATTACAAATGAAGATAAAATTTATTTATAAATTGTTAAAGAATAACGACACTAAAATCAAATCAGAGAAGTCAACTCTATTTTAATTATTGACGTTCCAATTATAGGTTTACATACCAAAAAGTTAATTTTTCTGTTTGTTCAAATAGTATTTCATATTGAAAAGTGAAACGTTATTTAATAAACTATAAAAAAATTAGTAATATAATAAAATGTTGTAACCAAATTTCCTACTAACTTGATGGAATAGAGAGGGTTAACAAATTTAAGTATCTCGGAGTAATAATTCAAGAGAGTGGTTTAGAAAAATCTGCTGTAGAAGAAAGGATTCATAATTCATATCTTTAGCATATTGTATAGCTAATGATATTTACAATAAAAAGTGCATATTTAAAAATGCGAAAATAAATCATTACAGTTCAGTAGTGATGCCAGAATGCCTATATGCAAGTAAATGTCTATCATTGAATTATAATTTAGACATACGAGATATCTTAGAAAGACGAATTACTACAAAAGTATTAGGCCCACGAGAAACTTTAGGAGGTTGGAAATTAAGAAGTAATGATGAAATATATAAAAGTATAGAAAATATGACAGAAACAATGAAAAAAGAGGCCTAGTATTTTTTGGACGTTTATATAGAATAGAGAGCAATAGGTTAACAAAACAAAACAGTTCTTCAAATGTCCTAAGGCTTTCACGGCCGGTGTCAATTGTATTAGTGATGGTATCGGGCTGTTTGGCCGTGGTCCATGGTTTATTGCCAAACCAAACGTTTCAACAGCTCCAATGGCTGCCATCATCGGTGGAATTTTAAAGAAATCCTGAACGTAGTGTGTTCACGTCAGTCCCACAGTACTGTGGTAAAGGCCTTTAATAGACATAGATATAATTTTAATATTACGAAAACACTGTTAATAGAATATTACAATTGAATACAGTAATACTATGACAATCGCTTCTTTATAATTGTAAATATAACAGATACATTTATAATTGATTGTAATTGGAAATAGTAGAGATAGCAATAGTCTACGTGTTAGAAAATATGTTATAGCTCATTACATAGTGCAGGGATATTCTAATAATTATATTATTAAAAGCTGTTTGGCCTATTATTATTTTTCACCCACTAGCAGAATTAGTAGATGTACAAAACATGTTGACTTAACATGAATTGTTTAGAAAACAACTGTTGTTTCTCTCGTTTATTAATGACGGTTCTTGCACCATCTAGTAGAGAATGTTTGTATTACTGGCTTTACTGATAGCAATGAATTTTTAGCTAACTAAAAACAAAACTGTGTTTACAAATACCGAACGAACTTGTTGAAAACGAATGTTTAATAATATTTAATAATTAAAAACAGAACAATCGGCGTCCAGTAGAATATTCAGTAAAACATATACAGCAAATATGAACTTTTTAATGTAAAGTTAAATTTTAAATTAGTTAAAAATACAACTTAGGTGTGCAAATGTAAAGAATGAAATAATTGGCTTTAAAATTTTGTAAAGATATTTATCACTTTAAAAGTACCACGATAGCACAGAAAAAATTCTACAAAATATTCAGACGTGAGTATTGCAAAAAAAATGTACATATGTCAATTAACAGGCTATATATTTTTTAATTCGCTTAGTTAAAAGTGTAAAAGTTAATGTGAAACGAATCTTTGTACCTTGTGCAGTGTTTGTTGCACCAGAATCACTCATCTGGTAATATCGAAGTATCAAGCAGGATGGAAACACTTTCCATTTGAATTTAAAAAAATATTTAATCCACAAGCATATGGTGTAAATATCAACATGTCTTTATAACAATATAATCGTCCACACGACAATACTAGGGATGTAAACAAAGTATGTCAGTAATATTCAGTTACATTTTGGTGTAAATTTTTTACAAAATCGTCAAAATAGTAATGTAATTCTGCCAATTAGTTGAACAAATTAGGATATTCCAGTATTTTTCGAAATCATAATTATAAAGCATATATTTTAATAAAAGTACAAGGTTATGTGGAACAAAAAATTGTAAAATATATGACCGTTGTTTAGATTAAACTACTAAATCCCGGGCTGTTTGGCCGTGGTCCAAGGTTTCCGACAAAACCAGGGTGGTCCTAACGTATCACATCCACGTTAGCGTTGACTCGTTTCTTCCACTGAAGATGGCAGCCAGTGGTGCTGCTGAAAGGTCTGGTTTTGTCGGATACCTTGAACCACGGTCAAACATCCCGGGAGTTAGTAGTTTAATCTAAACGACACCGGCCGTGTAAGTATTCCTGCAAGTATGTGACTCTTGTGGTTTTCCTTCTTTGGTGTTTTAAATGTGCTCGTCCATTTGTGAATCGACAGGCGGAGACAATCGCTAATTGAATTTATATAGGCCTACGTTTATAAAGATACATTTATATACGTTTATATACATATAGGTTTAATAACATTATTCGTTTCGTACTCGCTGTGTACTACAATAATGAAATTACAGAAAACGGAAATTTATGTTGCCCATGGTCGTTACATGCCGGGATTTTTGTACATTTTCTATAAATTCAACTGGCAATCGTATAAAATTTTGAATGCATTTACTTGCTTTAGACTGGGGGGGTCAAACCCGTTCATATATTTTCCCATTACCTGTAAGAATATTTGAGGTCTTCCAAGACAATTATTATGCGTCGTGTGGTTTTTTGTTATTTGTTTAGTTTGTGGACATTGACAGTGCTTGAAAAATATCAACAGAGGAAAATACTTCCTAATATGGTTCCTTGCGTTTCAATTGATTTGTGTTCATGTGTACTATAAAAGAAGGACTGTTTGAAAAGAGTTGACTGTTTTTGCCGAGAGTTGACTTTTGCGAGGACACACACACACACACAAACTGTTTCCCACGACTTTAATACTTTATCACAGCTCTTGAAGTAAATGGGTCTTATTTAACAAGCACTCTTCTAACACCAATTTTAATTTCGCAAAGCTCTTTTCAGAATTGCTTTTTCCGGATCCTCAGTGCTACCTTATTAGCTTAGCAATAACGGAAGTCATGTTCAGCTTGTTTTAGGTTCTTCTAGTTGATTTTTTTTTTGTACGCCTGTACGTTTATATTGTCATGATCTTCTCACTTATCGTTTTGTGGTACAGTGGATGCAATATACAGACACCAATGAAGTCACTAATTATCAGCTATAACTGTCACAATTAATAATTTGTAATCAACTAGTTAAATTTGTACACAGGCAATAAAAATGTCAACTATTAGAATGTTACACTAATTATAACACAATAACACTTCACCGCACTTGTGTAAATCTCCACTCGATCCGCTCCAAGGAAAATTGCTCAACACAACTGAACTGCAAGCCGGCTGCTATGGCTTTTTATAGTGCGCAGAGGTCCACAATAGCTTTCCCTCCTTACTGCACGCCAGCTAATGCGTATTCCCAGTGTGCTCTTGAAGAATCTGGAACATACTTTTACGCGCCTTGACTGAGGCTGCACCTGCTTGACTTTGGGGGGGGACGGGTGGAAGGAAGCTCTCGGTTATTCGGTAGGGTTCTCGTTACAATATTATAGAATTTATTATTATCTTTTACGTCTGTGTGCGTGTGTTTAATGTAATTTTTAGTCCGTTCACTTTGTAGTACTTTGAAATAGTATTATACTTAAAGTTTAGTATTATTTGTTAAGGAATCGCCTAATGTTTTTTTGAGAATTTCCATAATGTCTTAGAATATTTTATACGAATTTTTACATATACTAACACTGATAGTAGGTCTGTCGATTTGTAAGAACTGTTTTTCTATCCGTTTATAAAATTTTCGGTTTTATATAATATTGTGTATTTTAAAAACTTCATACTCCGATCTTCTTTGGTTAATAATATTTTGTACGTATGTAATAGATAGTTGAAGACTACAACATATCGTAAAGACTGATTGCTCATTTTGTCTTTATTTCTTCGTTTAAAATCATGTAATACATGTGTCCATGAGGATATTTTATAGTGAAATAAAATCATAATCAGCCTTACTGTTGATTGACGTGAAATGTTAAACGGGATGTAGTATTTAATCTTCATTTTTTGGTAATCCTGTTACAATACGTCAAAACGCTACATTATAATGCAATTAGTTTATATCCTTCTGGAATTAAGTCCTCTCGGAATAATGAGTGGAAACGTAAAAGAGCGGCTCTTAGTAGCTACACGTCCGTAAAATCAAGTGTAATACCTTTTTCCTGTCCCCTTATCAGCACTGTAAGCCTAGGCTAAAGCCTATTAACGTAATAGCGGTCGCTGGGGGAGATTACATAAAAAGCTAAGCACGTGCCTTGAATTTAAAGGCAAAAGACCCTTTACATTGGAATTAACACTAATTCAGTGTTGTCCGTGTTCTTTTGTGAATACAAGCATATTTCATTTGTAGCAAATATATTTAAGTTCAAAGATACTGACACATTTGTACGATTTAATCCATGATTGTAGATCCCTTAAATTTAAACAATCTGCTCGTATTTCAGAACTACGTAAACAATAAACAGCGCGACTCTGTGTCAGGAAGTTTCCGTGGGAACAAAGTGTCATATTTGTAATTTAATACGACCAAAGCGTTTGTGTAGACTAAATTGATAAGCCCTTTTTGTAATTTATAACGTCATACATAGTGATTTCGATACTCACCGATTGTAGGATATAGACGGTCCGTTGAACTGTAGTCACTTGTAAGTGCTGTTTTCTCAAGTGATAGTCAGTTGCCGAACGCTTCATTAAGTCTTTTATGAAGTAGCTTACTATAAACTTTGAAGAGAGTTTCAGAGAACACAGCAATCAAACTGGTTTACCAACTCATGGTTATTACTTTTTCATCGATAAAAAATGTTTTTCATCTACAACTCCTTTAAGTACTTGTTAGAGAGGTACCTTTTATTCCTTTCGTATCTTTCACTCACACAGACAGAAAATGATGTTCTGTTTATACAAAATAAAATACAAAAAGAAACAATATAAAAAATTACTTCTACGATGGGCACACAAATCAGTAAATATTTAAATGTATAGCTATAAGAAGTGAACAGGAACAGGTGATTCGCCTATTCCCTTATGGAAGAAGAAGAAGAAGAAGAAGAAGAAGAAGAACAACAAGAAGAAGAAGAAGAAGAAGAAGAAGAAGAAGAAGAAGAAGAAGAAGAAGAAAATAGTTATAACAAAATGAAAATAATTTACATATACTTTAAAGATTTCAGTTGCGACTCTGATACGTGTTCTATCACGCGTGTATCATAAAACCTGTCTCCACATGACGATCGGCCTCCGAAGTACTCGAGAGGACGAAAAATACCTATTGGATTGAATGCCTTAAAGAAGGTTCTAACTGCGCATTCTTAAAGTGGGAGATGGGTACTTTAAGGTATGTGGGTCTGAAGACGGAGTGACAACCAAAGTGCCAACTGGAGAGGGCAGCAATGGATAATCGTTACAGGCCAAACTTTTACTCCTGGGTCAACATGTAGCAAAAGCATTGTAAACTGCGTCAAGTGAATTTGCTCCTGGAGAACATGGTCACCGGGATAGGATGCAGGAAGAAAGAGAACTACTGCACTAAAAACCCACACAGGCTGCCCCGATAATATGCGACTGCTATGGTTTTCTTTTGGAACACGGTGAGATAAGAGAATGTTGAAAATATAATACGCAGAGAAAGGAACAAGTAAAGAAGAGAATAAAATGAAATAAAGAGAATTTTAACGAAAAGACGTGAAAGGTTGATGGGAAACTAGATGAGAACCGAGAATTAATGTTCTTGTAAAGCAGTGTGAACTGAATGGCAAGAACCGCAAATGAAGTAGACATCGGTTTACCTGAGGCAGATAGTTGAGTATGTGGCATGATGTAGGCACTGAAAAATGAGATTGGCTGAGTGTAGGAGGAGATAGATAACCTCGTCAAACAAATCAGGCGACTTATGAGAGATTGAGAGGGAGAGGGAGTGAGGCAGAGAGAAAGAGAGAGATCGGTAAAATTATCTACGTTGTCTATATCTACTCTTATTAAATATAAACCAAAAACGTATGGTTGCATTGAACAACTTTACAAAAAACTTTGTATGGCATGGTTGTTACAATTTTATTTATAAGTAGCAGTGGTGTTAAGGGGACTTCTCCAGCCTCAACCACCGTACTGTGGTCACTAACGTCTGCCATCTTACGTTAGCGAAACTTCGAATTTTACACTGACGATAGGAGTCGATGGAACTGCCAAAACGTGTGTTTTTGGTGAAAAGGATGGACCACGACCAAACAGCCCGGGAATGGATTTTAACAAAGAAACTTTTTTCAGTTTGTTGATACGTGTATTTAGTACATGCACACCTTTGTATTCTTATACTTTTTCAACGCATTTTTCCTTATTTATTTAACACAAAACCAGAGGATATATATAAATTTACTTTAACAAAAGGGTGATTTGTTGGTACGAAAGGACAACGATAGGCGACTATCTATCTTATGATACCCATAACACTAAACATCGCTGCAGACGTCAGACGCAATTTATAGACACCAAGGGTAACATTACGTAACCACTAGCAACACTGCAACACAAAGAGATGCAATGCAGGCACTCTGCACACTTTTAATACTCCTTCTTATGAATAAATAAATGATACGAAGCCATATCGGCTGTGTACACGACAAAGATGTGAACGACCGTTTTGGGCGGATCTGTCTGCACACGTATTCCTTACTAGTGCAAGTGATAATTTTTCTTTAAACTTATACACATATTCACTTATTATAGGATAGGCATGCACATACTGTAATACCCAGAATATTGATAGCAAAATATGTTAAGGAATAGCAACCATTAGCAACAAACGTTTTACACAGAAACCTTTATATCACCTCATTAGAAAGCAACAAAAAAAAAAAAAAAAAAAAAATACGGGGAAGAAAATAGAGATGAAACGTTCTAAAGGAGAGAAGAGTCGTATGTAATTGTAGCTGTAACTGCACAACTTAACACATATGGAACAAACAGCTGAGACCTATATTGCTGCAATGTAGGAGGCGGTAACCTGTAATACTAATGAGTTTGGTAAACGTTTAGTCCCTAGCGTGCTTCGAACAAAGAGATCAAATGTTATCACTAAACATATAATTTGTATGTCATAAAATCGGTACATCAGTAAATATTTGATAATTTTTATTGATATGATTGTTTAATGTGGAGCAACCACATGTTTCTAGACGTAGTATTCGAGTACAATCTTATGACTCTGAGGCATAACTTGCGTGGTAGGTTAGTTAGGTTAGGTTAGGTTAGGTTGAGTTAGGTTAGGTTGAGTTAGGTTAGGTTGGGTCATAGTCTGTTGGGCGTTTAAAATGTTGGCTAACGACGAACTTAGGAACGTTCTACCGGTTTCTCGTTGCCTCTTCGACCGCACGATTATTTTTCTCGGATGGACAAGACGGTAAAACCATATTGTAACTTCAACACTCCCATACCGACGACCTTGGTTGAGTGTAAACCGGGGTATTTTCTAAAAACTTTCGACGCGTTTTGAATTACGAGATTCAGTGTGTTCTATTGGACAGTGGTATTTATAGTGTAACGGTAATTGTTAACTACTGTGTGCAAACGTCGTAATCATAGACTTTCATTATTTCTTGCAATTGTGAGGTGTGCTGGACAAATTGTAAACATGTAAAGTTGTGCACGAGTGTCTTCTTTATTAAAACGGTTATTAAAGTTGTGGCAATAACTACTTTCCTAGTCTTGAGTTATATATTTTACAGCCATAAATCACGAGCCATGCAATCGTCGTAACGACACGTTACTCTATAAATCTGTCAAATTTAATGAAGGTGTAATAAATGAAAACTCGGACTGCACTTGTCATCGGAAAAACCAAAGTTGTGTAATTTATCTACATAGTTTTGGGGCTGTCAGAATACATTTCATAGATGTTTCAGAATACATTTTTATATTTTTATACTTTCTATTGATTAGCGACTTACAAAGACATTGCTTTACTACCGAAATTGCTTACTCTTTACAGAACCGAAATAGATTTGTTCTGCTATAAGCACTACAAATGAACTCAGAACACACACTGCTTGTCAATGTCATCAAAAGATATTATACTATTTACGTAAAAAGTAGTGTCATATCCACCGTCTGGACAGAAACCAACTTCCTCGAAGGTAATGCAGTCGATGCGTAAGGACAGCAGAAAAAGTGAAAGATCTTGACAAACGTGGCTGAAAGCGCCTTGAGATCATATATCCAAAGAAACTCAGAAAAGGCGACTGTTTTGAAAAACGACGATGGAGATTGTTATAGTCGTCAACCAACATCGTAGATGTTCTAAAGCATCATTAGCATCATCATCACCACTCCAAGGACTAGGCCTTAGACCTGTTCCGGAACCCATGTCCTCCTCGGTCTACCGACATCCATCTCCCCGGTAGGGTGATAACCCAAGGCAGCCACAGGTAGACGGATTTCAGGCATGCAATTCAAGTGTTCACACCATCTCCTTCTGTGATCTTCCATCTTCTGGTGCAATGGTACGATGTTTAATCGCGTCTAATATCCTCGTTCCTTCGCCGATCCAAGAGAGAACAACATTTCATCCCTCTTAGAAATTTAATTTATGCTGCCTGAATCCTCTTGACGTCCCTTTTACCAAAGGTCTATGTCTCACTAGCATACATGAATTTGGGGACAGTCACAAATTTCATTCAGGTATCCTTCCGTGTTTTATTTTTCAGGTACCTATGTATCGTTCCACAGATGCGTCTAAATTTTGTTAGCTTACTATCCCAATCAATATCAGTTTCATATGAGATATTACAACGCAGGTAATTAAAATGACTAACCTGATCCAAAATCTGATTATTCACGACTATCGTAGTTCTTATAGGATACCTGCCCTGAAATGGCATCGTTTTAGATTTTGTAGCAGAGATCTGTATCCCGTAGTCTTGTTTGATGCTATTGAACGTAAATATCGCCAGCTGTAACTGGTCTTCTGTTTTCTGTATCATTACCTTGCCATCTGCATAAAGCAATGCATTCACATGCACATTTCGTTGAAGTGGTATTCCCGAGTCAACGTTAGCTGTCCATCGCCGAAATATATCGTCCAAGGTTCTAAAGCATTATATGAATATATGAATCAAATTTTAAAAAGATTATGTCTAAACAAAATTGTTCAAAACATACAAATAGTTTAACAAATTTCACTTTCAATCAATTAATTATTATTTTGTGTGACAATAAGTGTAAAGTTTAGTTGTTATTTATATATTAAAATGAACAGGTAATTGGTGACATATGAAGCTATAATTGTAAATTGAAAGTCAATATGTAAACGTTTCTAGAAAAATCTCTTTAACGGGCATTGGCAATAATAAAGTATTTATATAAAATTAACTGCTTTGTTATCGTGTGATGCAAAAATGGATTTTTCCCAACAATCTGAAACTCTTGAATTGTCGTAACTTTTCTTTAGAGGTCAACTGGAAAAGGGTAGATTATTTTCTAACCTCGGCCAGAATAAATATAACCGCCAGCGACCGGTATAGTTTAGTTTTGGACCTGGGACATGAAAGTGACTTATCAAGGCTTATTGTTATTGTGACTGAAAGTTTAAAGGAAAGTTATTATTATGTATTACCTACCACGACACTGTTTTAATAAGGCGATATTTATTGTTTTTTACTTTGCTGTGCTTTCAGTAATCTTGAATTTGAAAAATTGTACATAAGCATCTTTGTTTACTTTGAACTATAATTACAGCTGTGTTTAGCGTCTTCATCTGGTGTCAGTTACTCTGTTTCCACAACAACACGGAATCCGTGTGACCATCGTAACAATACCAAGAAAAGTAGGTTTACCAAATTATAAATTTGTGTTTTGTGTTATTATGAATATTGAATTATATAAATGATTGTTATATTTACAAAAATATTTTTCACATAATTTTTCCATTTTCAGTTTGTTTAAAATAAAAGTAAAACATTTGTACAAGTGTTTGTGGAAAACTATACATCGATATATTTATTATTATACTACAACGTTCCCCCCTCTCTCACTCTCTCTCTCTCTCTCTCTCTCACTCACTCACTGATTCTCTCTTTGTCTCTGCCCCTTTTTTTCTCGATGATTCTATTGTTTTGGTACTGTTAACTTTATTTTCTTTATCTAATACGCAAATACAAGCACAGATGTTTATGTGGAAATGGAAGTGTGTATTGTATGTTGTTTTAAGTATTGGAAAGTACACACAATGGCAACAGCTTATTCATGCACGTGTAAGAATGTGTGAAATACATTTGCTTGTCAGTACAGTATTTGTGTGAGCACTGGGTACGTTTTACGCGTGTATGGTTTCCAATCACCTGCTGCATCAAGTGGTAAGAACACCCATGTTTACTTCATATTGTTGTAATGAAAGGAACGATCCTAATTATACATTTTTATTAGCAAGATAACATTCTAATATGTGTGTTATTATATCAGCTTACGTATATTTCATAGAGACAATATAAAACAACATATGTTTATAATATATATTAACATATAGTCAATTTATTTCAATTTTTGTAGTAGTTATTTATGCAAGCAATTCTTTGACAGTACTTTTAATTTTCCCGTTCTATATTCGTTGTTAATAATATTTCAACTTTTAAATAAACCATGTTACTTTGTCGTATTAGATAGAGTATTGTAATTAGTTAATTATCGTTATTAAGTTTTTATGATCGCATACATTTATTTTGTGTTATTTTTGTATACTTTCTGTCAGTTTAACGTTCAGAATGTCTGTAAATTAATGTTTGTTATTGAAATAAAATGTAGGTAACTTAAAAGTTGTTGATATGCGGCTTAGCGAAAGTTGTGCGGTGTTGAAGGAAACGAATGGGAAGTGGTCACTTCGTCTCGCACAAATAAATTTTGACAAGTAGAAGTTACTTATACAAGTATAAATATGTGTGCGTGCGAGCGCGCGCGCGTGTGCGTACACAAACGCACTCACACCTTACACATTGTCAAGCATTACATGTTTATTTGTTTCACTTGCATTAAAATGAAGATTGTGTTACTATTAGTAAGTAAATACTATTGTTATTCAGTGTAATTATATTTAATAATGTTCTTTTATAAATTGGACGATTAAAGTTTGACCCTACACTGAGAGCAGAAATGAAATAAATTATAACATCCCATCACTATTCAGAAAAGTATGCGGTACATGTAACTAATTTATTTCTTGTATACTTTGAAAAATACGAATTGTGAAATCGGAATTTTTAAGTAATCATTTTAAACAATTATTACGTACGTATTACATTAACATGTACTATTGTTATTGTTGTTATTATACGATGCACTATCCTGGTATCCTTATTACGCTAGACTCCTTAGCTTAAGTGAGGTTTTTACGTTTACAAATTGTGGAAAAAACGAAAGCTCGTTACAGTATACCTTGAAAACGTTTAAATATTTTCCGTATGTTGATGTGTAAAATAAAGTGAAATTATTTCCCAACATTCAATTTCCTTACTTTATTCAAACATGACAATGAGTTTAATTACTTTTCAAGCTGTTATTATGCTTGCAATATTATATTGTACTATTACTGTGCTATTTTACTATACTTGAAATTTAGAGTTTCTTACTTTTGTCATTACTATGAAGGCATTTATACCATAAATGCTTCATATATGAACTTATATATAACTTCTTATATATGAAGTTAAGAGCGGCGAGTTTTGTTAAAGACTCTGCTGCGTTTTCATGTTTGTTTTGTTCGTTGTTCTTATACACATTTCATAACATTACATACGTTAAAAAAAAAAAAAAAAGTACAAAACGAAAGAAAGAGAAGAGAGAGAGAGAGAGAGAGAGAGAGAGAGAGAGAGAGAGAGAGAGAGAGAGAGAGGGGGGGAGAGAGGGATATATATATATAGAGAGAGAGAGAGAGAGAGGCAGCTAGACAGACAGACAGACAGAAAGTTTCTTCTTCTTCTTCTTCTTCTTCTTCTTCTTCTTCTTCTTCTTCTTCTTCTTCTCATCTTTAAGGATTAGGTTATATAAACATATAAACCTGTTCTGGCACCTATCTCATCCTCGGACGACCTACGACAGAAAGTTTTGAAACACAAATTATTATAAACCATTAAAATCGTATACAGAATTATACGAATATACGTAGTTAATGAAATATTTTACATTTCACACATACCAAGTACTCTCAAATAAATCTAACTGTTTTTAAAAATGTAGTGGTTGTAGTTCTAGTTTGTGAATGAAGTTGTCTTGATTTTCTTAATAAGACTATATTCGCCTCACTAATTAACTGTTTCCCCTTCTCATATTGCACGTTTTCTGCTCTCAATCAGGGTAAATGATGGAAAAGTTCATGATATTCGTAAGTCTCACTTTTTGTAAACGCTTCAAGTTATCTGCTAGGCAACTCCCAAAATTAAACCCGTTTTGCCACATAATTTAAAATTTTGAATATCGACATCAATTTCCTGACGGAGCAATAAATATTCTAATTTTAAGTGTAGAATTAGGCATGAATACTTTAACGCATCCTTTGATAACTGTTTCACCCATAACGTAAATAGTATTGTCAATATTTAACATCGTGTAACGTAAGCTGCTGTTAATACAGCGTTATTTGTTTCTGTTGTCATCATTTGTTTTAAACATGTGTGAAACGTTAAAGAGTTTCACAGATGTGATTGCACGTGTTTAGCACACAACGCTTAACAATCAGACACTGTGCAAAATCATTACATACAATTGCGTTATGTGAAACAAAAGTTGTAGCCTGTTAATTGTCAAAATGTGAAGTTAACCGGATATCAACCATGTACTGTTGGGGGGGGGGGGTGTATGTTCCACCACTGCTCACCGGGACCTAGTCGTATTACAGTTCCCCGAAGGAACCCTTTTTCCAATCTCCCAAATAACCAGAAACCACATGGGCTTCCCAGGCAAGGGCTTAGGAAAAAAACTCCGCTGGATACGCCAGCGAGCGGGGCTGGAGCTCTCTCTTCTAAAGAAGACCGTTAGTCTACGATCTTAGCCGTTGTATTATGGAAAGACATGAATGTTTGTACAAAACACAACGTTACCCAGCCGGGTCCTTGTGGATGAACCGTTTCGGTACGACAAGCTAAAGGTGGGGGCCAGCCATCCCACTGGTGTCACTCATATCCAACCAGCTCGACCATTTTTGTATGCTCTCGTAATTTAACCAATTTATTTATAATTCCGGCTGTGCAGTGTTTACACATTTTCCGGAACCGAAGATTACAGAAGTGATTGAATTCTCATCTTACACTGCTGCTTGTCCATCCAAAGATCTTCTTAAATTTTTCATTCCCTTAATATAGTCTGAATTTCTTCTATCCAGGTGATAGGTGGTCTTCCTGTTTTACTTCTTTCTGGTGGGGTCCTGGTAGGGTAATTTAACCAATGATACCTATCTTTAATCATAATTTGAACAAACTATAATTATATATACTTTCAATAATTATTATATACACTTGAAAAACAGTAGAACTTTCACATTTTCTACATTAGCAAACATTTCACGTTATATTTACACGGAGGAAGCGGCCAATAATTCAGTTATGTGTAAAGTTTTAGGACAAGAAAATTAAGATAAACTTAAGTTAAGTAAATTTATCTGGTTTAGTTTGATGATATAATAAATGTATGTTTTGCATTATATAACCAAACATGTACAAAAAGTGTAAGAAAACTAAATTTGTATTCGAAGTAGATGGTAAAATGTAGTTGAAATAGATAAATTATGCAATCCAAATAAATTAAATGGATTATAAGTTGGAGTAGTATTTTAATAGTTTTTGAAACACAGTCTGTTCAAAAATACTGTTCGTTTCAGTGACAACTAACGTAAACTTGTTTTCAAATAATTGTAAACGTCTATAATATTGTTATATGTGATGTAATGTGTCCAACAGGTAGTGACATGTGGCAGACACAGTGGAGGGTGTTTGCATTCGTGTTGATGACGTCACTTGACTTCGGCAGCGGAGACGTGTTCCAGTCAAGCACCGGCGAACCAAATGGTGTTATTGTACACTTGGTTGAGTGGAAATTTGACGACATCGCAAAAGAATGTGAACACTTTCTTGGCCCTTACGGCTTTGCGGGTGTGCAGGTACGATTACGATTAGCAGGTACATTTAATTCTATGTCGTGGAAAAGGAGTCAAAGGTCACTCAGTATTTTTATTTCGTAGGCTTCCACGAGCAGAGTCAATGTTGTTAAAATCCCTTCCCGGGTTGTTTGCCCATGGCCAATTTTTGTGTGCAAACCCAGACGTTTTCTGCAGTACATATACGTGATATGTATTACAACGATACAGCGTTATAAAATGTAAGTGTGTCAGGCGCACGCTCATGAGCGATAAAATTATATAACGATAAATAACATTTCTCACAACGTGTACGTGTAATTAGGGGTTCAGGTGTAATTATAATAAGAGTAACTCTTTTTAGGAATCGTAATATATTTGCATTTATTAATTTAAATCAACATAAAAAATAATAATATAAAATCAGTGCTTAATTCCCCATACGATATCCATTATCTATGGTTTCAAAGTTTCTTTACTTGGAGTGTTATCACCACAAACATATATATTATATTCTAGATACTATATTATAAATTTTAACTAAAAACGTTTCTTCATTCTATTATGTTTTCTTGACTACTCAGTCTAAATGTGTGCTTTTTTTAAAAATTGTTAATACATTCTTATTCTATATTTTCTTTCTACCTTTTTACGGTTTTGTAATCATTTTAACACAATTAATTGATTATTTTCAATTACTCTACGTTATGTGCTTTTACTAAGAAAAAGTTAATTAAATTAATTACTTGTTCATTTTCCAAGCAAGGATTTAACTTATCGTTACATTGACTGTTCATTCATTAAAGAAAAAAATAATTAAAGAATATTCTGATTACACATAAATTACATTGGTTTTATCTCTATCTACATACTTATTATTTATTCTTACAAAAATTTTTTTTTTTTTTATTAAAGTCTTTCAATGTCTTTCTCTTTGATAATTATATACTGGTTTTTCGTCACCTTAAATTCTGCAGAGTTGTCCCATTTCCTCCAGTGATTCGATTGGTTCGCTCCTCCTGGATGTCCTCTTGTCCTCACTGCTCGTCCTCTCGTCTCTCGTCCTTCATGGTACATTGGCTGCTGTAGATTATGATGACATGTTGCTCTGGATCTGTAGCTGTTATGATCGAATCGTCTCTAGTCCTCTGCATCTCGTTCCTCTGCTAGTCGTTCTCTCGCCATCTGTCTAGAGTTGATGTTCTTAGTGGTGGACTGCTTGTAGACGTCCGACGATTTCTTTGTTACGGTCCTTTTTTTATTGTTTTCATTAATACTTTAAATCAAAACATTTGCAGTAATACTTTATAAGTTAAGCTTAAAAATAATCATACTGATGTTAGGCCTAGCGTCTAACTTTGTCCAAAGTAGTTAAAAAATTCGCGTCTCGGACGGACATAGCGTTCCGCCAATAATGAACACTGTTAGAAGAGAGAGATTAGCTCTCCTGGGCTTCTATTTATACTCACCAAAAAAAACTGCAGCTGTCGATTCAGGAATCAGCCTGTTGACAGTTGAACCATGGCATGATAGTCCCCACTCTCGTCCTATTTCACATTTTTGCACTTTTTCGCCAATCGCACTTTTTAACGCGGATTTCACGGCAATAAAATATTGTCTAATTTAATGACCTATGTGATGTGCAATTATCGTGATGCTCGCACCACTAGTGTAATTATAATGCTTTAAAAATCGCACTGGATTCGCACTGATTGTCCGAATTACGTAAAATTCGCACTGCACTTGTGTCTGATTTTTACACATTTTTAGAAGTTTTTACCTTCTCGCTAACATTTATGGTTTGCTTAATATTAAATATATTCTTAATTTAGCATTGACTTGGGGTGAGGTTGCAAACTTTGAGGCTCAAACAGGCTTCACGCACACACACTATTTACTTGTATACACACATGCAGCGGTAATCGCGTGATCCTGCGTGTTGACTCCTGTTTGCAAGCCAGCTTACAATTTCATACCTGCTCGTCTATTATATATTATTAAAATTAAATTAAATATTTATTTTATATTATATATGCGCATTACAGCCTATGCTTGTATTGTCGCAGTATACCACCTCACGTTAGCGTACTCGATTTTCACTGAAGGTGGCAGTCGTTGGCACTGCCGAAATGTCTGGTTTTCCAGGAAACATTGGACCACGGCCAAACAGCTCGGGAAGGAATTTTAACAACATTGACACTGGTCGTGGAAGCCTACAACATAAAAATACTGAGTGACCTTTGCACTCTTCGCTCATATAAGACAAGCACAGTGGAAAACGTTTAACACGAAAAAGCCTAAGACGAAATATCGCTAACACGAAATATGACTCAGGTTCCAATCGATGCCTATATTTTACATTTACAGTTTGCACGGTTAACACAAAAGTTTTACCAACAAAATACCGGTTAACACGAAAAGGTTTTATTGAAAATCACTTTATTGCGGGCTTTTCAATAGCTTCAGAATAAATAAATCCATACATGCACGACCCAAAACGGTGCGATTTAAAAACCTTAAGAATGATAAAGGGTGCCGAAGAACGTGACACGGAAAATGGCAGTGAAAATTTACTTGTTCTTACTGCTACCGATATGGTTTCGTTGCTGAGCCGTGTTCGTCGATGTTTAGAAGCCAACTCGGAAGGCGAAATATTTGACCACATTGATAAATTAGAACAATTTGTTGAAAATAAAGTAGTGCAAAATCGTGTGCAAAAAAATAATGAGCAGAATTATCACTGTTGCACACCACTATATAAAAATTTTTCCGATTAGCGCTTTCAAGCTTCACAGCTCATCGTCAGATCGGAAATGAAACAAATAACCTAAAAATAACCCTTCACCCCCACCCCACCCCACCCTGCTTACACACAAGCTATAATTCAATGTCCCTTCCCCACCCTCAGCCCTGTCCTTCCATCTGGACAGTTACATATTTTTCTAGCAAATTCCTTGTGTTTCAGTTTTGTGTGTGTGTGTGTGTGTGTACATTCCTTTTAAACCTAGTCTTTCTCATCCACACATGTGGGCCAGTCACACACCCTTATTTTAAAACCATCTAATTAGTCCTATGCAATTTAATTCTTAATCTTATCTATCTGTCCTCTATCATTTACTTCTTAATTATGTTATAAAATATTTTTTCATTATCAAATTTAATTTTAGTATTAATTAAATTGTCCAACCTTTTTCTCTTTCTTTCAATATTTCTAACTCCTCCCTAAGCTTCCTTTCAACTGTTTTATTTAATACTTTTACAATTCCGTAGTCTTCCAAAGGATTAACAAACTTATGGTTGTCTTCTATGAAATGTCTTGCATGTAACGAATTATGCAAAATTACGAAAAAAATAATGGCCTATTTTAAAAGGAATTGAACATTGCCATTATAGAAACTTTGAAAGACATACAACATTATTGTTCAAGAAAACCTAAATCGTAAAACTGAGTTAAGAACAGATATATTGCGTGCACGTATACTAAATTTTAAGAAAAATTAACCAGAAATTATCCAGTAGGACAAATAAAACGTTCACAGGGAAGTACGTTTAGAATATTCTTTCTTGTTTTATTTTAGTACACTATACAGTAAGCTATGTTTGCAGTATTCGTTCATTTATCTCATTTTATTTCATTTTTTGTCCATTTAACACGAAATTTAGTTAACACTATAAAACAGCTGGTCCCGGTCATTTCGCGTTAAACGTTTTCCACTGTATGTGCTGAGATAAGTATGTGGGGCGGACAACGCGCGCCCGTATGTGTGCGCGCGTTTTGGAGGTGTGGACATTTTTCTTGCATGTAAACATTTCATGCCCCTTTGATCCATGTAAAACAAATTATTGTTGAATATACTGTTGTTTACTTTTGTTAACACAACAGGTGTCTCCAGTGACGGAAAACATAATTTTAGATGGTCGGCCGTGGACTGAGCGTTATCAGCCTATATCATACAAGTTGATATCAAGATCTGGCGGCGAACATGGTTTTCACAAGATGGTTGAAAGGTGTCGGAAAGCGGGGGTGAAGTAGGTTTACTATTTGTACGTCTATATTTAACTCAAATAAATAGACACACACAAACACACACGCTCACTCGCACAGTTTGTTATACTCATATAGTACTCAGGATAACACGTGTTGGTAAGTTTGCGTCAGTGAGGTTGTATTTATAACATTTATACGCTACTTTCATTAATATTTAGCAGAAACTCATCACACAAAAAAAAATGCTGCTGTAATTGGCAATCTAAGATGTATGACATTGTGAATTCCGCATGAAATTATTAAACTAACAGCAGATAGATAAAGTGAGACAATGTTTTCTGGATTCGTCACGTGACCCTATGGAGATGCTGTTAGCAGCAGTAGAGGTTTCAAGCTCAGCCAATTATCTAACTTGCTTATGGAGTTCTGTATTGTGAAACTTTTCCAGTAATAGTACGTTTAAGCATTCAAAAACATTTTTGTTACTGTTGAGTTGGCAAAAAACTTTTTTCCCATCTTAATTTCAACAGCCGTCTAGATTGTCAAACTTTTCAAATATATAAATTTTATTTAATACATTATTTGCTAATGATGCTGGAGACGGTAGGAATACACCTGTATCACAGCTCGTGACGACAGTAAACATCAGTTCCCTTATCTAAAGGCAGCGTTACATTTCTCAGTGGTAAAATATGGTATATAAAATTATTAATGTTTATTTTTTCCAGCCAAGTCATGATACAATTCCGATTTCGTCGTGCTTACTTGCTAAACTGCTACCTATCATGCTTCGGAAGAGGCTCGTTCAGTATCTCTACAATTATCAAGTCCTAAAACACGATTTCGTTCTACACTGCAAGGCCTCGTTCGGAACGTGACAGGTAGCAGTTTAGCAAGTAATTACGACGAAGTTGGAATTACGGAGACTGCCAATTGATAATACAATATTATCAGGGTATACGTGGACGTCGTTTTGAACCACATGACGGCTTCTTACGATGACAGCGAAATGGGCACTGGAGCGTCGTTTGCCGTCACCGAAGAGTTTGACTATCCCGAGGTGCCGTATACGAAAGCTGACTTTAACCAGCCCACGTGTTCAATTGAAGGCTTGACCACGGACCCAGTAAAGGTGAGTAGGCTGAATTTAACTTGAAACAAATCCACCAAGTTACCATTTAATTCGTGTACAATACAGTAATACCCCCGCTAAGCGCTGCTCACTTTAGCGCTCATTGGTTATATTGCGGTTTTTTATGAAAGTCGATGCCAACTGAGTTTCACTTAGTTTTTCAATACGTACAGTTTATTTATTCGTTATTTAGTTACGTACTACGCATGTTATTTGCATCGGCAGTTCGTGATATTTTACGTATTGTTATTGCACATTTTTCAATTTCTCAATCGCCTATCATGTCGGGTTTATTAAAGCCTGACCCTGTAAATAAGACGAAAACAAAAAGCGTCAGCTTGGGTGTCAAATTACAAATGTTAAGACGATTAGAATCTGGTGAGCGTCAAGTGGATGTAGCCTGTTCATTAAGTTTGGTACCATTTACAATTAGGACAATTTTTGAAAAATTCGGAAAGATAAAAACATCTTCGTCGACATCATCAATATTATCTCTTAATAAAATAACTCGGTCGAGAAGCAGTGTGCTCGGAGAATTTGAAAAAGGTTAAGCATTTGGGTTGAAGATCAAACGCAGCGTAACATGGCGTTAAGTCAACTTACCATCGTGGGAAAAGCGAGAAGCATTTTTACTTACATTCAGTGCAAAAAGGAGACAAATCAGAAACATTTGGAACCAGTAAAGGAAGGTTTGATAGGTTTAAGAATCGTTCAGATATTCACAACTTTTAATCACAGGTGAAGCAGCTACCACGGATTATCAGGCTCCGTTGTAATGTCCAATGTTTTTTATTTGGATTAAGGTTTTCGTAATGCGTGAATTATGTACTGTTTATATAAACTAAACTAAACGTTTTTCTATTATTGTATAATCTTTCAAATACGTAGTACCCATAAAAAGCAAATCAGTCCAAATATAGATAAATAATAGTAAAAGGGAAAAGAGAAAAAGAATAAACCCAGTAGTAAACAATAATCAGTGAAAAAGTCAACCCTGCACAGCGCTGTTTCGTATAGCAGAGCTTTACGATCGTGGAACGTAACTCGAACGTGTTCCTGGTACAAACACAGGAACATATGCTTTGAATCACATGCTTACGCAGTGGTTGAGAATGTAAGCACTTTATATTGAAATCTATCCCTATCTTTACGTTGAC